>CAMZMU010000085.1:113326710-113793616 GCA_947311845.1 Poa pratensis | reverse complement strand
AAACTCGCACGATGCAGCGCATGTCTCTCTGCAGCAATGGTCAATTGCTAGTACTGCCGGGTACCTGGGACATGTAGAGGCCAGTGAGATCCTTGCTCGACTTGCCGTAGTTCAGCACCTTGAGCTTCTCCGAGGACGACGATGATGCCGGCACGGTGGCACCGGCAGGCACCACGCTGGGGCGGCTCCTGTCGTCGTGGCGGGGGGGGCGACTTGCCGTTGCTGTCCTTTTCTTGGATGAAGGCGCCGATGGTGACGGACTTGATGTTCTTGAGCCATCCTCCCTTCTTCTTGCTGGCCGACTTGTCGCCCCTTGGGCGGTGCGGCGCCGGTGGGGCCGGCATGGGCTGGCTGTGGTGCTGGCTCTGGCCTCGGCGCATGAAGTGCTTCATGATTGGGGTGTTACCGATGAACTTCTCGATCTCCTCCCCAGCCCCATCTGCACGCCGGTCTGGCTCTGGTCCTTGGCGCGGTGACCACGGCGTCCTCCTTGCTAGTGCCCTGTTTCTTGGCCCGCCGGCGCTCCCGTCGTCACCGTCGCGTTTGCTGCTTTATCCGCCGGCGTTGCTTCCAGCACGGGCACGTCGCGTGCTGGCTTAAACTTCTCAGCGAGCGAGCTGCTGCAGGGATCGTGCGGGCTGAGCAAGGAGCGAGCACGGAACAGACACGGCTTCTCCGAGCCGGGCGTGCCGTCTCGCACGGCGAGGAAGCTGTCCGACCGGCGCCGCGTGATGGGCTTGGCCGGCGGTTGTTTCAGCATGTCCAGCGCGGCGGCCAGTCCCGACGTCGGCGGCGCCGGAGTCGTCTTCGCCGTCGCGCCGGCGGCCGGCAACGGCGACGGTGGCGGCTGTTGCTGCTGCAGCTGCAGCATCCTCCTGGAGACGCTCCGTGGCACGTCGACGAAGCGCTTCTTGGTGCTGTGGCGGCGCAGCGCGAGGTCCCGGCTGCTGACCATGCCCAGGCCCTGGTGCAGGCGGCGGCGGCGCTCCTGGATGGACATGGGCTCGTCGGACATCCACATGTCATACTTGGACGCGTCCTCCATCTCCGCCTCCCCCTGCTCCTCTTCGTCCTCCAGCAGCACTGCCGCCTGGTGTCGACGGAAGCTCTGGAATTGATTGTCGCCCATGGCCGAAGAGAACGAGGCGCGGGCGTCGTCCTCACCATCCTCGTCGTCGTCAGAGGGTAAGTCGGCGTCGATGTAGATGCCGGACGGCACGCGGTCCAGGCATTGAAAGAAGGCCTCCTTGTCGCCGCCCTCATCACGACGTCGCGTTCTTGGCCGTGCCAAATGCGCGTAGCATTACCACCGTGGCTCGAGCGCGCGCGAGAGAGAGAGGAGAGAGAGATGGAGGAACGGAGAGGGATGGTGGCCGCTGTGCTAAGTTAGTTAGGTTGAGGATTTGAGAGGTTGGAGGAGATGTACGACTCAGAGGGTACTTTTCAGGTGGATATGGTTTGAAAGAGCATCGCTACATACATTGATACATGTGCTGATCAAATCCAACAATGAGGTGCAGTGCAGCTATTCATCTTACGAAAAAAAAACCAAGACGTAGTAAGCCATGAACAATGTATCATGACATTACTTTAGTTACCTACCTTTCTTTCACAGCATGCCAAAGTTACTAAGTAACACCTCAAATTTGCACCTTTCTGCAAGGACACTATCTTTATTGATATAAGGAATGATCGATCACAAGCACACGTTGACAAGTAGAGCATACGAAGGAAATGGTTCATATTTACTCATGAAAAAGGACCCAACACAAGGTCGGCTACATTGAAATACTCTACCTGCACTAAGACTCCTCCTTACCTAGGCAGGCCTATTGTCTAACCTGGAGAGAATTGAGCTTCTTATTTATTTCTCCGAATTTTCTTTTAAGCGCTTGATCTGAATTCAAGAGCAAAATGTTAGGCAGGAAAAGGTACCTATGTTTTAACTTTTAAGTGATTAAAATGGTTTGAGAGACTATGTACCCGCTTCAATTCGACCTCCAGCTCTCGCTTCGTCTGCCCTAGTGAGTGACGCAGCTGGGTGACATTGAAGATGCCATCAAGATCGTTTCGAAAGCTGATTCAAGGTCTTCTCGTAGAAGCGCAGCTAACTTGTCAACAATTGGCATGAGGAGGAAACAATTGAACTGCAGTTTCACAATGAGCCAGAGCATCAGGACATAGAGCAGAAGTATGTAGAATGGCTAAGAGAGGTGAGGGTTTACTGCATGGAGACCTTTAGTTCTGTAGTGACAAGAAAATGCTCTTTGATCCCATGAAAAATCTGGTGAACCAGCGCGTACACAAGTCGCTCAGATGAGGGTGCCAGCCTTCTGTTCCAGAGCGAGCTGTCCAATAGATCGACCAGCCTAGTTTCTGACACAACACTGGATGGATTTGAGTCTGAATGAGTAGATTTCGGTTCTCCTTTGGCCTATCCTGTTTATTGTCATTCAACCCAGAGGATTGTTCATGCAGCCCAGCTGAGTGGGCAGTATGTGTGTAAGCAGATAATTGCTCCGGTGCAACAAATGAATCGAGGAAGTGTCGCAATCCGGCACGGTTCTATATCCAGTGTTATCATGTTAGGATTTAGGCATGCCAATGCAGTTCTAATTAAATAAGTAAATAAATCTACCTTGTTATGCAGGGACCATGTAACATAACGAGTGGTGCTCTCCAAATCTTCCCATACATCTGCATTGTATATTTGAACATGCAAATAAACTAGGTTAGCGATGAAGACAATATACAGGACAAATAAACTAGGTACCACAAAGCATGTGATCCAGCAGTTTGAACTCCAAAGGAAATATGAACAAAATTTGGACAAAGACCAGAAAAGATTTAGCTTAACAGAACAGCACCACTTATTGCAATGTATGCTCTTGAATACACCTAATTTTAATGCCCAGACAACACAAGAGGCTATTGATGTGATGCAGTTATGGTTTGCTACATCAAAAGGAGGCCATGTAACCAGCTCAATGTCCTTGGGCGCACCTTGTGTAATTTGAAGGAAATTACATCCAGAAGCTTCATCATAGTTTGGTGTAACTAAGCTAGATAACAACTTTCACGTCTCCTCCTAGATACATTCATAACTCTTCCCCACAAAAAAGAAAGATACAGTCATAACTAATAAGTTGATGTTTAGTTTAAGAGCATGACATTAGATGATGAGAGTACACAAGAGGGAATGTTAGAACATATATTTAATTTGAGCAAGCCTCAAGGAGTTAGTTGCAACTGAGTTTGCAATATGATGTGACTAGAGTGCTAACCAGTAAACTGACAGATAAATTCAAGATATTGAAATTGAGAACACTATCACCTTTCACGGCACGATTGCTCAGTGGATTCAGCAAACTTGTCGAAGGCAGCTTGGACACGCTTCACAAGTACATCATGGCTGCTAAAGTGCTCAGCATCTTTCTGTTGGAGTTCTATCAGAGCATTAGAAAATGCTAAAATAGAAATACATGAATTCAATAGCTTTGGATAGATTAGTACCTCCAGCAGAAAAACAGAAATTGGATTCAGTCTCTTCAGTATGTACAACAGCCTAGAACTCAACTGCACCAAACAAAAGAAAAGATAGATATTAACTGAAGGGGCATATTAAACGATGAAAGCTCCACCTTATCCGACCATACGGAATTCAACTACTTTCTACAATTATGTCCACTTTCAATCATGATCACATGTTGGTTTAAGATTCTCGGTCCAGAATAGAAGGAAGCACGGAGCACAAAAACATGCTTTGAGATTTCATTGAAACCATAACCACACATAAATACATATGAAGTGTAGCATGAACGTGCAAGTATGGAATAGGAGCCATGAAGAAAGGTGAAGAGGGGCATCTATACAAAGAATAGTTATATGCCCACACTTGAGCCAAGCTCACCAACCTGATGAAGGAAAGGCTCAAACGTGTCACGTGCTTTTGCCACAGCAATTACACAAGCAGTCCTAGCAAACCAATGTCAAAAGTGAATTAATATACTATAAAACACAACACATAAACATTTCTGACGTGTGGAAGAGAATACGGAGTAATTCGTCCCATCATGAATATCTTCAACACCACATGCGTTGACTATTTCCTCCCTAGTAATCGGAGGGCACTTGATACTTCCAACTACCAGACGAAATTCAGCCATTGCCGGTGGTATTGTGCACCACCATAAAGACGCATTCCAGCATTCTGAAAAACAAACATAGCATGCATTTGGATGACAAAAATGCATAACAGTCTAGTAGTTATAAGAGTGCAACCACATCAAAATACGAATATGCATTACATGAAGGGCTGAGCTTGACTTTCAAGAAAAAATCTGGTTACATTTTCTTCACGAGAACTCTGGGGATTAAAGGGTAGGAAAGAACTAAAGTCAAAGAGCGCACAGCAATCCATGTTTATTTAATGTGTCACTATTAACAAATTTGGAGTTCATCAGAACACACTTAATTAATTAGGAAGACATCTGATACAGCATACTCAAGAGTTTAGTCAAAGTGTCTGTTCAACTTCCTAAGATGGACTCAACAATTATAGATAATAGGGAAACATAAACAAATGAAGCCACATGTGTCGGCTTCCTCCTCGCTGAATGAATTCCGACGCCATGCATAGAAGAACGTCGTCCCAGCCTCCAGTAGCGCCAGAGATCAGGAAGGGAAACGGAGAGAGAAAGGTGCAGCATGGTGTATGGTCGCTGATCCAGTCGAGTTGTGGTTGGGAGATGGAGAGCCAAGAGAGAAGAAGTTCTAAACAATGACATGTGGGGAAATTCTATAAAGATTTTTATATATTTCATCTGCTGAGACATCTGTCAAGTTGGCAAAACCACCTTTAAGGATTGTAAGTTCAGGAGAAGCTAAGTAGACACAACACAACGACAAAACTCAGGGGGAGCAAACACACTGGAAAGGAACTTACAGGCATCATCTTGTTCGGCAGCTGGAAATTCTCACTTCCAGTAAATGTTCCTCCATTGACCCTCTCATTAATTAAAGTTTCTCCTAAAGGCCCAACAGTTTGGAGATAGTGTTAGTACAACTGCAATTAACAGGAACCTCTATCTGAAGAGGAACCGGAGGAGATAAAACACCCACCAAACTTGTCAGGAGGTGCCACCACCATGCCTTTCAGTAGCAAAGATAACTGAAACACGGAGATAATAAATCAATCTTTAGATTTATATCCAGCAGTTTTAGTTCTGAGCACTATATTCAGTGAAAACTTCAGAAGCATATGTCTCATGCACATAGATTGAAGAAAAGTATGCAACCTGAAGAAGAATAACTATATATTTTAAATAACATATAAATATTATTTTCATCCTAGTAACTGCATGAAAAAATCTTTATTTAAAATAAGGTGATACACAATGAGTATTGTGGTAGAGTAATAAGCACCTTTGTCAAAAATGAATCATGGAACAGGCGAGCTCTCTCCTTCAGTTTTGCTTTGTTTAAATCACTGTCAAGATACAGAATAGCATTAGCAGGATATAGCAGGCATCTTGCATGAAAAGCTTGGCTACAAAGCCCATAAGGGCAGAAAGAACAGACAACCTTAGCTTTCTTTTCTTCATAAACTTAGTTCTTCAGATAACCTGTTCTGCTATATCGAAGTGAGACTAGAACGTGTGCCTCTTTTTTTATTAGAGATATGCACATTCTCCTAGATGGACTAATTGTCACTTTCAGGAAATATTAAGGGCATATACCGAATTCCTGGTGCACCGCCAGCTGCGGATGTGCACACAAGGCTGACATGCAACTATCGAAGAAGAAAGAAGTTTTTTTGCTGAGTGCAGAGGAAAGTAGTTCATTCATCAAGTAGCTCATTTATAGTGGTATATAAGATACTAACAAAACAGGACCCAAGTAGTTTAGGGCAAATAAATCTCGATTATAGGCCACTTAAGTGCACTAAACTACAGACATAATTGCTGACAATGATGGAATCACCTGATTTCTTGTGCGATTTTGCGTAACTTCCTTGATGCAGCACGATGTTCCTTTTCAAGAATTGGAATAATTGATGGAACACTCTCGATGTACCTTGTTCGTAATAATTTGTATTACTCCTAGATACAAAGAGCGATAAAAAAAGCTATATGCTCTGGCTCTGCAAATAAATACAAGAATACCTGTTCTGCAGCAATTCTTCCAAAAATAATCTCAAGTTACTCACGCCTATCCTATTCTTCTCTCTCCTTTTGTAAGTGACCTTCCTAGTTTGTCTTCAAGAGATGTACCATCGTCCAACTCTCTAAGTGAGATTGCCTGCAGAACTTGGATTGATTAGATGCCTTTCAAGGATCCAGTTCACAAAAGGTGAAGATAGGACAAAAGGCAAACGAAATTGGCTAAGAAGTGCTGACAGAGAAGAAGCCTGGCAAAAAGGTGCTTCTTAACATGGACATTAGTGTCCTAAAAAGGAGCTGTCTTTTTAGTGCTAGGCTGCAACATTTCATGTGATCTTACTTAGCACTGATCAATGATCCAATAGTGGTATAACTTTAGATCCACAGCTAGACCCTTAGCACAATCTATTTATGTTGTTGAACTCCACAGAGGGTAGTGCTGCAGTAAGAATCCTATTCATTACTGATAATCCCGAGATCTCTAGATAACAGAAAACTTGAAGTTCACGGGAGGGGAAAAACAAGATTTAGAGATCTGGAATAATGGCAGTACCTTCTTAAACTCTTCATTTGATCTAAAGACAGCTTCATGGCAAGAACCAACTCTCCCAGAAGGCACTGATGTGAAAAAAGGGAATCTCCCAATAAAGAGCCATCTAGAACACAAGTTGGTGGGTGAAGAAATACTTCAACATCAGAGGCACGTGCGAATTGTGGAATTTTCGTGTCAAGTTTTGTGGAGACTAGAACAGTCCTTGCAAGATCAGGATCAACCTGCAGTAACAAAAAAGGAGCACGACATAACTGAAAGGCACTGTAACCCAGTAAATGAGGTATATCTCGGCAAGCTTCCAAAACTTCGTAGTAATGTATGCCTACATGGGAGTAACGGTAAGTGCATGTGGTTACATAAGGACAGTATTGTCTTCTCAGTGAAATCTTTATGTATATGTTATGTTCTGCTAAAATCTAATAAGGTTAGATGGCCATATAGAAGTTCTGGTTTATGGAAGTACCTCTGAGGCTTATAGTCATGTATGGCTAACTTTTAGAGATAGCGTACTCACTGCGACACTTGTTAAAAAGAGGTTGGACAGGCAGCCCTAAGTTAAAGTTTTGTAGTTCACATGAATTAGTTTATTATGAGATCATTTACTTTTGAATGTGCAGTAGCTAAGTATACTTGCAGTGCAGTTGGTTGTGCTTCTGGTACTACACTCACTCCTAGTTTTTTTTTACTTTCTGCAATTGGGTGCGGAACTTTCCACTTAAGAGTAGACAACCAGTTGCTTCAAGGGCAGCTTCTTTTGGTTTGTTCAATTTGGAAGACTAGAATGCTACCTGTTTTCAGAACTTCAGAAGGGTTGCCCACATGATCCTAGAAATGTATTTTTTCAAAGGCTCGCTGACTGTCTTTTAGGGTTGGTTTTTCACAAGAAAGGATTGTAAAGCAGGGTGGCTTCTGTTCAGAATGAGACCAGGATGGGGTCCAATGGTTCTCAGGCTTGAGGATGGTTTAGAAGGTTTTGTGTTTCTGTCAGCGTGTTACAAAAATTAGATACAACAAGTGCAGAACTGCAGATTCATGCAACACCTTTCCATAGAAGAAAGTTTAAGAAAAAACCTGCATCACCACTCTCCGTGTAGTTGCATTGCTCCAATCACTACAATCTTCAAGGCACAGATTATGGTTTCTTTATGCTGAATTTTCGCACGAACAAGGGCATCAACAGCACAAGCCTGACTCTGCAGGTTGCAAGATTACCAAAGGCCACTTTGTAAAACACTAGAGTCCATCGGATTGCAGTAAGTGCAGTTTCCATGGAAACAAAGGAACATAAAAGACTACAAAGAACTAGTGTTAATAGAAAACAAATGGATAAGAAAGTACCTGCAAAACTCGGTTTTTACGGCCAGGAGCTGCAAGAATGAGGCCTGGAGTGTCAATAATGGTGAGATTGGGACAATGCTTGTATTCTATCCTTATTATAATTTCCTTTGCTGAAAATTGGGATGGATCATTCTCCAGCCTCTTGTTTTCAGCTTCAATATATGCCTGAAAATAGTTATACTTATTAAATAATATTGACATGAAATGGTAGAGGTCCAGTTAGTGAACCATATAATGCAACAGTTCGGTCTTATCAATGTTTCTGTCAAGCTTCATGCGCTGACCACTATTCTAAAAGATCGATCTGTTGGAAAAGGGCCAGACATTCCACTTATACACTCAACACCTCACCTCACGCCTGATGGAAAAAGAGAGACCAACATGTGTAACTCAGAGGTAGGCACATGAAAAGAAAGGAGCCTTGTACGTGGACGGAGGGGGCATCAACAATTTTTAGGAAAATTGTGCCACACAGGACTCGAACTCGAGACCTTGGCTATGATAGCATGTCACGATTCATGCGCTGACCACTATTCCAAAAGACCGATCTAATGGAAAGAGCAAACAATCCACTTATACATTCAACAGTTTCAAGATGAGAAAACCAATAAAGTGACATAATTGTTACCTAAACATTAATAATGCAATATAAAAGTATTGCATGCTTCGCTTGACAACTACATAGACAGTACTTATTTTATACACCTCCCATTTATAGCAAGTCAACCAACTAACTCCCATAGACTCACTGTTCTACTCCCTCCGTCCCAAAATAAGTGTCTCAAGTTTGCACAAAAGTGAATGTATCTATACATATTTTATGTCTAGATACATCCACTTTTTGACAAATCTAAGACAGTTATTGTTGGACGGAGGGAGTAATTTCTAAGTAAGTTTTTTATTGCCTTTTCAAAGGCCTATTACAAGGGAAAGGTAGTCAATCCACTACGATACCAACATTTCATGGTTTGCCTGTTTTAGCTGGCCACTTACACATATAAACTTCCTTTTACACACCTTAACATGAGATACGGCATTTGGCAAAAGACCAAAAGGAAACATTCAACGATTATCTGGCACAGTATAATACTCCCTCCATTCACAAAAGGATGTCTCAACCAACTCCAAATGTGGATGTATCTAGACATAATTTAGTGTGTCGATACATCCAAATTTAAAGTTGGTTGAGACATCCTTTTATGAACGGAGGGAGTATATAGTAAAAGATACACAAATACTGCCCATGTTCATTTACCTTTAACGATTCTCATTATTCTTGATACGTTTACATTGTTTTGTGAAACGAACAAAAGCTTTGCCTATCCATTAATTAAGAAGAAGAGAATTGCCCCGTTAATTAGTGGAAAACCAGGCGAAAACCGATACAACAAGGGCCGAGCCCACCGGAACACCACAAACAGGGCCACACCTGCTAAATCCGAAGACTTCCTACCAAGCCGAAGAGAAGAAGCCATGGCTGCTATGGGAGGAGCAGAGACAGGACGCTCCAACGAAGAGGAAGAAGCCAAGCCTCTAGGAGAGGTGCGCCACCGCGGCGCCGACACCACAACATCGAGGGCATCCTCGTCGCTCACACGACACAAAGGTCAATGCCCACAACAGTGCCAGAAATCTGGGACTGCTATCCCGGCATCCAACTCCTCCGCCACACCGAGCGAACCGCCAACACCACCTTCCAGGACCGCCATCCCGACATCCCCATGCTCGCGCTCGAGCCGCACGACCCGGCCACGGCCACCCGTAGCCCAAACTGCACAGGGCCAACCGCTCGCAGACCACGGCCGCCGCACACACTGTGGCACGATTGCACGAAATGCGGCTTATTTGGCAAGTACAAGCATATGACGCTGGTCAAATCTTTTTCCTTTATGTATGCAGGAAACAAAGAACTGTATGCTTACTTTGCTAGTGCAAACATATGTACAGTTCTCTGAATTTAAGAAAAAGAAATTTTTATACAATAACTTTTGTAAGATCACTTACAGTATAAAAGCAAAGGTGGGTTGACCATTCCTTAAACTCCCGATATTTAGATTATTGATTTTATTGCGAGGAGTTATTTAGATCATCGATAGATTATATAACCCCTATTCATAAAAGAAATTAGCTACCTGCACATTAGTTGAAATCCCGACATGCACAACAAAGAGATAAGAGTTTGAACTTAGCTAGGTTTCTAGTTAGTACTACAGTTGCACTTGCAGGCACCGCACAATAAACACAGAAGTGGTAATCACATAAAATATATTAGGTGCATGTATACACCTCATCCCTTTCACCGAAATTCTTCTACGCATTAGTTCATGACGTTAGCAATAACACAAACATATACGGTGCACTGCAAAGGCGCCACCAGGCTGGATAGGAATTAG
This sequence comes from Poa pratensis, assembly GCA_947311845.1. Classification (NCBI taxonomy): domain Eukaryota; kingdom Viridiplantae; phylum Streptophyta; class Magnoliopsida; order Poales; family Poaceae; genus Poa; species Poa pratensis. Next base: position 113,783,171 of record CAMZMU010000085.1, on the reverse strand, counting down.
GAAAAGATGATACCGGCATATTTACAACCACATGTGGGCATCGATGAACGAACCTGGATGTCGGCCAGCGGCATTGCGTGGTCAGCGTCCCGGCGTCGTCCTCTGCGTCCCCCTCGCCCGAGCCGGCGAGGAGCCGGCAATTGGGGGAGTGGCAGTGCGGGTTGAAGCGGAGATGGAGCGCGATGGGTCGACGCGTCTTGGTGCCGCCGCCGACGTGGTTGAACTGGAACCCCATCAGCGCCTCGACCAGCGCGCTCTTCCCGTCCGTCTGGTGGCCGACCACCACAACCGCCGGCGCCGGCACCGCCGTGCCACCCAGCTCGGATGCCAGGCGCTGAAGCTCGTTGTACGCCTCGTAGAGAAGCCCCCGCGCATCCTCATCCTCCTCTTCCTCCGGCGAGAGCGGCTCTGGCGGCGGCGTCGCCATTTGTGAGAAAATGGTTTTCGAGGGGTTTGGGTTTGGGGAAAAGAGTGGAATGGTGACGGAGGTTCGTGCGTTATCTACTTATTTATTTTTCTGCATTTTAAGTCGAGTAAAATGCACCTTAGCCATCGAACTTGTCGAGGGAGGTCAATTTAGTCCTCAAGCTTGACTACCCGCCTCCTCCGACTACCCTCGAGTGACTAACCCTTGTCCCGTAGTAAATTTTTGATTGCTCGATCTGGTTTTTCTGATTAATTCTGACTCACTTTCCTATGTCGGCTCACATTCCTATGTTCTCATTTGGTCGATGATGAGTGGACCGCTCTATGTGTGGGTTTTAGGAAATGAGATGAGTTTGCTCCAGTTCAGTGTACATTTTTCATATAGAAGTGAAACTCGGTGAAAACCTAGTCTCAAACCCCACGCCTTCCTTCCCACCCGCCGCCTCAGCCGACTCCTCTCCTATATTTTCGCCCTCCCTCGCGTTGCCGCCGCCATCGCCTCCTCCTCTCCTCTTTCTTCGCCTTCCAATTCACCACCGCCGCCACCTCCACCGCTAGCTGCCACTACCCTGGTGATTGTCATCGATCGATATTAGGGTATAGAAACGCTGGTTAGTTTTATTTTAGTTTCTAGGTAATATTTTTTAATTATAGTAATGTGTAGAACTTAAATTTATGTTAATTTTATATATGTGTATATTTGTGTTTATATTTATATATAGAAATTTAGGTTACATCTAATTTTGCTTGAAAAAAGGGGCCAAAATACATGGCTGTTTCAAATAGGACCCAAATTCAATTTTGGTAGTTGGTGATCAGGGCGGTGAAAACACGTGACTAGCTGCTAGAGCAAGTTGCATAACAGCGTGCAGGTCATGGTGTGCATTCAGCGTCGAGGGGAGGTCGCTGGTAATGAAAAGAGGTGTCGGTGGGAAAGACGACTTGTGGCTACGGCAAGATTATTAGTCAGGGATTAGGGTTGAGTCGTGATTGTGGGTTTGGATGTGTCGGGTGTATACAAAAGAGCAAACATGGTAACCGTCTGGAAGACCGAAACACATCAGGGTGGACTTTTCCCCACAATCAAACCTCATTAAGAAAGGGGACGCACAAAGGGCCGTATGTGGACCCCCTTTTAGCTAGTTTAAGGACTAAAAGTGAAGTTAAGGATGATTGTACCTAGTTTGATGGTCATAGATGCCTTCCGCTTCTTAAAAAAATCCCTTCTTTTTCAAAAAATTATGTTCTTTTCCAAACACCACCACATGCCGCGGGTTCCATTATCAAAGGTAACCAAATGAATTTTTTAAATCAACGTGATGCCATAAGTAGAAAAGAAAGAAGAAAGGAATAGCGGTTTCCAACAATCTAAACCGACTTTCAACCTAATTGTTTCGGTTTTCCATCTGAAAAGTGTTTGAGTTTGTACTTGGGTCACAAGCTCAAATCTCAATAAAATCCTGAAATTCTCATTTGTCCCATTTCATGCATATGATTATGAGTGAGACTAAATTTTAATCCCACATTGCTAGTTTGGAGAGAACTGCACCATGGTGAGCTCTTCTATCATTTGTATGAGCAAAACCTCTTGCACACTCCTCCGCTCGCCACACCACACCACGCGTCGTAGCGCCGCTCATCGTCAGGTTTCGGGAATGAGTCGAGACGATACCTATATTTTTGCTGAATCAGTCGTTTCGTATTCTTTGAGACTCGTGAGCCTCTTACCGACTCGTCCTGGGGTTGCGCCCACGTCCTACCCTACCCGCAGTATATGCAGACTGGGTGAACCCTATCCGCCACACATAACACATGGTCTCTCGTCGTTCCAGTTCCAGAATATTGCGCCGCCATCTTCTCTTCTCCATCCCATCTTTCGACGTGCACCGGTTGAATTGACAATAGGCCTTCTGAATCCCGTCTTTTGTAATCCTGTACGAGAGATGAGTGATCAAATTTCTAGGGAGTGTTCGAATACTAGTAGAAACTACGACTTCTTCCCTGATATCGTCAACCTCTTTTATCGACAACTTGGGCGACAACAACAGTTCTGCTCCTGTTGCACCGTATGTGGTTCTTTCTTGTTGCACCATACGTGGTTCTTTTTTCTTTACCGTACGTGGTTCTTTCTTCTTTGTTCCAGATCATGCTACAGTTGTTGTTCCTAGCTTTTGTTGTAGATTTGATATGCTTATCTACTGTTGTAGTAGATCATAACAATTGCTAAATTGTTTATATATTAAAAAACGAAACTATAAGCAAACTTCTGGGATATTATTTTTTACATGGCCAGAGTGCAACAGGCCTTTCAGTTTTTGAAATATGGTGCATCATGAAAGGTCAATCACTTTCATGGATACATGCTAGGAATCATCACTGAAAAGGTTTTGCACTTCTTTGTGTGCGTCAACCTACCCAGCTATGAACGCTTAAGTGACATGCACACTATAGCTACGCATTTGTCTGCAGTTACAACAACCGGATGGCGTGGAATCCGAACCTGTTTACCGAATGTGATCTCCAGCTACTTAGATAGAAGGCACCAAATGCCCGGCTTTAAATTAATAAAGCCTCGAACAACAAGGGGTACAAGATGCTGAAGAATCAGCTTACAAGACAACAACGCAAAGAAGCAAACAAGAAAAACACACACAGCTTGCTCGTCGAGGCCCTCGTGCAGCAAACACACTAGTTCTTGCGGAGACTGTAGGCTGTAGTTAACAAAGAAGACGATGACCAGACAGCAAATGTTCAGCTTATGCTTGGTACAGCTAGACTTCCCATTTGAAGTATTCTGGGCAGTATCTGAAGATGATTGCAATACAACACACCAAAGAAAACTAAGTAAGTCATCTGCTGCAGTACAGAAAGGTAAGAAAGATAAGAGAACAAGATGTGAACCTCCCCGCATCTCGCATTTATTTTCAAAGATAGAAGGCTATCAGCCCTCGTGTCCCCAATGTTGATCGCGGCTATTGGAGCATTTGCTTCATGTGCAAGCCTGGGATTGGGATTTATGATCAGTTTGATGTTGCGACAATCAATAAGACGAACTTAATCCAGTTTGAAAATTCAATCCAAAATCAAGAAATATCAGAAAACAAGATAACTAGCTATCGACAACATTAAAGAACTCATGAAACAATATTATCAGTAATACCTTGCCAGCCTAAAGGCAGACATTGTCATTACAGCTGAACCAACCACAAGAAGAGCATCACAGTTTCTTGCAGCCTCCTTAGCGTTGTCCGCTCTCTCTTGAGGTACATTATCACCAAACATCACAACCTTCAAACAGAAAAATAAGGCATTCAAAAGTGTGTATAGACTTGTTAGAATATTTAGAAAATGCCTTATTAAGTTTATACAGACTTTTTAGGGTAATTTTATACAGACTTGGGAAAGAAAGTCGGACAGTGGAGTGGCATGTTAATATAACACTTGCACGTTATTTTTTAGTTACAGAAACTGCTAAAGAGATCAAACAACAAATCCATGGTTTTATGTCACATTTTTTATAACTAACAGTACTTGCAGAAAGACACATAAAAAGATCCTCACATCAGGTTTTAGCACTCCCCCACATTGACTGCAACTAGGAATGTCAAAATCTTGCTCCCAAAACTTCTCGTCAATCTCAATATCACCATCAGGCCGCTGCTGCATTCCAAAACTTTTGCTTGAGCCAGGTTGTCTCTCTTCCAAACTGTCAATAGCTAGAGCCCACTACAACACAACAAAATATCGCTCAGTCCTTGGAATTACTGAAATCAAATCCAAATTAGGCTGCTAGAAAGCACAGGAAAAAAAGGACTGGAAAAACAGAAGCTCTGCTTACTTGATATAGTAAAAGTTACAAAACTTAATACTGAGCAGCAGAGGCCAAGATAAAGAAAGGAAAACAAATAAAGGCAAGACTGGGAATACACGCACATCACTGTTCAAGAGGCAACAGCCCTGTACAGACATGAATGGATAGACGGACAACTTGATAATTTTTAACAATATAACATAATAATCAGTAGGAGCCATGGTACAATATTCAAGTGGATTTATATCATAAAATGTTATAGTATATGATTATAAGAGGTCAATAACTTCACAATCTTACGCTGTGTGTCCTTTGGATGCAGAGGCTGGGGGATTTCGGAAGAAAAAAAACTTTACAAGCAACAGAATTGACACCTTTTATATAATTTTCTCTTATTAAACCTTACACCACTATCACTTATATAATGAATCACAGTTTGAAGGAAAAAAATATAACCAATACCAAATGGACATACCTTTGGGTTGAGGTCCTTCACTTGTTCTTGGAATGACTCTCGGCTGATGGATATACCACATTCTAAGCAAATTACCTCATATACACTTCCATGCAACTCAATTGGCTTACTACCAGCACGATGATGCAACCTACAATACTCGTACACAAAGTGGTGGTGAAAAATAAGCTGCATAGTCATTCTCAATTAACATGAACACAGACCCAGCTCAGTACCTATCCACATTCTGAGTAACAATCGAGTGAATACGACCGACTCTTTCTAGGGAAGCAAGGGCGTAGTGAGCTGTATTTGGTTGTGCTCTCGTGAACCTTCTCCATCCAGCATAGCTCCTAGCCCAGTAGCGCCTTCGGGCTCGAATGGAGCGAACGAACTCCTATTTGTTCAAATGGAAAGTGGGGAAGGATGACATAACCATTGGTAAGTTGATGTGGACAAATGGAAGGAGCATTAAGAAGTATTAGCATATTTCCTAATGTAAGTTGGCATAGGTGGGCACCAGAAAGGCAAAACCACGGTAGACTGAGAAGAAATATAAAACAAAGTGTAAACCAGGACCGTGCAGTTTAGGCTGTTGGAAAGATGGATTACTATTGTGTCTAGTGTGAACTTGCAGCTCTGGGAGTTCATTGACCTCTAGACTCTGCTTCAGGACGAGGGCCTGGACCATAATCGACCAGACTCCATCGCTAGCCGTGGAGGGCTACCGGTGACTACACGGTCCAATTCTCCTTGCTAGTGCTCCATGGTCACATACTAGGCGAATGGGTAATGACAAGCCTGTAGTGGATATCGAATATATGTCATGTCCAACACTTGGAAGGAGAGGAGCCTCCACATCTTCAATGCAAAAATGCTAACTACAGTGAGGTTGCATCAATCCCCCTTTGGATACATATCTTTTGTAGTGAGTAGTGTGACATTTTGGGAGTAGTTCGTGTGTGGAACCTGGGGCTTTTGTGACATGTTCCTCACAAAAATACAGCCCAATTGTAACTAATACTTTATTGTGCCCTTAACTGAATGGCAGTGCTACCGTTGGTTCTCGAGTTCCTCACGAATAAAGCCCGGTTTACTCTATTGTGCCCTTAACTGAATAGCAGTGCTACTGTCGGTTTCTCGAGAAAATGAGCTATAAGGATGATACTAGATAGATCCAATAGTATTTCTTAATGGTAAAAGCATTTAGCAACGGTTTCCCAAGGAGAGTTGATTTTCAGACCCCCACATTTTCTAAGTCAAGACTGCAGAAGCACATGGGACTAGAAGCTCCTTGATGGTGAAGGAAGACGCAACCGATGCCAGGTGGCCTTACTGATGAGATTTCATTTCACATGAATAATGCATGTGTTATGACCGGGCTTCAATATGCACGGAAGAAGCCCAATAGTGGGCCGGATTAGGGTTTTGAGTAGCTAGGCTATTATATAAACACATGTACCCCTTCGTTTTATGACAAGCAATAATCATATCATTATTGCCGACTCCCTCAGGAGTCGGCCTTCTAAACCCTAGCCGCCGCCGCCGGCCGATCGCCGCCTCCCTCCAGTCGCGCGGCCACGGCGCCGTCTCGCCGTCGTCCGCGCCAAACTCCACGCCAACCACCCTTCCACCCCTACAATCTACGAGCGAGACCTGGTAGAACCCTAGCGTCTACCAATTTGGTATCAGATTGCTCAGGATCGACCATGTCTTCGGGTTTCCCCACCTCCACCGTCGGCGTCCACCACGGCAGCGCCGCCAATCCCCTCTGGGCCGGCCGCCTCCGTCGGCCTGGCGCCGCCCCCCGACCCGGCCGCCGTCCTCTCTCCGGCGGAGCTCACGACGGTTGTCCGCGATCTCACCCTGGCGGTCACAAACCTCCGGACGTTCCTTCAGGGACCCTACGCGCCGCCACCCCCACCACCGCCGACCGCAACCGTCGCATCGCCGCCGCCGGTCACGACCCCCCACCAGGGCGTCCCGATCACCCAGATCCGGTTCCCTCCCTCGCCGTCCCAGCAGCCGGCCTGGATGGACGCGCCAGTCTTCACAACTGTGCCTCTTCGGCCGACCGTCCTCCAGCCGACCGGGCCACCCGCGGCCTCCACCTTCGGCGGCTTCGCCGAGTACAGCGGCCCTTCGCGGAGGGGCCCATGGTGCCGACCTACTCGCCCCCCGCCACGATGGCTCGTCACGAGGGAGCCTACGCCGTCGCCCCGCACGTCCAGCAGCCGCCCCGCTTCACCAAGCTCGAGTTCGCCACCTACGACGGCACCGTCGACCCCTGAACTGGCTCAACCAGTGCGACCAGTTCTTCAGGGGGCAGCGGACATTGGCGTCCGACCGCACGTGGATCGCCTCCTACCACCTCCGCGGCACCGCCCAGACGTGGTACTACCCCCTCGAGCAGGACGAGGGCGGGATGCCCCCGTGGGAGCGTTTCCGAGACCTCTGCATCCTCCGGTTCGGCCCCCCGATACGCGGGAACCGGCTGGCCGAGCTCGGCCGCCTCGCCTTCACCTCCTCGGTGCAGGACTTCGCCGGCCGCTTCCAGACATTGGCGTGCCATGCGCCTGGCGTTACGGCTCGCCAGCGCGCCGAGCTCTTCATCGGCGGCCTGCCCGACCACATCCGCGTCGACGTGGAGATGCGCGACCCTCCGGACCTGCAGACGGCCATGTACTACGCACGCGCTTACGTGCAGCGCGCCCTCGCCATGCAGCAGGCCTTCCCGGGCCGAGGAGCGCGCCCACCCCCGCCCTGCACCGACGGCCCTCGCGCGCCTGCCGCCCCCCCCCCCCCCGCGGCCCCACCCCCGGCCTCAACGGCGCCGACGCGCCCCTTCCGCCGCTTGACCACGGCCGAGCTGCTCGAGCGGCGCCGTAAGGGTCTATGCTTCAACTGCGACGAGCCCTACGCGCCGGGACACGTGTGCGCCCGCCTGTTCTACCTGGAGACTGTCGACGACGGGGACGTGGAGGCCCTCACCGCCGAGCTCGACGCCACGACCATCTCCGAGGCCGGCGTCACGACCTATGCACCGGTCAATGCGACCGCCTTCGTCGTCTCGCTCCACGCGCTGGCGGGCATCAAGACGGCAGACCATGCTGCTTCCGGTGACAATCAACGGGGAGCATCTCACCGCGCTCGTGGACACGGGCTCGACGCACAACTTCCTGTCCGGGGACGCCCTGCAGCCGTCAGGCGCCGAGAAGCTCAGCGTCACCGTCGCCAACGGGGATCGCCTGACTTGCCAGGGAGTGGCTCGGCAGGTGCCCGTCCTCATCGGCGATGAGCACTTCTCCATCGACTGCGTCGGCATCAACCTGGGCTGCTACGACTTCATCATCGGCGTCGACTTCCTGTCCACACTCGGCCCCATCCTCTGGGACTTTGACGCACTGACCCTCATCTTTTGGCGCGAGGGCGGCCGCCGCGTTCAGTGGGCGGGCATCGGCAGTACAGGGCCCGCGAACCCTCAGCTCCAGCTGATGGCGGCCGCACTCGACGAGGCGCACCCCTACTGGCCGACCTCCTGCAGCAGCACAGCGACATCTTCGACGAGCCTCAGGGCCTTCCACCGGCGCGCCCTGTGACCACCACATCCACCTCCTGCCGGATACGGCGCCAGTCGCCGTGCGCCCGTACCGCTACCCACAGCTGCAGAAGGACGAGCTCGAGCGCCAGGTGGCGGCCATGCTCGCGCAGGGCATCATCCGGATCTCGACATCGCCGTTCTCCGCACCGGTGCTCTTGGTGCGCAAGGCCGACGGCACGTGGCGTTTCTGCATCGACTATCGCGCCCTCAACGCCAGGACATCCAAGGACAAGTTCCCCATCCCCGTCGTGGACGAACTCTTGGACGAGCTACATGGGGCGCGCTTCTTCACCAAGCTCGACCTGCGCTCCGGCTATCATCAGGTGCGGATGCATCCGGACGATATCGCGAAGACGGCGTTCCGGACACATCACGGCCACTTCGAGTTCTTGGTGATGCCTTTCGGCCTCTCCAACGCACCGGCGACGTTCCAGGCCCTGATGAACGACGTGCTCAGCCCCTACTTGCGCCGCTTTGTGCTTGTTTTCTTTGATGACATTCTTATCTACAGTTCATCGTGGGCGGAGCACCTGCAGCACGTGGCCATCATCTTCAACGAGCTTCGAGCGCATCGTCTTCACCTCAAGCGCTCGAAGTGCTCGTTCGGCACGACCTCCGTCGCGTACCTGGGACACGTCATCTCGGCGGAGGGAGTTGCGATGGACGCTGACAAGGTCGCCACCGTCGCCGCATGGCCGACCCCGCAGTCGCCGCGGGCTCTCCGCGGCTTCTTGGGCCTCGCGGGCTACTACCGGAAGTACATCCGGGACTTCGGCCTCATCGCCGCGCCACTGACCCATCTTCTGCGCCGCGACGCCTTCTCTTGGGACGCGGAGGCGACGGAGGCGTTCCAGGCTCTCCAGCGGGCGCTTACGACGGGGCCCGTGCTCCAGATGCCCGACTTCGACATGCCGTTCGTGGTGGACTGCGACGCCTCCGGCATTGGCTTCGGCGCCGTCCTCCACCAGGGCGAGGGGCCGCTGGCCTTCTTTAGCCGCCCCTTCGCTGCGCGCCATCACAAGCTCGCGGCCTACGAGCGCGAGCTAATCGGGTTGGTCCAGGCCGTGCGCCATTGGCGGCCTTACCTCTGGGGGCGGTCTTTCCGTGTTCGCACGGATCACTACAGCCTCAAGTTCTTGCTGGACCAGCGCCTCTCCACCGTTCCGCAGCACCAGTAGATCAGCAAGCTCTTTGGCTTCGACTTCACCGTCGAGTACCGTCCGGGCCGTCTCAACACGGTCGCCGACGCCCTCTCCCGCCGCGACGTTGAGGACGTGGCAGACGACGTCGCCGCCTCGGGCACTATCCTGTGCATCCGCTCCGGGCCGTCCTTCGCTTTCACCGACGACATCCGCCGAGCTACCTCGACGGCCGCGGACGCCCAGGGTCTGCGCCAGCGCCTTGACGCCGGCGAGCTAGAGCCGCCCTGGCGCCTGGACGATGGACTGCTTCTCCACGGGCGCCGCCTCTTCGTGCCCGACCACGGCGACCTTCGCCGTCAGGTCCTGCTCTTGGCGCATTCTGCGGGACACGAGGGCGTGCAGAAGACACTACACCGTCTCCGTGCTGATTTCTACATCCCGGGTGATAGTGCGCTGGTCCGCGACTGGGTGCGGTCGTGCGTGACGTGCCAGCGTAACAAGACGGAGACGCTGCGGCCGGCCGGTCTACTACAGCCGCTTGACGTGCCCTCACAAGTGTGGGCTGATATTTCCATGGACTTCATCGAGGGCCTTCCCAAGGTGGGCGGCAAGTCCGTCATCCTCACAGTGGTCGACCGCTTCTCCAAGTATGCGCACTTCATTGCCCTCGGTCATCCGTATACAGCCGCATCCGTGGCGCGGGCCTTCTTCCACGGCATCGTCCGCCTCCACGGGTTCCCTTCGTCCATCGTCAGCGATCGTGATCCCGTGTTCACCGGTCACGTGTGGCGTGATCTCTTTCGGCTGGCAGGCGTGAAGCTCCGCATGAGCACGGCATTCCACCCTCAGACGGACGGCCAATCCGAGGTGGTTAACAAGGTGATTGCCATGTACTTGCGCTGTGTTACAGGTGATCGTCCACGAGCTTGGGTGGATTGGTTGGCATGGGCGGAGTACTGCTACAACACCTCCTATCACTCCGCCCTGCATACCACGCCCTTCGAGGTGGTCTACGGACGCCCACCTCCGACGATGCTGCCTTACGAGCCCGGGACGGCTCGGTCCGAGACCGCAGGCGACTTGCTCCGCACCCGCGACGAGATCCTGGCTGAGGCGCGTCAGCGTCTTCTCCAAGCACAGCAGCTGGCCAGGAAGTACTACGACGCTCATCATCGCGAGGTGGAGTTCGCGGTGGGCGACTGGGTTTGGCTGCGCCTCCTTCACCGGACGACGAAGTCCCTGGACCCGCGCGCCAAGCGCAAGTTGGGCCCTCGCTACGCTGGGCCCTTTCGTGTGCTGGAGCGCGTCGGCACGCTCGCATACCGCCTGGAGCTGCCGGCTGGCTCTCGCATTCACGATGTCTTCCATGTGGGCCTGCTGAAGGCTTACCGAGGGGATCCTCCTGCGGAGCCACCTGCACTTCCTCCAGTTTCTGAGGGCCGCCTTCTGCCGGGACCCGAGAAGGTGTTGAAGGCGCAGCAACGTCGCGACGTCTGGCATGTACTGGTGCAGTGGTCCGGCCTGTCGGAGGAAGACGCTACATGGGAGCACCTCGACGAGTTCCGCCAGCAGTTTCCAGATGTTCAGCTCGAGGACGAGCTGTTTGAGAAGGCGGGGAGAGATGTTATGACCGGGCTTCAATATGCACGGAAGAAGCCCAATAGTGGGCCGGATTAGGGTTTTGAGTAGCTAGGCTATTATATAAACACATGTACCCCTTCGTTTTATGACAAGCAATAATCATATCATTATTGCCGACTCCCTTAGGAGTCGGCCTTCTAAACCCTAGCCGCCGCCGCCGGCCGATCGCTGCCTCCCTCCAGTCGTGCGGCCACGGCGCCGTCTCGCCGTCGTCCGCGCCAAACTCCTCGCCAACCTCCCTTCCACCCCTACAATCTACGAGCAAGACCTGGTAGAACCCTAGCGTCTACCAGCATGTCTAAGTTTTCCCTGTAAAAATGCATGTCTAAGTTGCCAACAAATAAAGAAGAAGCAGCATTGTGACTTTATGACAAGTGGAAAATCAAAAGACCAGGCCACACAATCCAAATTTTTGTCTTGGGATATTCCTGTTTGAAAAATTGCTAACTGAAGGACATAGTTTTATATCCACCTACATGAACCACTGAAAACTAAATAACAAGGGAGTAAAGACTCACACACCTGATGAGTAAGTGGTTTAAAACCAGAACTGTAAGCTCCGTTAGGACTGCCACAAAACAAGAATGGTTAGGCAGTTGATATGGTTCCAGGAGAGATTGAGAGATATAATCATGTATGTACCTCCTATAATCAGGGATTCCTGACTCGGTGCTCATTCCTGCACCAGTTAATACCATGAGCTTATTGCTGAGACAGGTAACAGATAATTAAGCTCATTTCACTTCAAATGCAGCTCAAGAACTTGACAAGGAAGTCCAACACATATTTTCACCTCTTATCTATAAACCTGTACAGTAGGTCCACATCCTTAGAGTTTGGAGGATCTGAATCAGGAACTATCCGTTTGTCTCTTAAAAATTGGATGTAAGTTTCACAATAATCTTTAGGTGCGACGGAAGATGAGTGGTTATTTCTTGCTTGAATAGAGCGGAAAGAGCATCTCAGTGAAATAGGATTTTTCTTCCAATGAACAAATCCATTATATCCTGTTGCTCGGACATTACAGAAATGAGGACAAAATCCTGAGAAGTAATTTATTTCAATTAGTTGGTGCAAAAACAGGATTAGCCATTTGCCCCAAAAAAGGAATTTCTCTGAACCAACTTACCTTTGGGTACTCCCCACAGAGCAGTTCCCAAACCTGCAATTATCTGAATTGCATTACACATGTAAGTTTATAATTAGACTCAGGATTGAACACTAGGAAAAAGTGTATATTTAAATACAGCCAAGTTATCACATTGATATGTGATAAAAAAAATACTACAACCTGAAAATTGTTTCGAAAAACATAAATCATGATACCTACATGAGAGAAAGTTGTATTTAAATATTCAGTACTTCATCAAAAGAAAGACAGTATACTATATCTCACAACACTGAACATAATGTTTCACTTTCATACATTTGGAACTGGAACATACAAAAAAAGAAAAAGGTTTTGCAAGTCTTGAGCAGCATCTTGACAGGTCCAGAACATTTTTTTTTTGTGCATGTCTGTGTATGAGACTAGGAAAGGGAACGCGAGGTATGAATCTCCACCTCCCAAAAAACTGCAAGCCGTCAGATTCTGTAGCCTCTTTTGCATTTGCATCAGAATAGGGCGTGTGCCTAGATTTCTCACCACCAAAATCCTCCTAATTTGACCCTTCTACGGTCAATTTCCAACCTGGTGCCACTTCAGTTTCTCCCCTAGTTCGATGCTTCCCATGTCACAATTGATATACGTACCAGTTTGGGTGATCCGGAAAAAGGTCGCTTAATTTTTTCTTTGGAACAATCGAATTAGAAACATATCCTACAACACAGTGCCCCAGCAAACGCCAATCGCATGCCGAGATCCACACGCGCTAGACCAAACTAGGCAAGGAACGAGGTAGAAAGGAGCGGTGCTTCTATGCTGGGTGGAAAACAGAGTAAAATGGAAGGGCGACAACTGAGCAAGGGGCTGCTTACGGATGCCGAAGCGCGGGAGGCATGCACCGCTGGCGCCGCCGCCATCGGATACCGCGAGGCGGAGGCGGGAGCGGGCGGGTGCTGTTGTCCCTCTCCGGCGGCCGGCGGGCGGGCGGTGGTAGAGGTCACGTGGAGGCGGGGTCGCCGCGGGGCGGAGACAGCTGGCCGCTTGGCTACAACTCGTTTTTGTTTGGTGGGAAATAAAGGAGAGCCGCCGGACCCGCCACGTCGGTCGGTACGCCCGTGCGCCGCTCAAATTGACATCACTCGAATTTCGATGTTTGCGTTCCTGGCTTCGTGCACATACATCGTAAATCGTAATTACAGGGCGCGTTTGATACTCTGCAGAGGTTTCCACCTTAGGGCAGGCTCCAACAGGCCAGGCCGAAGGAAAACAGCCTCCGAACTCTGTTAGTGGGTTTGTTTGGTAGCCTGCAGGAAAGAACATCGCATGGGCTGGGCAATTTGTTGTGGCTGTTTGGTTACATCATTGCATGCCCATATACAACTATGCCTATGTTTGGTTGTATGCAAAGCAACTGCTTATGGCTACCTCTTTCACCTATGGTGATGTTACCCGACAAATAATGAAGCATAGCATAGCATAGCAAAATAGGATCTCGAGTTCAGAAACATGTCTACGCAGCACGAACAGAAGGTCATGCTGCATCAGAAGTTCGTCAACGAAGGGTTAATATATACATCCTCCTACATATTACAGACAACTTTACCGAAGTCTACTCATCGTAGAATGCATCCACGCACTGGCCACGCAGGTAAGCCCTAAGCCAGGCACACCTCTCCGGCTTGCTCATGCTGGAGTACTTGAGCTGCTCCTCTGCGTTGTCCGCCAGGAAGTCCATTGCCTTGATGATCAACGCTGGAGCGTACATGGTACGCGACTGAATTGTCCTCACCTTGAAGATGGCCTTCATTTGAGCGAAGTTGGTAATTGGATGGTTGAGCAGCTCCTCGTCCTTGGGGAAGTTCTAGTAATGGCATTTCAAATCGTTAGTGTACACAGTATTTGAATCTGTCAATGAACAAAAGAGTACAACAATTGGGTTGAATGAAAGGGCAAGCAAACCTGAAGGTGATGAAGCAAATTAACATCATCCATCATCAGAGTCGTGCTGGTTTCATACCAAACTACTCCAGGCATGCGCTTCAGTTCGTTAATCCTAACCCACCTGCCTCTCCACCTCCTCGGATGGTTGTAGATTTGAGTGTTGGTGATAGTCAGACCAGTGAACTCAAGAACAACATCGCTGACCTTCCTGATGTACCGATCATTGAAGCATTTGTCAAAGTGCAGCCCCTGCTCCACTAGCTCCACTGCCATGTTCTGAACAAATAGGGATAGAGGAGCTATCCATTGCATTGTCAGCCTCGGAGTAGCTCCACTACCCATCTGAGAGTGCACTCTCTTGTTAGTCCCCTTGGAAGTCATGTCAGATTGCACATCTGAGTCAGTCACTGAATCCATAGGGAGTGCATTCAGAGACAGTACGTCGAGAGGCTTGGAAGCTAACTGGTTGTCGAACAACTCGGGCAGTGCATTCTCGCATAGCGCTTGCAGAGGCACTCTCTTCTTACCGTGAACCTGATCCACGAAACACGGCAAGGTCGGCCTAGTCAGGCAATCTATGAACATGAGCAATCTAAGTATGAAGGCTAAGTAACGGATCCATGGTCTACATGTGGAAGAACAACAGATCAACGGTATGGAACCTAAGCAACGTGGATGCATGGTCTACATGTGGAAGAACAACAGATCAACGGTATGGAACCTAAGCAACGTGGATTCGTGGTCTACATGTGGAAGAACAACAGATCTAAGGTACGAGCAACAGATCTATGGTACGAACAAGCATAAGGTTCTAAAAATCTTACATCCACGGGTGCATCTGCATCTTGCCGTCCGCCTTCATGCCAGAGGTCGTCGTGGAGGCGGTGGAGGTCCCCGGCGAGTTCGCCGTCGAGGTCAGCACCTCGGTGGAGGTCGCTGTCGAAGTCGCCTTCGCCGTCACACAAAGCGCTTCAGCCGCCATTGCAAGAGCTCGAATAGAACAAATGGCGGGACTTGATTTGGAGGTGAGCTAAATAGAGTGGTGATTTTTGGCGGGCGGTGACCGAAATCCTCCCGCCTGATTTTCCCCGCTCGCGCCATCTCCGCGTCCTGCAGCTGGGCGGCGTGGCGTTCCTGTAGGTCAGCCGCCCGCAGCCTGGCTCCCTGGAAACGGCCGATTCGGCCGTTCCCACTGGGCCTGGCCCAAGGGTGTTTTAAGAAGCGCATTGTGCAAAATTTGGGCTGCAGGCAAGCAAACACACAGACTGTTTCTGCAGCTAGCGGGTTAAATTTCGACTGGCAATACACTTATACAAACATCGCTTACGCTTATTCCAATACTCTTGAGTAGGTTATCCTTAGCAAATAAAAGGTATGTCCATTCATAAAATCTAAATATATTGATTTAGCAGAAAACCACCCAGATGGAGTTAGTTTTCATTTAAAGGAATCAGTGTGATGTGATAAAGATATTGTCATCAATTTTTTATCAAGTCTATTTCAAAGACCTTCTAAACTTAATACTTAGCGGTGGTGAGTTTGATAGAGTGTCCTCAACCAAAAGGGCTTGACAACAAACCTGGAAACCGTGTTGTACAATTTTTTATGTTAGCTCTAAACATTTTCAGATGCAAAGAACAAAAATGGTGGATGGGCTCTTACCCCAGTGGTTGGAGGCGCAGTGGCGCTACCAGCCACCCGAGTTCCACTCGTGGTGCCGCACCCTCTTCTTAATTAAAAACATTGAGGTTCCTCCCTCACTGGTTCAAAAAAGAAAATGGATTAACTTCTCTCGTCCGGTTATAGCCAGTTTCCTCCAGACCGTTATTGTTTACCCCTACTCGCGACTCGGGATTTTTAACTCTATCTTAATGAAGTAATGCAATTCAACAACATGCCATAGCTAATTCGGTAAGAAACTCTGCGCATATAAATGAAAGACACAAATCAGCATTTAGTTCTATACTTTAGCATACATCTCCAACCAATCCATGCTATAGTCCTTTCTTTGATGAAAAATTATTGTAGATTTGTGTTGCTTGGTATCAACAAACGAGACATCCCATCCCTCGAACTCAACAAACAAATAAGCGAAGACGTTTGATGCATGTAAAATGCATACATGAACTTTGCACTATATCACTCATATTCCAATCATATAACGGTTATACCACTGTTATTTAATGATTTTAGGAAATAAAATAATTGTTTCCTATTTTTATGGAATTAACCCTGCGCAGGCAAAAAACCCTATTTTTTTTCCTTTTATGTTTCAGGGACCCAAACGTCGTCAGAAAAATATGGAAAAATACGGAGGTCATTATTTTAGAAGGAAGAAGACGTAGGAGCAAAGGAATCAAGCAAACGGAGCCCGGAAGGCCAAAAGGGGGTGGCCCACGCGGCCCCTGTACCTGGCCGCGTGGGGCCCACCATTTTGGGCCTCGGAGCTCCGCAGCCGTCGATCTTTTCTCCACCGTCTTCGTCTTGACCTAAAAACGCCTATAAAAGAAGTCCCATGGCGTTCTCGAAAACGAGCGCCGCCACAAGACAGAAACACTGAAAACGGAGATCTGGAGCTGCAGATTGGAGGGGGAAAACTTCGGCGGGGCGCTGCCGGGGTGGTCTCCACCTTCTCCAACGACTTCTCCACCGTCTCCATGATGAAGGGGGAGTAGTCCACCCTCTGGACTATGGGTTTGTGGTGGTAACTTATGTATCTCTCCTCTCTTTGAGCTTCACTAATTAGTACCGTATGAGCTGCTGAACATGATTACGGTCATCTATGTAATTCTTATGGTGGATATTGTGGTATGAGATTATTTGTTATGCATTTACTGTTGTGTTGGAACTTTTATGACTTGTCATACTTTGATAGAATATTGTTCTTTAAGAAGTATGATGTATGTGGGTACGGGATGGCCGATGTGACACGGCATAGGTATTGAGTGACACAGTACCGCCCAACATCCTTTATCTGGGGGTAAAAAGGAAGAGTATGATGTGGGAGTGACAACAACCATGCTAGCCTTATGAGGGTGACCTAGCAACACAAATGAGTACTTCTTTCAACTATGTGTTTTAGGACATATAGCCGTTATAAAAGCTACCATTAAAACATGACAATTGTTGATAATCACCGTAGATGAGAGAGAGAGGATTAAGTGAACCCATGAACCCATGTCCATTGTTCCTATAAGAGAAAACCTTTGTCTTGTCCTCTTGCATTGAAGAGGATTAGGACACTTTTACATTCTTGCTTGGTTACATTAAACTTCTATCCATCAAATCAACCACCTTGTTCTTCAAACTTGTTTAGTGCATAATCAACTAAAACTTGTGACACTTTAGTTGTAGGGAATAGATAACTTTTCCTTCTTGCTCCTGCAGATCGATACCTTACTTCCACATTGAGAGGTGCTATAGTGATCCCCTGCTCTTGGGGGTAATCAAGTACTTTTCTGGCGCCGTTGCCGGGGAGCGTAGCGCTTAAGTTTCTATTCTTGTGTGCACTAGACTTTATATCTTGCAATCATCTAAGCTTGGGGAGGTTCCTTTAAACTTGTTTGGTTGTGAGTTTCTTATTAGTTTTATATATATATCAAAAACCCATAAAAATTAGAAAATGGAAAACAAAAAAAAATTAGAGAGCTTTATGAAATTTATCTTGAGTTAGGACATGATGTGTTTGAGCAGAAAATTAAAAATCTATGGAAGTTTGTTTGCATAATAGTGATACCAATGTTATTAGCATGAATTCTTTGAACACTACTATTGCTAATGCTATGGAAAAGCCTAAGCTTGGGGAAAGCTAGTTTTTATGAAAAGGATCCTTTTGGTTTCCCAACTTTGAAGGATAAAAATTGCTTTGATAATACTTTGTCTCCTATATGTGATAACTCTAATGGTGCTTGTAATGTTCTAAATCAACCTACTGAAAGTATCCCTTTTGAAATACCTATGGAAATTGTTGAATTAGTTATGGATGAACGTTATGCAGGGGATGGAACAGTCCATCCACAAGATCACTTGTTGAAACTTACAGAACTTTGTGAGTTGTTTAAGGTTGCAGGTTTATCAAGAGAAGATGTCATGAGGAAATTATTTCCATTTTCACTTAAGGACAAAGCAAAGGAGTGGTATAGGATGCTGGATGATCGTCCTTCGAATTGGAAACAGATTGAATCTCTCTTTTACTCTAAATTTTGACCTCTTCATGAAGTGCAACTAACTAGGAGTTACATTTTCAATTTTTATCCTCATGATAGAGAAAGCATTGCTCAATCTTGGGGAAGACTGAAAACATTAATACTCAAATGTCCTAACCATGAGCTTCCTAAGGAAATAATTGTCACTAATTTTTATGCAAGGCTTTCAGGTCATTACAAGGATCATCTAGATGCATGTTCAGGAGGTTCTTTCACAAGTAAGAAGGTTGAAGCTAATTGGGATCTTCTTGAAACAATTCAACGCAATACTGAAGATTGGGATAACGACAAAGGTAAAGAATCAGGTATAAACTATGAGTATGCTTGCGTTAAGTCTTTCACTGAAACTGCTAGTTTTCATGAGCTTAGTGCTAAATTTGGTCTTGATTCTCAAATTATGGTTAATTGTTGTAAAACCTTTGCCTCTCATATGAATGTTCCTAAGAAAATTGGGACAAGTATCACGAACCTTTTAAAGACACTTGCATGGAAAAAAAAATTGTTATTAATGATTGCAATAAACATGCTCAAACTTCTGAAAATACTATTTCTTATAACCATGTTAATTTTTGTGGAGCACTTAGACCTTGTGAAAAGAATCAAATCGAAGAAGAATATTGTATCCATCATAAGAATGAAAAAACTAGAATGTGGAGCAAGGCTCTATATGATCTTGGTGAAAAAGTTTGTGCCATATATCCTTTTGTTTGTGAACTTTGCTATAAAGAGGGGCATTTCAAATTCCAATGCTCAGCCTCTAATAAGATATTGCGGGAGACTTTTGTGATAACATGATCACTCCTAATCAACATGATGAACTTACGTTATTTTTGGGGTGTGAAGAGTTATCAAGAAAAACTTCTTCGTTAGATATGAGTGCTTTTGATATGAATAGCGTGTTACATGGATGTTATCTCTATTGTGTTAATAATTGCCATGCCAACACTTACATACAAAATATTATAAAAGATGGAACAACCTTACCAAAATATGAGAGGACTAATGTTTGTTTTACTCTTATTAATGAAAAAGAGGAAACAGTATCCTCCCCTAAGCATGTTGCTCCTATTATAGTTGTTGCTGATGAGTCTGAATTCGATGATGATCCTATGCCTGTTACTTATAGTAGTGATCATGATTTGGAAAAGCATAGTGCTTTTGATATTGAAAATCTCTTTGGTACTAATTCTGAAAATGATCATGCTAATAATTATAATCATCCTCATGAAACTTGTCATAATTATGGGGGGATTACCCAAAACCATCCCTTTAATATACAACTTGTCTATCATGTTCGAGTTCTTTATGATCACCCATGCTAATGATGAAAGTAA
Source organism: Poa pratensis (assembly GCA_947311845.1). NCBI lineage: Eukaryota > Viridiplantae > Streptophyta > Magnoliopsida > Poales > Poaceae > Poa > Poa pratensis. The sequence goes on along the minus strand of CAMZMU010000085.1, from coordinate 113,763,511 downwards.
TAATGCTCCTTTACTATTTAATGCTATTAGTGAACCTATTGATGATAATGAGGAGTGTTGCTTAAATGTGCTATATGATAATGCTTTAGATGATGGTCCTATGCTTATTGATAATCCTACATGTTTGGAAGTTACTAAATTATGTAAGGATAAAAATGATATACTTGCTGCTTATGATAGTACTCTTACTCATGAGAGTCCTACTTTGTTCCTGAATTCTCCTAATAACACCATAGAGGAGAAATTTGCTTATGTTGAGAAATACTTATGTGGTTTGCAATTATCTTTAGTTCAAAATCTTTGTTGCAACCATGATATTAAACTTGATATTGATATTGATAACTATTTTGAAAGAGGGAAGCATGCTAATGAATTCCAAAATAAATTTAATGATCCTCTTTATGTGCCCAAGTTATGTAAGTTGGAAGATTCTATTGGTTATATGGTTGAATTTATTTCTACTACTTGCAACTATTATGAAAGAGGAGGTGATAAGAACCCTCTTTAAGTTACTAATAATTATATGCTGCAAGTAAATATTGTTAATATGCATTGGGAAACTTCTATTTATGGTAATTCATTCATATACAAAATTCCAATGCATAGAAAGAAAGTTAGACTTCGTTGTTATTACTTTTGTGTTTTGTGTTTCTCTCAACTAGGTTTCAACTTGACTATTATTTTGACCGGTTTGAGGGCACCATGGGACCCTGGTATAGTGCATGGAACACTTCCCAAGGAAGAGGGGCACATCATTCAAGCTCCCTCATGAGCTTCATCTTCGATAAACAACAAGTAAGAAGCCTAGCTATATGGCTATAAAGAAAGCGCTTTGCGGGAGGCAACCCGGTTATTTTTATGTGTGATTTTCTTTGTGTCCTCTTGCTGTATCAAGAGAGTTTGTTTTTAGTTTAGTTTCTGGAGTTTTTAATAAAGTGCCAAGTTTTACCCATTTTGGTCTTGAAAAGTTGCTTATAGCGTTCGGAGATTTTATTCCTGCACGAATCTGTGCACGGTTTGATTTTTAATTCTTATTCTGTAACTCCGAATGAGCTCATATTTGAACTGTAGTTGCAACTTTTCATCCTCTGTATTCATGAATGTTTGCAGAATTTTTCGGCAAGGTTTGCTAGGGTAGAAAAATACGTTTTGCTGCTGCTGTTTTTCTGGACAGATTCTGTCCCATTTTGTTTTATGCATATTTTGAACTTGTATCTTGAATCTTTTTGATTCAAATGAGTTTATGAGTATGCATACAACATTATATAATTTCTGGACATTCATATGATGTTTTTGTTTAAGGATTATATGCAGCAAGAAACCTATTTGTTTATCACTACTAATGCACCCCACAGAAAACAAAATGGGAGAAACGGTGTTTTGAAGTTTTTTCACAGGGATTGGAGGAGATGCACCAAGAGTTATCCAAGTATGGTGAAGACCATAAGCTTGGGGATGTGAAGACAACCCCACTGGATCTACACACTCTCGGTTTGACCACGTCTAACTTCTGTTTTTCGATCGAAACACTTTATCGCAAACTTGGAGCGTCTTTTTGTTTGTTTTTGGTTTGTTTGTTATTTTGTGAGACCACCACATTATCATTTATATGAGAAAGAGCTACTGGAAATATGGGTTGAAATATGTTGGATGCTTTTATCATATTGGGAAAAGGGATGTTTGAGTTGATTTTTAATGATACATATAGTTGCATGATTCATGAGCTTATTTATGAGTAATAATTTGCAAATGCTTTATCAAGAGCTATCACTTATTCATGTTTTGATTCTGAAAGTTATTTTACTTTGTTTAACATGGACTAGTTAGTTCTATGGACACTCATGCATGCATCTAGACGGTCAACTTTCTCCCTCTTGCTAGCCCAAACATTCCAACAAGTAAAAACTTGTTTCCAACACCTTCAACCAAAGTTATTCCAGTGAGTCCACCATATCTACCTATTAGCTTTATGTTATTCCGAGTATGTATATCATGATATTTGTGTTATCTATACCTCTGAATAAAAATGTTTACGTTATTGATTGTTATGGGAAAAGTTGGTTATATAGCTCTCACGAACTTGATGCACAACTTATTTTTATTGCATAAATAAAACATGACCATTGTGATTAATAATATGATGCTAGTGGCTTGATAAATGTCCGAGGTTGGGAGTTAGCCCATATGTGCTGTCACATGCAAAGCTTTCAACATGCTCCTTCATCATTTAGTTGATATCATGTACTTTTGTTTATGGATGCCTATCATGGTGGAATGAGGTGGAAATGAAGTAGTTTAAATGATTTTGTATATGGTGAACCGTCTGTGATGCACCTTATAATAAAAAGTTGTTCCAATGGTAAATAAAAAGGGTGTTGAGGTTGTTCATCTTGTTTGTTTGTCTTGTCATTTTGATATGGGCTTGTTCCATATCCTGGGACAAGAGGTACCCCAGTTGACGCTCTTGATGATACTATTATTACTTACAATGATAGAACTTGAACTTGCTTTGTTTCCTAAGTTGAGTAATCATCGTGTAGGTACTTGTATTCAAGGGGCATGAGACACCTAACCTTTACTTTATCAAGCACACTACTCATATTTGCTTTCACATTAAACTTTAATCATTCAAGATGCTATGATAGGGGTAATCACTAGTACAGAACGACACATCGGATACCCCTCTATGGCAACGGCAAGAGTTAGGCGACGGAAAAATGAGCTCCGCGCGCTTCCGCGAGTGCGCGCGCGTGCTAGTCGGTCGATGGGCCCGACACAATGGTAACGGAGGCTGAAAAGATCTCCGTTGCTCATATATAGGCAACGGAGGAAAGAATATCTCCGTTGCTGATATTGCCACATCAGAAACGGAGATCGGTCTATCTCCGTTTCCCATGTGAAGGCACATTAAGCGGTGCCGGTATTAATATCTCCCACTCCAGTACTGTATCTCACTCTCACTCTCACTCTCCCCAGTTCCAAACCCTAGCCGCACACGCTCTCCTCCTACTTCACCCATCGATAGCGAACCCCTCCGGCGCCGATGGAAGTCAGGATGGAGCATCTTCCTCCTCCCACCCTCCAAGGCGCAGCCCGGATCTCCCCTACAACTGGGGCGAGATCCCCGGCGACTGCGGTCGCGAGTTCATTCTGAGCCGTCAAATCCCATCCGGATCCACGGCGGCGGTGGCCACCGACGCCGGATCTCGTCCTCAGATGAGGACGAGGATCTGGAGGTCGGTCTCCTCCTCTCTCGCGCCTCCTTTGAGCGCGAGCGCGCCGAGGGTGTCATTCGGGCGTCTGTGATGCAGAGAGCTATCCGCATCTCCGCCGCCGAGCACGCGACAGAAGCCGCCGAGGAGGCGTTGTTCCAGACGTGGCTCCGGGCGGCCATAGACCGCTCTCTTCTCCCTGGCCAGGGCCCTGGGCCAGATGCGGCGGCGGCAGCGGTGGCGGCGGCGGAGGAGGAGGATGAGGAGGAGGAGGAGGACGCTCCGGTGTTCGAGCAGGATGAGGTCTCCTCTGACGTCTCCTCTGGCAGTGGCTCCGGCGCCGACGCCTGGGACGCAATCCGCGACGGAAAGCGACCCCGCCTCGCCTAAGGTAAATGCCCGCTCTGTTAGCTACTTATTTAGCTCGGTTTGCTCTGTTAGTTAGCTCTGTTCAGCTATGTATTTGCTATGTTAGCTACTTATTTAGCTCGGTTTGTTTTGTTTACCTATGTATTTGCTATGTTACACATAGATTTTAGCTGTTTTCTAGTTGTAAGTAGCTAATTGTTTATCCATAGATTTGCTCTGTTTTTAGTAGGCATTGTTTACACATAGATTTTTAGCAGTTTTCTAGTTGTAAGTAGCTAATTGTTTATCCATAGATTTGCTCTGTTTTTAGTAGGCATTGTTTACACATAGATTTTAGTTGTTTCCTAGTTGTAAGTAGCTAATTGTTTATCCATAAATTTGCTCTGTTTTTAGTAGGCATTGTTTACACATAGATTTTAGCTGTTTTCTAGTTGTAAGTAGCTAATTGTTTATCCATAGATCTGCTCTGTTTTTAGTAGGCATTGTTTACACATAGATTTTAACTGTTTTCTAGTTGTAAGTAGCTAATTGTTTATCCATAGATTTGCTCTGTTTTTAGTAGGCATTGTTTACACATAGATTTTAGCTGTTTTCTAGTTGTAAGTAGCTAATTGTTTATCCATGGATTTTCTCTGTTTTTAGTAGGCATTTGCTCTGATTTTAGCTTTGTTTCTGTTATGCCGATGATTAAAATTAGGTGACACCGTGTGATCCGGGGGTGGCGCTAGTGATCCTTGTGATATGCACAAATACACATCGATCTTGTGCATCCTACTTGGCTCGCTTGCTCCATCCCTGGAATTTGTGTGTCCAATCTACCTATATATGAGGCATTGTTTAGGCTATGTTCTAGTTGTAATTAATTCTATATTTTCTGTAATGCCAATGAAGAAGCATATGTCTTGTGTATAGAGATGAAGGAGGTTACATTTTGATTTTTTTAATCTCCTTTAGGGCGAGGAGGAAACCTGGAGACTATGCGGCGGCCGTGAAGACGTAGGAGCGGGGCTCCGTCCACACGGTCCACTGAAGCCGGCGCCTCCAGGAGCAAGACTTTTGTGCAGTACTAAATAGGTAGAAGAAGACCACGCAATGAAGCTGGGCGAAGAGGAAGGTGAAGAACCAGCGGCCGTCAAGCAGGAACCACAGGGCTCCGTCGACGGTGCAGCAGGCGTCACCGGCTTTTTTTTTGTTTCCTTTAGCCCTCATTACAAACGGTCAAAAAACTAATCTCCGTATCTGATGTAAAGACTAAAGGCAACGGTTATATATTATGCCCGTTGCTAAACTTATTGCAAACGATAAAAATCTCCGTTGCCATTGTGAGGCTTCACATCAGTGACAGAGGCGGGGACACGGACCCTTTCTCCATTGCTGAAGGGGTTTTTGGCCCGTTTCCGATGTGTCGTTCTGTACTAGTGAATGAGAGCTTGACACCAAGAATTCCACATTGCAATCATTAACTTAAGTAGAAGAGTTTGGAAGTTAGATGAAACTTATGCATGCTTTACCTCTACTCACATATACATCTTTCCAAAGTGTCCACCTTTTATATTCAGATTTTCATCTACACTCTATGACCAATGTAGGATGTTCTTACTTATCATTATGCATACAAGTGGTCCATATTACTATCTTCTATGTTACACTTTGTGAACTATCATTGAACATCCTTGCTTAAATACTTGATATCACTTCATAAACTATTTTGCATATTGCTGCCCCTTTGAAGAATGAATCATTTGACTCTATGTAGCAGTAGCAATCATCTTTGATATCCATTGTTAGTGCTATATTGCAAAGCCCATGTTAATTTTATCACCTTCATACTCGAGGACGAGTATTGGTTAAGCTTGGTGATGTTGATGCATGTAAAATGCATACATGAACTTTGCACTATATCACTCATATTCCAATCATATTTGCATCATATAAGGGTTATGCCACTGTTATTTAATGATTTTAGGAAATAAAATAATTGTTTCCTATTTTTATGGAATTAACCCTGCGCAGGCAGAAAACCCTATTTTTTTCCTTTTATGTTTCAGGAACCCAAACGTCGTCAGAAAAATATGGAAAAATACGGAGGTCATTATTTTGGAAGGAAGAAGACGTAGGAGCGAAGGAATCAAGCAAACGGAGCCCGGAAGGCCAAAAGGGGTGGCCCACGCGGATGAGAGAGAGAGGATTAAGTGAACCCATGAACCCATGTCCATTGTTCCTATAAGAGAAAACGTTTGTCTTGTCCTCTTGCATTGAAGAGGATTCAGACACTTTTACATTCTTGCTTGGTTACATTAAACTTCCATCCATCAAATCAACCACCTTGTTCTTCAAACTTGTTTAGTGCATAATCAACTAAAACTTGTGACACTTTAGTTGTAGGGAATAGATAACTTTTCCTTCTTGCTCCTGCAGATCGATACCTTGCTTCCACATTGAGAGGTGCTATAGTGATCCCCTGCTCTTGGGGGTAATCAATGTTCTTAACAAGATGCGGTGATTGCTTCCTCAGTGTAATCCATGGACATCCTCAACAAAACTCAGCTATAACCACCTACTCTGGTATATAATTTTGCCAATTCATTTTAAGTGCATACTTCACTAGTTTATTTTCGGTGGACCAAAAATATATGACTCGTTCGAACTAAATGACGACTTGTAAATAGTGTAGCCAAATTTCCATAACTTTGACTATTGATATACAAAACCAATTTACATTTGTAATAGTACCACTAGAGTTGAGATGGAAAAAAATCATGATATATTTCTCTCAAGTTTTACATATGAGTACAAATCTAATGGTCAAAGATGTGTCACTTCAATGGATGGAGCAAGATCTTTTGTCATAATTGTGCCAGCTGATTTTACATTTGTTAAAATATGTTAATTTTGCAAAATATTAACTACAAATATGATTCTTCACGACAAGATATGTCGGCAAAAGTAAAAAAGAAATCACATACAGCTCTGTGTATGAAGCGTACTACTCTCTCCTTCTCAAATACAAGACACCCTTTAATTCTGATAGTCAACGCCGTATAACTTTGACCATTGACGAGGGGTAGACTCATCAAGACCCATGGTTAAGGTCCTAGGTTATGAATATGGGGGAGAGAACGTGGTAGAGCTGGAAGTATCGTCGGCTGACAAGCAGGGCAAAGATTTTACCCAGGTTCAGGGCCCTCGTGTGGAGGTAACACCCCTACGTCCTGCCTGTCTGTTATTGCTTTGTGAATATGATGGTTACAAGGGTCCCGGCGAGATGTCGATCTCGCTAGGGTTTTGGTGGCTCTGAAAGTACGTGGTCTGGTTCGATGGCCCTCCCAGTCCTTAAATAATAGGCTGGGTCTCGGGTGTTCGTAACCGACTCGATTTACAAGTAAGGAAACTCTAAACCGACTATTGTTTCGCCAAACTTGGAGGATACTCCATCTTCGTGGGCCTCCCTTCATGGGCTTCATGTAGGCTCTGATAGTTGGGCCTAGTCGATACGTGCACCAGGTACCCTCATGGTAGGGTACCCGATAGGCATACCCATGTCAGTAGCCCCCGAGTACTTGTCTGATTCGAAGAGTCGGGCATGGACTCATACATCATGCACGTTACATTTTTTGCATCTATATTTAGAATTCTTATGAAATAGCACATGTTGGCTATGTCGAGTGTTTCATCGACTATGAGTTTTTTGCTTATGATAGTCAAGGGATATTAGCTTAGCAGGCCCGGCACACACGACGGATCGGGGCCAGTTAACTACCATTTGTGGCAAAACCATACTAGCTTTCAATCAAACTCGAGTCCCCGGACTCGAATCTGGAACAAACTGGACAGACTCGAAACGGCCGTTGAGGTCTTACTGAATCGAACTGCAGTATAATTTTGAATCTACCCAACGCGTCCGTCGGGGATTATTCATCATGTCTGCTGACACGGAACACTTAAGGATAACGCTGCTGGAGCGGTCCTTAGCCTAGCTCGACTGATCGGCGGGTCTTACCTTTGCACTATGCATGCAGCATCCAAGGATCGTTGGATCAACTCGGGAATATTTCGAGTATGATTTTGCTTATGAACTGAGTCGAATGATTTGTCGACTGATACTTTGCCATAATTCTATCGGGTGCGCGACAGCGCTCCCGATGGGAGTAGCCCCCGAGATTGTGCTTTATTGCTTGCAATGGAGGATAATCTCAAAATCTTTTTACCCTGCACATGTTAGTCAAAGAAATTTTTTGATATGCTCCCGATGGGAGTATCATGTTTCAGTCGAAATTCTTTCGACTGACATGTATGACCTTTGCTCGAGAACCAATCGAAATTCCTGTGAGAAGCCACCCTAAGATGTCGTCGAGTGGCATTTATGCCATTTGTGCAGTATGAATAACGTCAGCAATGACGCATTTTTGCGACTGCCATTTCTGACAAGCGGTGGCATGCTTGGTAAGGCTTGATAAGACGTGACCCTGTTTTGTGGGCCCGTTTCTGCAGAGCTGACCAGGGATGACGCCGCGTGGACTTGATTTGACCGTTCTGGCGCGATTTTCACGGGGCGTGATGATGGTTTCCTGGATTCTCGTGCGTAGTGGGCGGAGTGGCCGGCGACGGTTGCTCTCCGTGGCCGCCACGTGTATGGCCAGATTTCGCGCAAGCGTATGCATATGTTTTGACGGTTACGATCATTTTGCGATCTGTGGTAAATAGGGGGGACGGCGCTGGCAGAGTTTTTTACTTGCCATTTGCTCCCTGCGCTGCCCCTCGTTTCATCTTCTTTCCCGCACTTTGCCCCCATTGTTTCTGCGCCCAAGCTCTTTGCCTCCCACACCCTCCACTGCTGCAATGGCGAAAGGTGGGGGCTCCAAGCGTGGTGCTGCTGCTGCCGCGACCGATGCGGCCAAGGGCAAAAAGACCGTGGCGGGTACATCTGCGTCCACCGCTGCCCTGAAGAAGAACAGCGGGGATTGGGCGAGGTCCACCATCAAGGACGCCCATTTGCTCAAGCTCCGCGAGCAGGGATATCTGCCACCCGCGGAGCAGCTCGCCGTCCGCGCTCCATCGCCCAAGGAGGTATGCCCCGAACCACGCGCCAACGAGCGCGTTTGCTTTGCGGAGTTTGTGTCCAGGGGCTTCTCGCTTCCCCTCCACGACTTTGTGCGTGGTCTTCTTTTTGCCTACGGGGTGCAGATCCATGATCTCACCCCGAACGGTGTTATGCATATTGCGTGCTTCATCACGCTGTGCGAGTGCTTCCTCGGCGTCGCGCCCAGCTGGGCGCTGTGGAAGACAATATTCATGGTGCGACCCAATAGAGGAGGTGGTCGCACCTACCCCGTGGGCGGCTGCGGCATCCAGGTGCGCAGCGACACGCGCTATTTCCGCCTGAAGACCGTCGACTCCGGCCAAGGCTGGAGGAAAGGGTGGTTTTATGCGAGTGTCGAGCAAGACGGAGTCGCCGCCTTCTCGACCGCAGCTTTTGCCAAGACCAAGGCGTGGGACCACCAGCTCTCAGCCGAAGAAATGGAGGAGGCAAGCCCTTTGCTGGCTCGGATCGGAGGCATGCTGGACAAGGTCACATGCATCCACCTAATCGCCACCTTTGTGAAGAGACGGGTGTGGCCCATCCGTGCTCGAGCGCAACCCGATGTGGGAGTATGAGGGCGCGGGTGACATCACCCGAATGAACCCAGAGGAGCTGTCAAGGAGTGAGCTGCTGACGTATGTGCGGCACATCACCAATCTGACGGCAGCCGACACTTGCAACGTCGACTGCCCTGTTGAACCATATGGGTTGGAGAACCCTTTGCTTGAGGTATGTATGTGTTATAGCCTGCTTGCAATGAAGAGTTTGCCACTCTTATGTTCTGCGATATGCGATTTTTGATTCTGACTTTGCAATTTGTGATGTATGCTATGCAGGGTCACTCGACTGCTGCCTCCCTTCCTCCTCTGCCTGAAAATGGCGAGACTGAAGAAACTCAGGTACAGGTGGTGGACCCGAAAGGGGATCAGTCGCCCATCCTTTCTGCCACCACTTCACATGTGGAGGAGGTCGAGGAGGAAGCAGCAGAAGAGGTCCAATCTGAAGACAAGGCCACCGCTGACCAAGAAGTCGATACCGCGCCACCGAAGCGGCGTCGACTGGCCAAGAAGGCGCCTTCCGCTGTGAGTTCACCCGCGAGGGGGCAGGGCTTGGAGGATGACGAGGAATCAGGCTCACCACCTGTTTTCCAAGCCGCTCCTTTGCGTGCGTGCTCAACGAGCTCAACTCTTCCTCTTCAGTCGAGTGGTGCCCCAGCTTTTGGAGGCCCAATTTTTGGCGACTCCGAAGATGAGGAGGATGAGGAACACAGGTGTGTGATTGTTGAGTATGATATGAGAATTTTGTGCTGTCACATATTTGTGCTGACCGTCCTTTTTTTTGTTGTGTTGCCCACAGCACTGAAAACAATCAGCCTGGGACTCCTCCAGTCGAGAATGTTCCAACCCTGGAGCACTCGAATAATGCACCGACTGGAAACGAGGCTGCCCAGCCAATGGCCACTGATGCTGTCGTTGAGACAGCCAAGGCGGCAACTCCAGATGTCGGGACATCAGTCGCGGCTCCTGAGCCGTGGATGAACCACGTAAGTAGCTTTTTGCTTGACCCGTTTAGTTGTAGGTCTGTGAGAGTTTGAATTTTTGCTGAATTCGTGTGCTTGCAGCCCTTCTACCACACCTTGGCAGATTCTGCCAAGGCTTATGTCCAGGTGGAGCAGGAGAGGGATACCATGCGCTGTCCACCCAACGCGAGGAATATGTGCTCGGGGAGATGGATCTTGTGAACAGGCAACTCGAGTGTAAGTTCGAGTCTTGCTCTGTTTACAAGCTTTTTGCGTAGCTATTGTCCTTTTGATCTGACTGGTGCGCCCGTGTTTGTAGGCTTTGTCGACAACTTCCAGGCTGAAAAGATTCGCGTGGAAGGCGTCTGGATAGCGTGGTTGACGACCCTACGACTGGGCGTCAACACTTTTGGCTTGATAGGTACCATGCCCGCATACTCGCCACCCTGAAGGATCGCGTCTGGCGAAGTGCTGAACTGCTGGAGTTATGCCGGGCAGCGTTTATTCGCCTGAACGAGACTCTTTTTCCTGCGGGGCCACAACCACAAGGGATTCGTGCTTTGTTGAACATCTTCCGTCAAACAAATCCCATTCGAGAGTTGCTGTCTCAGAGACTTGTGATTGGAGCCAACGCTGCAATGGCGTATATGCGTAGTCGAAAACCAAGGTTGGTGTTGCGGACACCTGCAGCCGGAGAGGTTCTCGAACAAAGAGACCTGGATGACACGATCCGAGCTGCGGAGACACTAATCGAGTGCACTCGCGAACAGCTTTGCGGTCCCGAGCTGCCCGTAAAGGACGAGCCTGAGGATTAGAATAGTTTGCGAGTGTAATTTTTGACTCTTTGTATATTGTATAGTTTGTATACTTTGATTTTTTGTCGAGCCCCCGAGTCAGTCGAGCGGGGTTTGTGAAATATGTGTTGGTTGTGAACCAATGACTGTGCAGCCCCCGAGTATTCGAGTGCGGCTGCAGAGTTTTTGTGTTCTTTGTTTGGATCCTTGTTACGCAGCCCCCGAGCATTCGGGTGCGGCTAAGGCATTGTGTTTCTGCAAGAGCGAGAGCTCATTTGATCGATAACACAGCCCCCGAGGGTTTCGGGTGCGGTTAAGGTATGAATTATGCGGGTAGTAACCACAAAGAAGTCGAAGGAACATTGATTTTATTCCTCTTTTGAATGTTAGGCTGCAGGCCGCCTCATTAAAAACCTTCCAGTCCCCTTAGGTACCCTGGTAAGGAAAAGAGCGCGTCTGAAACCTGCAGCCATCCGACATATAGCCTATTACATTGTATGACTGTGAGCACTTTATGCGTAGAAACGGCGCAGATGCGCAACGTTCCAAGGATTATGAGAGAGTTCGCCTGTCTTCGCGTGCTTCAGTCGATATGCGCCTCCACCAAGGACCTCCGTGATGATGAAGGGACCTCCCATGGGGAAGCGAGCTTGTGCACCTTCTTTTGCTTCAGTCGAAGAACCAGGTCGCCACACAAAGGACCTGGTTCGCAGTCGACGGCTATGGTAGTTGCGGAGATCCTGCTGGTAAACAGCTGTGCGGGCCAAGGCCGTGTCTCGCGCTCATCGAGCAAGTCGACTGCATCTTCGAGTGCTTCTTCCGCGTCTTCTTCATTGTATGCTTCAACTCGTGGCGCATTGAACCTTACATCTGATGGCAGAATTGCCTCTGCACCATAGACCATGAAGAATGGGGTGAACTGCGTAGAAGTGTTGGGAGTTGTGCGTAGGCTCCATAGCACAGATGGTAGTTCTTCGACCCAAGCACCCGCAGCTCTTTTGAGTGGCACCAGGAGGCGCTTCTTGATCCCACTCGTCACAAGTCCATTGGCCTTTTCGACTTGGCCATTGGATTGTGGATGCGCCACGGATGCGTAGTTGAGCGTAATGTCCTGCTCTTTGCAGAAGGTTTTGAACTCCTCAGCCGTGAAGTTTGTGCCGTTATCAGTGATGATACTGTTTGGGACACCGAAGCGGTAGATGATGCTCTTTATGAAGTTGACTGCCGTAGTAGCAGTCGAATTTGTGATGGGGACCGCCTCGATCCACTTTGTGAACTTGTCGACTGCCACCAGTAGGTGAGTATGCCCGCCATGCGATGATTTTTTGAGTGGCCCAACCATATCGAGCCCCCATTGGGCGAAAGGCCAGGCCAGCGGTATAGTCTTCAACGCCGATGCGGGTGCGTGCGGCCTTGTTGCGAATTTCTGGCAGCCGACGCACCTTTTGACTATGTCCTCCGCGTCTTTGAGTGCTGTAGGCCAGTAAAACCCTGCGCGAAAGGCTTTGGCTACGAGTGATCGACTGCTGGCGTGATGCCCACAGGTACCTGCATGAATATCTCGAAGTATGGCTTGGCCATCTTCGAATGCGATGCATCTTTGGAACATACCTGATATGCTGCGCTTGTATAACTCGCCGTTGATAACGGTGTATGCTTTTGATCTTCGAGTCACGCGTCGGGACTCGGTTATGTCATCTGGTAGCTCGCCGCGGAGTATGTAAGCCAGAAAAGGTTGAGTCCAAGTTGGCTCAATGAGAGTACCTCGACTGGGGGGTCCTCTGTGCTGGCGCTTTGCTTTTGGCTGGCGTAGTCGACGGAGGAGGCTCTCGTTTCTCCTTGATAGATCTGTGTTCGATGCGCTCGAGGAAGACACCAGGTGGAATTTGTGCGCCAGTTGAGCCAAGATTGGCTAGCATGTCTGCTTCTTCGTTACTTTCCCTTCCTATGTGCCTCAACTCACAGCCCTCGAAGCTGCCCTCCAGTGTGTTGTACAGGTCGCGATAAGCGATCATGTTGTCCGCGATTGCGTCGCAGGCCTTCATTGTTTGCTGCACCACGAGATTGGAGTCGCCGTAGATCATCAATCGAGTGCACCCAAGTGCTTTTGCCATCCGCATGCCATGGATCAGAGCCTCGTATTCAGCCTCGTTATTGGAGGGTAGTTTGAATCCCATCTGCAAAACATAACGTAGCTTGTCCCCTTTTGGTGATATGAGGATGACGCCTGCGCCTTCGTGTTTCTTGGACCCATCGAAGTACATGGTCCAGGAATTGGACACGTCTGGTGCTCCAGGTAATTGGGCCTCTATCCACTCGGTTGTGAAGTCGGGTAGGACTTGTGCTTTGATAGCCTTCGGGTGCTCGTACTTGATGTCTCTTGGAGCCAGCTCGATGAGCCATTTTGCGACTCGACCCGTTGCATTGGGGTTTGTGAGGATATCACCGATTGCTGAGTTACTTACCACGGTGATCGGGTGCTCGGTGAAGTAGTGTGTCAACTTCCTTGAGGACATGAATACAGCGTATGCCAGCTTTTGATAGTGCGGGTACCGCTGTTTTGATATGGAGAGAACCTCGCTCAGGTAGTAGACTGGACGTTGTATGCTTTGGATGTGCCCCTCCTCCATGCGTTCGACTACCAGTACGGTGCTCACCACCCTGTTTGTAGCCGAGACATACAGGTAGAGTGGTTCCCGTTCCTTAGGTGCGACGAGGATCGGAGGGCTTGTGAGGATCCGCTTGAGATCTGTGAAGGCTGCTTCAGCTTCTGGCGTCCACTCGAACTTGTCCGCCTTCTTCATCAGTCGATAGAATGGTAGAGCCTTTTCACCCAGTTTGCTGATGAATCGACTGAGCGCTGCTACTCGTCCTGCTAGTTTCTGCACATCGTGAAGCTTTGAAGGCCTTTGCATTGTGAGGATGGCCTGTATTTTCTCCGGGTCTGCTTCGATTCCACGGGCAGAGACTAGGTACCCTAGGCTGCCCGGCTGGAACGCCGAACGTGCACTTCTTAGGATTGAGCTTGATATGGAAGCGTTTGAGGTTTGCGAACGTCTCCCTCAAATCGTCGAGTAGTGTGTGTTCTTCCCTTGTGGTAATGACAATGTCATCCACGTAGACCTGGACGTTGCGTCCGATTTGCTTTTTGAGGCAGTCCTGCATCATGCGCTGGTATGTTGCACCCGCGTTTTTGAGCCCAAAGGGCATAGTTGTGTAGCAGTAGACCCCGAGTGGGGTTATGAACGCCGTTTTTTCTTCGTCTTCTTGCTTCATCCTTATCTGGTGATAACCTGAGTAAGCATCCAGAAAGGAGAGTCGTGCGCATCCGGCGGTGGAGTCGACGATCTGGTCGATTCGGGGTAGCGGGAAGTGATCCTTTGGACAGCACTTGTTCAGCGCTGTGAAGTCCACGCACATCCGAAGGATGTCTGTATGCTTCTTCTCTACGAGTACGGGGTTGGCCACCCATTGTGATTTCTTGATTTCCCTAATGAATCCTGCTGCGAGTAACCGGTCGACTTCAGATTCGACTGCGGTTCGCTTTGGGCCGGAGATTCGACGCATCGTTTGCTTGACTGGCTTTGCATCTGGAAACAATTGGAGAGAGTGCTCGGCGAATTCCCTGGGAATACCTGGCATGTCGGCTGGACACCACGCAAATATTTCCCAGTTCTCACGGAGGAATTCGACGAGCGCGCCTTCCTATGCGATAGGCAGGCTCGAAGATATTGACTGTCTTGGACGGATCGGTCGGGTGCACCTGATGCGACCTTGTGTCATTTGTAGCATTGAAGGATCTGTCGACTGCCAACTTCTTATGCTCCGGAAGGAGTGTGCGGTCGTTGGAAATCGCCAGTCGGCGAGTGATTCTTCCACCCCGAACATCTCGGAGATTTTGCTGAACTCGCGGTCGCAAGCATCGGACCTTTGAAAGTTTCCACGGACAGTATGACTCCCTTTGGTCCTGGCATCTTCAGCGTGAGGTACGCGTAGTGTGGCACCGCCATGAATCGAGCAAACGTCGGGCGACCAAGAATAGCATGGTATTGTGATTTCCAGTCGACGACCTCGAACTCAATCGACTCTGTCCTGAAGTGGCTTTTGTCCCCGAACGTAACGTCGAGTTGTATGGTGCCTTCTGGGCTAATTGCTTTGCCAGGAACGATACCGTGGAAGGTATTTGAAGATTTTGGGAGGTTTTCGACTGACCTGTTCATTTTGCGGAGCGTGTCCGCGAAGATGATGTTTATGCCGCTGCCTCCATCCATGAAGACCTTGGTCATGGCGTAGCCTCCTATTTGCGCGTCGAGTACCAGAGCCGCGTGCCCTGGTCGAACTACAGCTGGGGGATGATCCTCTCGACTGAAGCTTATGATGGTTTCCGATCCCTTCAGAAATTCGGGCACGGCAGGAGGTGCCATGACAGCCATGTTCACCTGTCGAGTGATTAGCTTTTGCTGCCTGTTGGAGGGGCGACCCTTTTGTATCATGTACATCTGCCCGTGGGGCTGTGGATATTGATCATCTTCCGCCCGTAGTACGGGTTGTATGGCACCTGCGAGGTTTGCGCCTGGAGCAGGCTGTGGTGGTGGTTGCGGTGGCGGCTGTGGCGCCATGAGAGCGGGCACAGCGTTCGGCTGTGGTACGGGTGCAGGCGTGGGCTGAGCAGGTGCTGGGCCGTACCTTTGAGTCGTATCATGTAGTCAGTCGCCATTTGGTCGAATTCCCTGCAGTTCCTTAGGGTGTGATTGGAGCGTAGTTTTCCGTCGTCCCCCTTGAAGAGGTGGAATCTGCACCAGTCGTCCATCTTTTCCTCGAATGACCGCTCGGGTTTTGCGTCGCTGCGTTTGCGCCATTCTTGCCTTTTGTAGCTGTCGCTCCGCTGCTCGCGATCTCGACTGTCCCGTCGATCATCCGAGCGTCGATTGCTTCTATCTTGGTCTCCCGGGTTGTGTGTATCCAGCCGCCATGAACTCGGGTCTGTTATCGTCGTAAGGACGTTTGGAACGTTTGCGCCTGCGATCTTCTCTGTATGAATCTCTGCGGCTCGACTGCCGCTTTCGTAGTTGTCGCGTGGGGAAGCACGGGATCTGCGTACAGAATCCTCTCCATCTGCCCACTCAGTCGCAACTTTGATGAGGTCAGCCAGGGAGGTTGGCTTTTCACGACCAAGTGCCTCTTTGAAGTCCTTCCTGGCGAGACCTTGTATGAAGGCATCCATGGCCCTGTCTTCTGACACTTTGCCAACCGAATTGCGTATTTCGGTCCACCGCCGTATGTATGATCTCAACGACTCGTCTGATCGTTGAGTGCATGCCTTAATTCTTCGAATGTCTTCGGGCGCTCACATAGAGGCTCGAAGTTTTTGATGAAGTCTCTGCGGAAATCGTCCCACGAGTCGTATGATGATGGAGGGAGCGCCTTGAGCCAGTCGCGGGCAGTTCCTTCGAGCATGAGTCGTATGTACTGCATCGCCGTGGTGTTCGTGCCACGCTGGCATGCCACGGCGAGTCTGTAATCTTCTAGCCACCCGAAGGTTCTTGGCGACCGTTGTACTTGGGTTGTTCGCCTGTCAACTTGAACCTTTGGGCATCCGCGTCTCACGGATGCGTCGAGTGAAGCACAATGCTCCGCATGGCTCTGGTTCACGATCAGAGTATGAATCGCTGCTATAGGATCTTCGAGATCTGCTTCTGCTGGACCTGTGCCGGCGCGTGCTTCTCCTTCCTTCATCCGAGTGGTGGCTGCGACCACTGCGATGATGTGCTGCGTGTCGTGAGTCGACTATGTCGCGATCGCGATTCCTTGCTGGAGTTTTGTCTTCTGGCTGTATAGCCTGTGCCGCTAGAGCTAGCGATTTGAGTTGTTGGCGATGCAGGGCTGCGTTAGGGTCATTCGCCGGAGGTTGCATTGCCTTGAGGTAAGCACCTACGGAGAATAATGCACCCGCAGCAGTTTTGGGCACTGGGATTCCGTTAGCGTCCTCTGTCATGAACGACAGGTTACGGGTGATTGCTACCCTTTCATGTTCTGGAAGGCTTGCCAACCGCGACCTAGGTCGTGGGGTTGGTTGCATTGTGGACCCGAGGGATTGCTCCCTTCTTCGGGCACTCGAGAGGCTGGCTTGCCTTTTGCGCTCTCGAGCGTCGCTCGGTAGTTTTGCAGTCGAATTGACTCCTGCCAGTTGAAGTACTGGAAGGTCAACATCTCCTCTGGGGTGGAATTTGGTGGCATCATTGTGCACTCCTTTATGACTTTATCTGCTTTTGCTGCCATCTCCTCCGTGATTGTCAAGGTTGTGACCCCATCCGGCATGGTTACCGTGCATGGGAATTGTGCAGGCCTGCGAGCGGCTGCGTCTGCGGATGATTCTGCGGAGAAGGCCACGTAGACCTGATGGGGCGTGACCCGTGGACAGGTGTATGTGCTGTCGATTCCAGTCATGGACTCGACGTCGCCGTCGAGGCTCATGTCAGAGCCAGTGTTCATCGAGTAGATCTTCGAGGCGAATCTCGTTGTCGATGTGCTCATCGCCTATGCTCATCTCGGTGTTGGCGAAGCCATTATGGATTTCTGAGTCGAGGTTGGTGTTGGTGAAGATCTCCGAGTCGACGTTGCTGTCGTTATGAATCGCGGGCTCGTAGAAGTCATCGAGGGAGATCCCGCAGTCGAAACTCTCGTCGAGTGGTAGGTTGAAGTCGACGTTGCTTGTGCGGTATGCTGATTCTGCCTCCTCGCCTTGGAGTTCCGTCATCATGAACCTGTCGATCTCGCCGGTCGACATGGTTGTTGCGGGCGAGCAGGCTTCAGGAATCGACGACGGGGCGAGCGCAGTCGACGGAGCCTCGAGTGCGCCCAGCGCCAGTTGTTGCGGATCTGTCGAGTCCTGCGTGCCAAGATTGTTTACGAAAAAATTGAATGCTCCAACAGTTAAACTCAAACCTGATTCAAGGCCGGAAAACGCCTCCTGAAGCTCCGGCGAGTGCGGATTGAAATTCATTGGAAGAGCAGATGCGCTTTTTGCAGGTGAAGCGGGCAGGCTGCCGCTTTTCGAGTGGATCGGCGAGTCGCCGTGTGTCGCCTGGATCGGCGAGTTGCTGTTTGCTGACATGGCCGGCGAGTTGCCGTTTGCAGATGAGATCGGCGAGTTGCCGTTTGCTGGTGTGATCGGCGATTTGCCGTTTGCTGTTGGGACCGGCGAAACTTCGAGTCCAGCGCTATTCTTTCCCACAGACGGCGCCACTTGACGAGGGGTAGACTCATCAAGACCCATGGTTAAGGTCCCTAGGTTATGAATATGGGGGAGAGAACGTGGTAGAGCTGGAAGTATCGTCGGCTGACAAGCAGGGCAAAGATTTTACCCAGGTTCAGGGCCCTCGTGTGGAGGTAACACCCCTACGTCCTGCCTGTCTGTTATTGCTTTGTGAATATGATGGTTACAAGGTCCCGGCGAGATGTCGATCTCGCTAGGGTTTGGTGGCTCTGAAAGTACGTGTCTGGTTCGATGGCCCTCCCAGTCCTTAAATAATAGGCTGGGTCTCGGGTGTTCGTAACCGACTCGATTTACAAGTAAGGAAACTCTAAACCGACTATTGTTTCGCCAAACTTGGAGGATACTCCATCTTCGTGGGCCTCCCTTCATGGGCTTCATGTAGGCTCTGATAGTTGGGCCTAGTCGATACGTGCACCAGGTACCCTCATGGTAGGGTACCCGATAGGCATACCCATGTCAACCATGATTTGTACTTATAATATGTACCCAAAATTATTATAAAGATATTTGAAATTAAAGAATTTTGCAAAACGAATCCAATGGTACCATATGTACATTCTCATTCAATGTATTTTGTTATATATTGATGGTCAAAGTTGAGCGTAAATGACCATCCTAAAAATAGCACGCCTTGTATTTTGACACGGAGGGAGTACTGACGCCTTCAAAAGTGTTTATGTTACCTCACACATTATTGCCGACACAAAACGTTGGACAGAAAAAAAAACGTATTTCCCGGCCGGAAGCTCCGACCTATATAAGGAATTTAGTGTAATTCCTGCGAATCAGCCATCTTAAAAGTCCCCGGATTGGGAACTTGCCTGTGGCAAGATGGTTAGGAGTGTGGTTGTATCCCCAGCCCACCAGAGTTCAAACCCCAGGTTTGACGTTGGTGTTTCTCATTTAGGCGGAATATTCTTTCAGTGGGAGGCGACGTTCCCGTCGATAGCGAGGCGCCCTTGGTGACTTCGTCAATCTCAAGACCAACCACCGGCTCAGTCTTTCGGAGGTGCTCATAGGGTAGGGTGTGCGTGTGTGCGTTCATAGGGTGAGTGTATACGCGTGTATGTGAGCGTCTGCGTTACTGTGTTTCTCAAAAAAAAAAAGTCCCCGGGATTCAAAAGTGATAAACTTTTCCTGCGCGGATCAACGGCCATCAAAGTAAAATCCCAACGAATCCGCAAATGAAAAGGAATTTAATCGGCGGGTGATTTCTCTGCAGCTAGCATCCCTACAAATAGACGTCGATCCGACACCACATCACTTGATATGTCTCCGATTCATTCTGTTATTCTTGTACCTACGCGAAGAGAAATCGTCGCGCGTCGTTAACTGGGAGCATGGCCTCCTTCATCGCCGTCGCGGCTCTTGCCGTCAGCTGCCTCCTGCTCCTCCATCCCGGCAGCGTCTCCGGCTGGACCAACGGCGGCGCGACGTGGTACGGCCCCCGCAACGGCGCCGGCACCGACGGTACGTACAGTACATGTATATATATAGTCGTCTCTACTGGACGCATGCAAGCGCATCCTGTTTCCTGCATCCATGATGTCGTAGTTGATCAACAGTGATGGATGCGTGTTGCATGCAGGTGGTGCGTGCGGCTACCAGAGCGACGTCGAGCAGCGGCCGTTCTCCGCTATGATCACGGCAGGCGGCCCCTCCATCTTCAAGAACGGCAAGGGCTGCGGCGCTTGCTATCAGGTGAAATGCACCGGCAATGCCGCTTGCTCCGGCAGACCGGTGAAGGTGGTCGTCACCGACCAGTGCCCCGGCGGGCCGTGCCTGGCCGAGACCGCCCACTTCGACCTCAGCGGAGAGCCTTCGGCGCCATGGCCAAGCCCGGCCAGGCCGACAACCTCCGCAACGCCGGCGTCCTGAAAGTCCAGTACAATCGGTACGTGAGCGGACACACACTCATGACTCATCTTCCGGCCGGTGGTCCATCCATGATCCATCGATCTGCTAGTAACCGTCCTGATCTGTTTGATTTCCTGGCGCGCATGCAGGGTGCCGTGCAACTGGCGCGGGATGGACATCGCCTTTAGGGTGGACGCTGGCTCCAACCCGAACTACCTCGCGGTTCTCGTGGAGGACGAGTCCGGCGACGGCGACCTGTCGGCGGTCGAGCTCCAGCAGCGCGGCGGCAGTTGGGCGCCGATGCAGCAGTCGTGGGGCGCAGTGTGGAAGTACAACTCGGGCTCCACCCTGCAGGCGCCCATCTCGATCCGCATCACCTCCAGCTCCGGCAGGAAGCTCGTCGCCAGCAGCGTCATCCCCGCCGGCTGGCAGCCTGGCAAGGCCTACCGATCCATCGTTAACTTCTGATCGATCAGTAGGATGTTAATTAGTTTGCACCCGCGCCCATGAGTTAGCTAGGTCTTAGCTCTGTAATCGCCATATTGATGTGCGGCGGTTGTAGTTCCTCATCAGCTGGATTTCTGTCAGTTCATTTGACGAACATTTTGTCGTACTCCCTCCATTCGAAAAAGATGTCACAAAAATGAGTTATGACATCCTTTCCGAACGGAGGGAGTATAAATTAATTATGCGATCAGCATTGCTAAACATAAACACTTGAGATTTGGGCAATTGCGCCAATATTTCAAGATTAAATTAGTTCTGAGAATGGTGTTAAGTCTTTAAATGGAGTTCATTCATGTCCCTAGAATCATGGATTTACGATGATGGTGGCTGATGTTTTATAGATCATGGACCAAAGTTATTTGATTTGTCCATATTCTTCTAGGGTTATCTTCAACCCATGGACAATCAATTCTAAAATCTGTTATTGCCTATGATATGTTCCACCACAGGACAATGGAAAACTATTTTTCAGTGACTGGGAAGGTATGCCTATAACAAATCAGCGATAATCTGTTCAACCCAGCGATAGAAATGTAAGCTATGGGACTCCGTCTTCGTCGTGTGACGGTGTGTGCACGTATATATTGTGCACGATAATTCTAACAAAAAACTATGTACTCCTACAATCAAAACATAGATGCATATATCAATGTGATCAATATAGCAAAAAGATAGATACATATGACTTCGTCCATATATATCTTAAGTTAAGCAACTCTAGTCTTTGTGTATGTGTTCGCATTTACATTGTACTTGGTGTTTTAAAGTAATAAAGGTAGATACATATACAACCAAAAGCTAAATATACAAATATCATTGTTGATATTGTGATACATATAACCAAAAGATAGATACCTATATATGACTTTGTCAATATATATCTTGTAGCTACACGATTCCTGTCTTCAGTACATGTTTTTTTACTTGTGTGTGTTAACTTGCTCTTCTATGTTATATCCGGTGTTTCTAAGAAATTAGGTTATATACATATATATAACCAAAAGGTAGATAAATACACTTTGGTGTTGATGTGTGCAACTCAAGGGATACATGCACATGACTTCCACACCATATCTTGACATGACTCCACTCTTCTGTATAAAGTGTGCGAGTATGTGTGCATGTAAGCCACATAGTTACGTTGTCAACCTATGATCGAGTGATCGATCGGTAGAATATGTCACCAACATGTACATTAGTGTGCATGTGTGAGCGCTAGCTAGGTAGGTAGCTCTGTAATCAAGATACTGATGTGATTTTGAGTTCATAATCTTGGATGTCTGCCAGATTCGTATAATGACCAACTATACACAAATTTTCAAAATTAGTTCCTATTGTGTTGCTTGTTAATATTTAAAGTATACATTTCATGGCTGAAATCATGACGCCTACAAAAATCTGAATTAATTTATGTTTCCAAAGATCCAACTGATAGATGCATATGACTTCATTTACAGAGATTGCAGCTATGTGAATCCAACTTTCAATCGTCATTGTGCATGTGTATGTGTCTATGTGTACTTGATGTTTCTACAAAAAAAACATATAAAACATATATATCATTGTTGGTCTACACAACTAACTAAACGGTAGATACATGAATTCGTAAATATGTATTCATGCTACGTCTCTCTAGTCCTCGACACATTTTCTGAGTGTGACGGTGTGATGGAAAATTAGGCAATAATTTCATGATTAATTTCAGAATATTAAACATGACAACCGCAACTACTAACATGTGAAACCCAAACATACAAGATGTACTAATCAACATGAACATAGCATCATATCACAAAACATGTAAACATGAAACATGTTGATTCAACTAGGAGCAATACGATACACGTACTCAACGACTGTAGACGTAGTAGCAGTGGTCGATGCAGCGATGTAGTTGGCGACTTTCTTGGCGAAGGCTTGTCGCTACAGACGTGCTTGCGGCAGCGATCCGCAAAGCCGACTGGAAGACGACCTGTGGTGGAAGCGGCGAGCAGTCGCGCGAGGCGCTTACCAAAAAATCTAATTCGTCCTCTCCCGTACAGGATCACAAGAGCGACTGGTTCCGGAGACCTTACTCTCCCAAACGCAGGTGCACGACGGCGCTCGGGATGGAGTAGACTACGGTGGTGGCGCAAGGCACGAGATTGGCAAAACCTAGATTGGTTCGGTGTGTGACGGCGCACTGTAGTGCAAGACATTATATAGTGCGGTTCGGAAACCCTAACGGGTACAACGTGGGCAACCCATTATATAGTGCACGTTCATTATTGTTGTGAATTTCTTTATTTCAAATAGCTAGAGCTCAGCGTCCTTACGTAAGATAATTGAAGTAAAGAGTTAGATACACATTCACTTTTACTAATGCGAGAGAAACTCACTTTAGTGTTTGTACTCTGACATGCTGACTAACACCCTTATCTTTGCAACCCGCTTCAGGCCTAAATAATGGCAACACCTAAAATAACCCTCGCGTGGGTGACGAAGTGGCCTTCGTTGCACTTGTGAAATGAAAACAAGCTAGGCCAACAGGAGAGCCGACAAATAGAGCCCGGGCACATGGTGCCTTTTTAAAAAAAAATTGGAGTGTTGAAAAATCGTGAAAAAAATATGTATACAATATCGAGATCTACGAGCGTGCAAAAATTTAACTTAAAATTCGTTATATCTTTGAATGCACAAAAAAAGACAAATCGGAGCATAATTGACGAGGATATACTCTGTGGGTATCCAGTGTAAGGGTACCTGGTGCACGTGATGACTGAAGAAGCCCAAGTTTAATCGAAACCCACGAAGGAAGGCCCAAGACGAAGAGTGCTTTCCAAGTTAGATTAAGTTATAGTCGGTTAAGGCTTTCCATACATGTAACCTTGGTCGGTTATGTATCCCGAGACCCAGCCTCTTATATAAAGGCTGGGAGGGTGATCGATCAAGAACAAGCGATTCATAGCCACCAGAACCCCGACGAGATCAACAACTCGCCGGACCCTTGTAACCCTCATATTCACGACATCAAATACAGACAAGCAGGAAGTAGGGGTTTTACCTCACTCGAGGGCCCTGAACCTGGGTAAATCCCGCATGTCAGCCGTCGATTCCACTAACACTACGCGTTCTCTACCACACAATCAACCCTAGGTACCTAAACCATGGGACTTGCCGAGGGCACACCTCGTCAATTGGCGCCTTGTGGGAACAGGTAGTGTTGGGCTCACGGTTTCGCCGGTTTCATCATCAAGCGGCCACTCGCCGATCGCATCTGCACACGGTAACTCACCAGCTATCATCAAACGGCAAATCGCCGATCATGGCTGCAAACGGCAACTCGCCGGCAAAATCGACTAGCATCAACTCAAGAGGCGATCACTCGCCAATCTCTCCAAGGAGGCTCAGCCATACTCGACGGAAGCTCAACAGACCTTTGCCGGTCACAAATCAGGTTTGGATATTACGGTTGGAGAATTTAACTTCTTTGTCGATAAAGATGGTGTGCAGGACCTACTGGATCCACTCGACACGGAGATACTCGACGACCTATCGGCTACAACACCATCCATCTTGGCGGCGGCGTCATCACAGATCAATCCGATCCAATCGCCAAGCGACTCCGCAACAACCATGAACTCGCAGGAGTTCCGCGACGAGGTAGCCAAAAGACTTGGAAGGAGTGAGATCGAATCTACGTACCGCCCAAACAACTCGACAGAGTCACTCGACAACATCGTCGACTGCAACGACATCCTGGAAACAAGGAGGACATAGACGACAACATATATCTTGCCGATCTCAACGGCCCAGGAATCCGTGCCTGCCACGAAATATTCACCTGCAACGCGGACAGCTTGGACAAAACACTCGAGGATCTACTTGATTGTGGCGGAAACCCCAACAAACAAAACAACTCTGACATGAGCCTGGACGACGACGCCGAATCCATGATGCGCGTCAGCAGCATGTGGACAGAAGATCGGGTGATACCGTATTAGGTTTACACCGCGAGTACCGCAGAAGCATCAACGGCTGCAGCATGCCGTCGACCTACAGAATACCCGTGCACAGTCACTATGCCTGACGGAACAACCACATTAACCATCACGGCAGATATGGCAGAGAAAGTGAGCAAAATAATCGAAGGCTGCACAATGCTGCCAGCAAACGCAGCCCCAGAAGAGATATTGACCTTGCAGTACTTCCAATGGCAAGAATCAATACGGCTGAAGAACTACAGAGCAGTACTCGAGGAACGCAAAAAGCAGGCCAGCATATCGAGTGCTCGACGAAGAGCGTTATCTGTGAGTTCAACAGGAAGAAACGACCCTGCAAACAGGTCGCGAGTCATAAACCTCGGAGACGCAGATCGTGCGGCGGTCACTCGAAACCTGGATCCAGCTTTTATGGCAGTCGACGCAGAAGGAGTCCCTATACCTACTGAACCAGCCGGGGCGTTGATGACGTTAGGCACTTACCTCAGAACAATTGAACCTCCTGCAGGTGATCCAAAGAGAGATCAGCACCTCCAGCTGTACAAGCAACTGGCGATAGCAGCGAAAGCCATACAACCGCCGCAAGCAAATCCAAGGAGAGATGCAGACCAGGACCGTCGAAGTCGAAGCCCTCGAGGGGAAGCAGTCCAAAAAGCTCACGCCGTCGTCGCTCCAGCAGGAGCCGGTCTAGGAGATCATACAGCAGCAGCTCAGACTCGGAAGCAGAAATCGGACCCTGCGGAGCACTATGCTTCACTCGACGAATCCGGGAGGCTCGCATGCCAAAGAAGTTCTCATTAGCTTCCACGCCCAAATTCAACTGCAAGCAAGAGCCATCAGGCTGGCTAGAGGACTACAGGCTGACAGTTGGATGTCAGCGCGGCACTACGACCACAGCTATGCAATACATACAGCTCATGATGGAGGGAACAGCTCGCGATTGGCTCAAATCGCTACCCGAATCGTACTACGATTCGTGGGAACACTTCAAAAATGACTTCATCAAGTACTTCGAACCTCTATGCGAGCGCCCCAAAACTTTTGAAGAACTTCGAACCTGCAAGCAAAGGTCAGATGAATCGCTAAGATCATACATACGGCGATGAACCGCCATCCGAAACTCAGTAGGCAACGTGTCGGAAGATAGGGCAATCGATGCCTTCAAGAACGGACTCTGGAGAGAAGACTTCAAAGAAACACTTGGTAGAGAAAATCCAAGATCAATGGCGGCACTGATGGTACTCGCAACAAAGTGGGCGGACGGGGAAGACTCTGTACGAGGCACTCGACCCGTTTCTTCACATGAAAACCATGAGAGTGGTAGTCGAGACCGCAGAGATAACTACAGAGATGATCGGAGACGCAAACGCAAGCATCGTTACCACGATGATGACCATCCAAGCTTCGTCGGGGCGGGCTTTGCGCAGCCACGGGACAACCTCGACCAGACTGACAGACGACCCGATGATCACCGTGACAGTCGAGACCATCATACAGATGACCGTCGTGATAATCGAGACCATCGCACAGATGATCGCCGCGACAGCCGAGATCGCTATGGAGACAGCAGACGCGACAACCGCGATAGCTACAAGAGGCCAGAATGGTGCCGGCGAGCAGACAAAGAGCCTGAACGCTCAGTCGAAGAAAGGATGGACGATTATTGCAGATTCCATCTGTACAAAGGGGATGATGGTAAACTACGCTCTAACCATTCGCTGGAAACTGCAGAGAATTCGATCAACTTGCGATTGAACACGTACTGCGACTGCAAAGAGATGGGCGCACACCCCCACAACTGACGCAGACTCAATCAATCGCGCCACAAGCACAACCTACTCAGGTATACCCAGCACCACAGCAAGTGCAACAAACTCAGGTATATTCCGTACCACCGCAAACACAGCCTACTCAGGTGTATTCTGCACCAACGCAAGCGCAGCCGACACCGGTGTACATGGTACCAGCACAACCCAATACGGTAACACAAATGGCAGCAGCCGTGCACCAGATGCAGCAAGGAGAGGAGCAAAAATATCCCGTAACCCGCGGGCAGATGAACATGATCCAGCGAGGACGTCCATCCAACAGAGAGCAGAAATTACACACTCGACACGTCAATATGGCAGTCATGGCACCCCCAGCTGTCCCAGATTTTTTGAGAGGATCAGAAACCCCAATTGTCTTCAATCGAGAGGACCACCCACCAGCAGTGTATCGACCAGGGCACGCAGCCTTGGTACTCGACGCTCAGATCGGAGGCTACGCCATGACCAAGGTCTTCATGGACGGAGGTAGCGGCCTCAACATAATCTTCGCGGATACACTGCGCAGGATGAACAAAACAGTCGAAAACCTGCCGAAGTCCACAAATACCTTCCACGGTATCGTCCCAGGCAAAGCGGTACTCCCACAAGGTACAATACAACTCGATGTTACATTTGGAGATCCTACTCACTTCAGAACCGAGTCGATTGAGTTCGAAGTGGTCGACAGGAAATCACAATACCATGCAATACTCGGGCGCCCCACTCTCGCTCGATTCATGGCCGTCCCACACTACGCCTACCTCAAGCTCAAAATGCCAGGACCAAAAGGAGTCATCACAGTCAACGGGAATTTTCAAAGATCAGATTCATGCGACCGCGACTTCAGCAAAATCTCCGAGATGTACGGGATAGACCAGTCATTCGCCGAACTCGAGGTCTCTAACGACCGCACGCTTATGCCGGAACACAAGAGGCTGGCAACCGATAGAGAATTCAACGCCACCAATGACACGAGGAAGCACCAGGTGCACCCGACTGATCCCTCAAAAACGGTCAACGTGTCGTCGAGTCTTACTAGCGCACAGGAAGGCGCGCTCGTCGAATTCCTCCGTGAAAACTGGGAAATATTTGCATGGTGCCCAGCTGACATGCCAGGTATTCCCAGGGAATTTGCCGAGCACTCTCTACAACTCAAGCCAGGTTCTAGACCAGTTAAGCAAACTATGCGCCGTGTCTCCGGCCCCAAAAGAGGTGCAATCGAAGCAGAAGTTGACAGGTTACTCGCTGCGAAGTTCATTCGAGAAATCAAAAAGTCAGACTGGGTTGCTAACCCTGTACTAGTCGAAAAGAAGCACTCGGACACCCTGCGGATGTGTGTGGATTTTACCGCCCTGAACAAATGCTGTCCAAAAGATCACTTCCCATTGCCACGAATTGACCAGATCATCGACTCAACAGCAGGATGCGCTCGGTTATCATTTTTGGATGCATACTCCGGATATCATCAAATTCGGATGAAAGAGGAAAACGAAGAGAAAACAGCATTCATAACCCCACTCGGGGTCTACTGCTACACAACCATGCCTTTCGGGCTCAAGAACGCAGGTGCAACGTACCAGCGCATGATGCAAAACTGTCTACAAGAACAGATAGGACGCAATGTTCAAGTCTACGTCGACGACATCGTCATCAAGACTGAGAAGGAGGACACGCTAATCAACGATCTACAGGAGACATTCAAGAACCTCAATCGATACAACATCAAGCTCAACCCAAAGAAATGCACCTTCGGTGTCCCAGCTGGACAACTTTTGGGTTACTTGATATCTGCGCGCGGAATCGAAGCAGACCCAGAAAAGATACAGGCCATACTCACAATGAAGAGACCCACCAAACTCCACGAGGTGCAGCAGCTAGCCGGCGAGTAGCAGCACTCAGCCGGTTCATCAGCAAACTAGGCGAAAAGGCACTTCCGTTTTACAAATTGATGAAGAAAGCAGACAAGTTCGAGTGGACAGACGAAGCCGAAGCAGCTTTCCTCGAACTTAAAAAGATGCTCACAAGTCCTCCAATCCTAGTAGCACCCAAGGAAAAGGAGCCACTCTACCTATACATCTCAGCCACCAATCGAGTAGTCAGCACCGTGTTGGTAGTCGACCGCATGGAAGAAGGACACAACCAAAGCATACAGAGACCAGTATACTACGTAAGTGAAGTTCTCTCCCCGTCCAAACAGCGGTACCCGCAATATCAGAAACTGGCATACGCCGTGTTCATGACATCCAGGAAGCTGGCGCACTACTTCACAGAACACCCGATAACGGTGATCAATAAATCGGCGATTGGAGACGTCCTCACAAACCCCAACGCAACGGGGCGTGTAGCAAAATGGCTCATCGAGCTGGGACCACTTGGAATCAAGTATGAGCACCCGAAGGCCATCAAGGCACAAGTCCTACCCGACTTTCACACCGAGTGGATAGAAGCTCAATTGCCAGGAGTACCTGATGTGTCAAATTCCTGGACCATGTACTTCGACGGGTCTAAAAAGAATGAAGGAGCGGGAGCAGGCGTCATACTCATATCACCAAAAGGCGATAAACTGCGCTATGTCTTGCAAATGGGTTTCGAGTTCCCATCAAACAATGAGGCTGAGTACGAAGCTCTAATCCACGGCATGCGCATGGCAAAAGCCATGGGATGCACTCGACTGATGATTTATGGTGACTCTAACTTGGTTGTGCAGCAAACAATGAAGGCCTGCGACGCAATCGCAGACAACATGATCGCCTACCGTGATTTGTACAACATAATGGAGGGCAGCTTCGATGGCTGCGAACTGCGGCACATAGGAAGAGAAAGCAACGAAGAGGCTGACAAACTAGCCAACATCGCTTCCACAAAGGCACCAGTACCACCAGGTGTTTTCCTCGAGCGAATAGAGCATAGGTCAATCGACAAACGACCATCGACCACGACAGCGGCTACAGACAAGAGCAAAGCACCAAGCACAGAGGATCCTCCGATTGAGGTACTTCTCATTGAGCCAACATGGACTCAACCCTTCCTCGCATACATGCTTCGCAATGAACTACCAGAAGACACGAACGAGGCCAAACGCGTCACTCGACGAGCAAAAGCATACACCATCATAAACGGTGAGCTGTACAAACACAGCACTTCAGGTATGTTCCAAAGATGCATTGCACTCGAGGATGGCAAAGACCTCCTTCGGGACATTCATGCAGGTACCTGCGGGCACCACGCCGGCAGTCGATCACTCGTAGCCAAAGCCTTCCGAGCAGGGTTTTACTGGCCTACAGCGCTAAGGGACGCAGAGGACATAGTCAAAAGGTGCATCGGTTGCAAGAAGTTCGCTTCCAAGCCACATGCACCCGCATCCGCGCTAAAAACCATACCATTGGCATGGCCCTTTGCCCAATGGGGACTGGACATGGTGGGACCACTCAAAAAATCGTCAAAAGGCGGTCATACTCACCTACTGGTGGCAGTCGACAAGTTCACAAAGTGGATCGAGGCTATCCCCATCACAAGCTCGACAGCTTCTACGGCGGTCCGTTTCATACAATCGATCATGTATCGATTTGGAGTAATGGATAGCATCATAACCGACAACGGCACCAACTTCACGGCAGAAGAGTTCAAATCCTTTTGCAAGGAGCAGAACATCAAGCTAAACTACGCCTCTGTGGCGCATCCACAATCCAATGGACAAGTCGAAAAAGCCAATGGACTCGTGTGCAGCGGCATTAAAAAGAGACTCTTGGTGCCACTCAAAAGGGCCGCGGGTGCATGGGTTGATGAACTCCCATCAGTACTATGGAGCCTAAGGACCACCCCAAACGCCTCTACGCAGTACACACCGTTCTTCATGGTCTATGGTGCGGAAGCAGTGCTACCTTCCGACGTCAAGTTTAACGCACCACGGGTGGAAGCGTATGAAGAAGATGACGCAAACAAGGCGCTCGAAGACGCCGCCGATTTGCTGGAAGAAGCACGCAATACGGCCTTGACGCGAACGGCTGTTTATCAACAAGACCTCCGCAACTACCATAGTCGTCGATTGCGCACACGATCCTTCATGGTGGGAGACTTGGTGCTGCGGGAGAAGCAGAAGAAGTCCACAAACTCGCATCACCATGGGAAGGACCTTACATCGTCACAGAAGTCATCGAAGGCGGAGCCTATCGACTGAAGAACGCGAAGACATGGGAAGTAGCATCAAACCCATGGAACGTGGCGCACTTGCGTCGGTTCTATGCATAGGTCTCCTAGTCTCATATGTAATAGCACACAATGTCGGAAGAACCAGCAGGTTTCAGACGCACTCTTTCCC
This sequence comes from Poa pratensis, assembly GCA_947311845.1. Lineage (NCBI taxonomy): Eukaryota > Viridiplantae > Streptophyta > Magnoliopsida > Poales > Poaceae > Poa > Poa pratensis. The sequence goes on along the minus strand of CAMZMU010000085.1, from coordinate 113,732,791 downwards.
TTACCAGGGTACCTAAGGGGACTGGAAGGTTTTTAAAGAGGCGGCTTGCTGGTCGAACACACAATTTGGAATAAAGATATACGTTCCTCCATATTTCACACAATATGAGGCGGCTTGCTGGGACAAACAGCAAACACAAACCCACTCGATAGACTCGGGGGCTGGCATAAATCAAAACACAAAAAAGTATTTAACAACATATATAGGAAGGACAATTTACACTCGGGGGCTGCCCCGATTACGCCACGACCGGTCAAATCAAAGCTGAAACGATGTCTTCTGCGGTCAAAACTCTGAACATTGGGCCCACATAGACGTGTCTTGTCAAAACAGCGAGCGCACGCCTAAGATGTCACGAATAACGTCAGATGTGAAGATAGCATACATATTCGATTAAAAGATACAAGACTGCAATCGACAAAGGATTCGACGGACAAAAGTACTCCCATGGGAGCATACCAAAAATTTCTTGTAATTATAAAAAGAAACAAGGTTATTGAGAATATCCTCTACTTCAAATGAAAAAAGCACAATCTCGGGGGCTACTCCCATGGGAGCGCTGTCGCGCTCCCATAGATTTCAAAAGCAAAATATTTCGATTGACAAAAGCAGCATAGAAGAATGATTTGAGATTGTCCTCTATTGCAAGACAATAAATCATAATCTCGGGGGCTACTCCCATGGGAGCGTTGTCGCGCTCCCATAGATTTCAAAAGCAAAGGTAAGAAATTCACTCGACAACAGACTTGACTAAATGCACTAAGTTCTTCACAAACCAGAAAATCATACTTCATAAATTCCCGGACTATGCCAATCGCAGATGTCTCGGATGCTGCATACGTAAATGCAAAGATAAGACCAGCCGATCAATCGAGCTGGGCTGAGGGACGCTCCAACAGTGTTTTCGCTTAAATTTTCCCGTGTCAACAGACATGATGAAAATCCTGACGGACGCGTTAGGTATCAAAAGTTAAACTGCAGAACGAGTCAGTAAGACCTAAAACGGCCTGAGTCGAGTATGTCCAGTAAGTTCCAGGTTCGAGTCCGGGGACTCGAGTCTGATTGAAGGCTAGTATGGTTTTGCCCGAATGTGCAGTTAACTGAGCTCGATTTTCGAGTGAATCAGGCCTACTAAGTCATAATCCCTAGGCAAAAGTGTCAAAAGTGTTCCAGATTCGAGTTCGGAGACTCGAGTTTGATTGAAGGCTAGTATGGTTTTGCCCGAATGTGCAGTTAACTGAGCTCGATTTTTGAGTGAATCAGGCCTACTAAGTCATAATCCCTAGGCAAAAGATTTCGACTGCGTTCCAGGTTCGAGTCCGGGGACTCGAGTCTGACTGAAGACTAGTAAGGTTTTGCCCAAATGAGCAGTTAACTGAGCTCGATTTTCGAGTGAATCATGCCTACTATGTCAATATCCCTTGACTTGCATATACATATAGTTGAAACAAATCAAGACTAGAAGAACTACATCGGATCAGGAGTACAAAAGCGAAGACTGTGACGTGCACGATGAAATGAGCAGATGCTCGATTCTTCGAGTCAAGCAAGTACTCGGGGGCTAATGACGAGGATATACTCTGCGGGTATCCCAGTGTAAGGGTACCTGGTGCACGTGATGACTGAAGAAGCCCAAGTTTAATCGAAGCCCACGAAGGAAGGCCCAAGACGAAAAGTGCTTTCCAAGTTAGATTAAGTTATAGTCGGTTAAGGCTTTCCATACATGTAACCTTGGTCGGTTATGTATCCCGAGACCCAGCCTCTTATATAAAGGCTGGGAGGGTGATCGATCAAGGACAAGCGATTCATAGCCACCAGAACCCCGACGAGATCAACAACTCGCCGGACCCTTGTAACCCTCATATTCACGACATCAAATACAGACAAGCATGAAGTAGGGGTTTTACCTCACTCGAGGGCCCTGAACCTGGGTAAATCCCGCTTGTCAGCCGTCTATTCCACTAACACTACGCGTTCTCTACCACACAATCAACCCTAGGTACCTAAACCATGGGACTTGCCGAGGGCACACCTCGTCAATAATTTTGAAATTGTGCATTGTTTACCACACATACCCCCATTTATTTCTTATTGTGCAAGCCGAAATACCATAAATGTGGAGAAAAAATTTGCACGATTGTGGATCTCGACAATGTTTGCATCTGGGAAATTTTTCTTGACTTGTAGAAACTCGAAAATGTAGTTGTCGATTCGAAGAAAACAAGCACTATGTAACCCGGACTCCATTTTACTTTTTTTTGCCCAAAAAGCACATTTTACAAACAAGTTTTCTTGGACTTAGACCTCCTAACGTGTTTCTTGTTTATTCTTAAACTAAGACTAGCAAAAAAGATTTAAATAATCAGAGCGTAATAAAGATAAATTATTAATTTTTCTATATTGTACGCTGATGACTCCCAAGTGCAGGAGATCAATTGTAGTACCTTTCGATTAGAAAAGGTTGTCGAACCCACGAGGAGCTGAAGGTATTGGTTAGTAAGATTGATAAATAAAACAATAAAAGATGCAAATGTTTTTGGTATTTTCGGTTGTATAGTTGCAATGCAGAAAATAAATAGTAGCAAGTGAAAGCTCTCAAAGAGATAAAGCCCAATCCTCTTATGTGGCAAGAGGACAAGCTCAAGTGAAGTGTAACTTATATGTGGAAAACGTTCCCGAGGGCGGCATGGATATTGCTAGGCATAGAGATTTATTAAATAACACGTTGAATATTTTGTCAAGTTTTAATCTTCTTTGGACAGAGCCATAATTAGGTATAGCTAAATAAATGAACTACAACCCCTTATGATGGATCATGTGGCCAAGTAAATGACTGCACAAGAATTATTAAGACATAAAGTCCCACCATAGCATTACACTCTAAGGTCCCCGATACTAATACCCTCATAATATAACTTCATGAATCGGTCTCAGGTTTACATGTCCTCCCAAGTATCCCTCAATTCATTATACTACGGTGTTCTCCTATAAGCCCATGTAGGTGAAGTGTTGTGCAGTCGACGTTCGCACAACACCATCATAGAATCACATAAGATAAACTCTTGACAAAATACCAACACATGTTATATATAAATCATTGCCAATTCATCCTATGCCCTCAGAAACATATGGGAACTACTCACAACGTGCAAACATGATGATATTCAGTGGCATAAGTGGTACAACACAATCTGAAAATATAACTTCACCACTAAATAATGACAAGTACTCAATCACAAACATGAATAGTAGTACAAGACAAGTATCTAGGGTATAGCAACTCTCAAACTACGAGGGGAACGGAGTGGATCACGGTGATGATGATGGAGATGGTGCTGGTCTTGATGGGGGTGATGATGTAGAGGCATCCTCCCACGCCAAGGAGGAGAGGTGATGACGATGACGAGGATTTCCCCCTTCTCCGGAGCTCCGGAGCAGCAGGATCTGATCCCCCTTAGAGGGAATCAGGAGTTTCGCCGCCGCCGCGGCCTCGGATAGTTTCGTGAAAATTATGGCGTTACTTTTCGGGCGAGACAAAGGCGTCGCTAAAAAGCCCCAGGCGAGGAGGTGCCCGAGGCTCCACTTAGTGGGTCCCACGCGGCCAGGTACTTGGGCCGCGTGGGCCCACCTATTTTGGGCCTCGTGGCTCTTCTCTCTTCGGTCTTCTTCCCACTGCCTTTCTTCCGATGAAAAACCAGCTGGGTATTTTTCCTTTTATTATTTGAGTCCCTGTAGCTCCTGAAACATTAAAAATAAGAAAAAGGAGGTTTTCTGCCTCCCAGACATTAAATACCAAAAATAGGAATTTGTATGAAAGTCCCATAAATCATCTCAAACATGTAAAAACAATGATAGCACAATGTAAGTAACATTCTAATATGATACTAAAAGTTGTATAAATGATGATATAAAATGCACGTATCATACGCCTGCAGGCATAGACTAAACAAATACATAATGGCACAAAAATAAACAATATAAAATTAGGAGAAATCAAGCGCTAAAACTACTGCAAATTGTCATCGCCGCAACTAACTAGCATCCAGTTTTTCCGTCGTCGCCGGAGAAGAAGAATATCAATAGTTGGTCCATATCTTGACGCTGAAAAAACTCCTTGCCACAAGGCGTTAATGTGAAGCATAGCCACGAGCCTTATCCCGGTAAGGAACATCGACCGAAGGAGTCCTTCGAGACTCTTCAGCGTTGGATCCGGCGCCAACGCCATCCCACCTTACAACAGACCGGATTCTCCACCATATTCTGCAGAAGCACAACAGTCAGCACCGCCGCAATCTAAGAGCAATACCTCCCTGCTGTCACGCGTAGACGTTAGACTGAAACTGTTCCAACAGTTTGGACTCCACAAACCTCTCGCCGGTGTCAGCAACACCTCCGACGAGCAGGAGCATAGGATGAAAGACCAGTATTTCTACGAGCACCAACGATATCAGGCCCACCGTGAAGCCGACGGGAAAATACAAAACTTAAAAAACTTTGGACCAAACCACCACGTTACCTTTCCCAATAAGTTCTTCCAAAGTAGCCCTTTGGGTTATTCAGAATGTGTTCTATTTTGTTTGGGGGTGTGTTTGCAAAGAACCATCGCAATAAGAGAAACATCGTTCCTTCCTGTCAAGCCTTCTCCCCTCACCCACCTTCGCCCTCGTCCCCAAAACCCTCCCCTTTCCTTCTTGTCCAGCGGCGGCGGCGGCGGCGGCGTAGTCGCAGCATCGAAGATGATCATCCCTGTGCGCTGCTTCACCTGCGGCAAGGTAAACGCCCACCATCCACCCCGCGCAGCTGTCCTTCCTCCTCCTTCCCGCTGTTTCTCCTAGGGTTTGCCTCTCGTTCGCGGCGTCTCTGTCGTCGCCGATTCTGCTTCGCTTCGCTAGGGCTTTACTCGATTTTCTACTCTACGGCTAGTGATCCGGCCGGCCACCCTCTATGGACTCACGCTGCGGCTTAGGGCGCGCCGCCTGTTAGGGTATCCGCCGCCGCTAGTCTCTGCTTCTAGGTTTAAGCGGCGGTTGATTTCTGCGATTTTCCCCATCTGTTCTCCCAAGTACTGAGGATTTTTTAGGTTCCATGGTCGGCAGTCGTTCGTGCCATGATTTAACACTAGGGTTTAATTGTAGTGTGAATTGTTCCAGGGCGATGTTAAGTGGTTAACTGAAGAGTGTCCCATTTGAAATTGTGCAGATGTGATGACTATGTATTTTGTTATTCTCTTACTACTGTAAGTGTACTGCAGTGGCAGAACTCCTGGCCTTCTCCACATAAGAATAGGAGATCAGCTTAACAGTTAGCTTTCTTTGCTTGTGCAGGTGATTGGGAACAAGTGGGACCACTACCTTGATCTCCTCCAGGCCGATTACACTGAGGGGTAAATATTTATGCACCTTTTGCAGCCTGGTTCCTGTTCTATAGTTCAATTGGGCATATCGTAGTTGCTCTGCCTTTGACCTTGTTCTGGGAGTAAAGGAGCCTGCATTTGGCTGTTTTCTCTGTTGAAAGGAAACACATTCACTTAGTTTCTGCACATCTTTGCTCTTCTATGTGAGGAGAAGTTGGGAGCACAAGATCCGTGTTACATGTCAAGTTGTCATCAACTGTGATACACCATTGTGATTGCAACCCAGTAAAATTAATCGATCGAACTATTGTAGGCATTAGCTTGTGGACAGTAGATGTGTGAGAGAAATGCTATACATCTTTTGACTAAGGCACACCAATGAACACTGAAGCATAACTGATCCATTTTGATTGATGGAGAGATTGGATGTATTTATCTAGCACTAGTGTCTGTACCATGCAGCCTTTTCCCCACTTTAAGAACCTTTGCAAGTCTTCTACTTGTGGCATTTCAGTGAGCTATCACTGTGACTGAGATATACGGAGCAGTGAGTTAGGTAACTGCTTAAACAAAACGGCGCAGTATGGCTGAGGGTTGCTTTTGTTGCATCGCATTACGGTGCAGTGCTTAAATTTGTACTACATTATCTTAATGTCTGCTGTAATGAGAGAATATACTAGTGCTGGCCAAAAAAAATGACATCAGGTTTGCAACTCTCTGCAAACTGTGGTGTTTGACACTGATGATAAGATGGAATAATATTGTTTTTCTAGTAAATGAACTCTGTAAGACAAAACAAACGTGCATCATGTAAATTATACTACATGCGTAATGTGGTTGGCACATATATTGGAGTCCACTGTTGAGCGTGGTGAGATGCTTGATTTCTGAAATACTGGAAACACCTGGACATTTGTATCTATGTTTACCTCAACGGATAAACCGTAGAAACTGGCAGTTGACCCATTACAGTTGACTCTTATGTATAGAAGAGATCTTTATCATACCTATGCCTACTTCTTTAGAGAGTAGAATAGTAAAAAAAATGTTCTTTATGGCTTACTTGATAATAGTTAGCGTTGCACATCCTATTTAAATTTTGTATCTGAAAACCTGATTTTATTCATCTTCTCTCTGATGTTGCTAGGGATGCTCTGGATGCCTTGGGCTTGGTTCGCTACTGCTGCCGACGTATGCTCATGACCCATGTTGACCTCATTGAAAAGTTGCTCAACTACAACAGTAAGTTGATGCTGTATCTATCTTTGTAAGTTAAGTTTGCTCTCTTTGCTATTTCATTTGGAAGTGACACATGTTCATTTTCAGCACTGGAGAAAACGGAGACAACTTAATTGAATCCATCCTGCTGCGAAACCCTTGCTCCTCTGTACTTCTCGGCATGGGTCGTGAGCTACAAGGTGTGAGGTCCTAATGTGAAGTTGGTTCGTTCATGAATGTCCAAGGACTGTTAGTATGACAATGTGTTTCTACTTTGTAACCTTTGGTACAATTAACGAACATATGTATGCGTTTCCAATTATCACACCTATTAAGTTCTAAGCCTTGGAATTATAAATTTTTGTTTTCTGTTTGATCTTTTTGATTGTGGGCAACCCATGTGCATCTTATCATTCAACCATTATACTGAATAGAAATCCACCGGACCTTCCACATTCACCTGATAATCGTGATGTCTATTTCCTGTTCCCCAGATGATATTGATGTATCTAAATCAAGATTTAGTTTTTGGTTGCTGGCCTGTGATTGTGCCAGATGGAGTTTTTGTTCCGTTTTGAGCTGTTGAGACTTCTCCTCTTTTATCTGTTTGTTAGGTTTAGTTTTGGACTTGTTGTGATAGCAGGTTTTCGCCCCATAGTGGGTGGTCGACACGGCCATTCACAGTGGTTTTCCTGTTATTGCACCAACTCACTCTCCCCCCTACCCTGTGCTTTCTTTTTCTCTAATCTCTGTGCTGATGTAACAAACGAATGTTATCTTTTCGTGAGTAATGGAAAGGGGTATGAGCCCGGTTGGAAATCAAGATTAATGACTTTCATTTTATCTGAGCACATGCAAGCACTTCTTGGAATATTTGTTTGTGGCTGCTGTTAACACTGATATATCCATTCACGTTGCAAGAGTGTCATTCCCCTTGTTGACTTTGGTGCAATCATCACCATCGTGCATTGGTGCTTGCATAATTTGCACATGCTTCTCACAGTTGCTTTGTGTTTGCGGTCGTGCTTGTTTATGCACGATGCTGCATGTGATGAGACAATCATGACATGTTCTAGGTAGGCCTAACCTACAATCAACATCTCCGTTCCATTGACCTACGAGTTTCCTGAAGATAAGATTCGGAATTGGTTGTGAAATCAAGCTGACCATGAAATTTTACTCGGGCTATGCTTTTCTAAAATCGCGCAGACTAATGGCAGAGCATTATTTTGTAATCCGAATTTGGTCTCCATCCATCAATTTTGTTTGGACAGTAATTTTCTTGGGATCTTCAGTGTTTAGTTTACAATTTTGAGCAAGTCCAAAATGCCCACATCCAAACAGGGGCTGTTTGCACAGAGGGTCGGTTTTGCTAGAACTGCTATTTTCAATCTTTGTGGGTCCAACATCAACAACAACAACAACAAAGCCTTTTATTCCCAAACAAGTTGGGGTAGGCTAGAGTTGAAACCCATAAGATCTCGAAACGAAGTCATGGTTCTGGCACATGGATAGCTAACTTCCACGCAGACCTATCCATGGCTAATTTTTTGCTGATATTCCAATCCTTCAGGTCTCTTTTAACCGACTCCTCCCATGTCAAGTTTGGCCTACCACAACCCCTCTTAACATTCTCATCCCACTTTATCCGTCCGGTATGCAAAGGCGCTTCCGGAGGCCTACGTTCTATATGACCAAACCATCTTAAACGGTGTTGGACAACCTTCTCTTCAATCGGTGCTATCCCAACTCTCTCACGTATATCATCATTCCTAACCCGGTCCTTTCTTGTGTGGCCACACATCCATCTCAACATGCGCATCTCCGCTACACCTAACTGTTGGATATGTCGTATCTTGGTCGGCCAACATTCTGCGCCATACAACATCGCAAGTCGAATCGCCGTCCTATAGAATTTTCCTTTTAGCTTCTGTGGCACTCTCCTATCACAGAGGACGCCAGAAGCTTGGTGCCACTTCATCCAACCAGCTTTGATTCGATGAGTCACATCTTCATCGATATCACCATCCTTTTGGAGCATAGACCCCAAATATCGGAAGGTGTCTTTCTCAGGTACCACCTGTCCATCAAGCCTAACCTCTTCCTCCTCGTGCCTACTGGAACTGAAACTGCACCGCATGTACTCAGTTTTGGTTCTACTAAGCCTAAAACCTTTCGATTCTAGAGTCCGCCTCCACAGTTCTAACTTTCTATTAACCCCCGCCCGACTATCGTCAATTAGCACCACATCATCCGCAAAGAGCATACACCATGGGATATCTCCTTGTATATCCCCTGTGACCTCATCCATCACCAAAGTAAAGAGATAAGGGCTCAAAACTGACCCCTGGTGCAGTCCTATTTTAATTGGAAAGTCATCGGTGTCGCCATCACTTGTTCGAACACTTGTCACAACATTATCATACATATCCTTAATGAAGGTAATGTACTTTGTTGGGACTCTGTGTTTCTCCAAGGCCCACCACATGACATTTCGTGGTATCTTATCATACGACTTCTCCAAATCAATGAACACCATATGAAGATCCTTCTTCTTCTCCCTATATCTCTCCATAAGTTGCCGTACCAGGAAGATGGCTTCCATGGTAGACCTCCCAGGCATGAAACCAAATTGATTTTTGGTCACACTTGTCAATCTTCTTAAACGGTGCTCAATGACTCTCTCCCATAGCTTCATTGTATGGCTCATCAAATTGATTCCACGGTAATTAGTGCAACTTTGAACATCCCCCTTGTTCTTGAAGATTGGCACTAATGTACTCCGCCTCAACATCAAATAAACTTTATACTGGAATGTACACTCTTGTTCTCCTTTGATGCTTTGGAGGAGAAGGGTACAAAATGTTGTAAGAATCCACAAGGACTACTACCTAGACGAAACATCAAAACTGTAAGGAAATTGCATATTCGCATTTGCAACCTCCCTCCTAACTACAAAAGGCTTAGCATATGCACAGAGAAGAAAGAATCAAAAGAATGGATGATATTTACACAAAAATCCGGGGATTCCCGCCGTGGGTGGAGCTTCCGTCCTCCGTCAAACTGGATGATCGACTCCACCTCCCTTTCATGTACTCCTCCAGCGACATGTTGGCGGCGATGAAGTCCGCGCTGCAGACGGAAGCACAATCATCATCGTTGTCGTCGTCGACGTCAAGCAGCGCGAGGTTGATGTATGACTGGATGTCGTTCTTCTCAACTGAGGCGACTCCATATTCCTTGCTGTAATCGTCGCCGATGTCTGACATGCCAAACTGCGACCTAGCCCAATGAATGGCGTCGCTGTCGCCGTCGAGTAACTTCAGAATCTGGACAAGTTCAGACGAAATGTAGCATGTGAGTAAACTGTCGAACGGAGCATAAGTTTCTAAAAAAGGAAGTCAGAGATCAGATCTTCTTACCTTTGTGATGCTTGGCCGGTGTTGCGGGGCTCGAGTGATGCAGAGTGCGGCGGCCAGGGTCATCCTCTCAACCTCGACGGCATTGTCGGCGTCTGACGGCAGGCTCGGGTCGACGAGCTCCGTTAGCTTCCCTCCTTGTATGATGGAATTCGCCTGATCAAGCTATAAGTTAGATTAAAGAAATTGTTCCATTCTTTGATGATTAAGAGATGTCGGGGCACTTACCCACATCACCAGACTCTCCTGGCCTTTAGGGCCGCCGGAGCTCACCGGCTTCCTCCCGGAGACGAGCTCGAGAAGCACTACGCCAAAGGCGTACACGTCGATCTTGTCGCTGACTTTGCCGTGCATGAAGTACTCAGGGGCCAAGTACCCGAACGTCCCGGCCACGTCGTCGGCAGTGATCTGCTCCGTCGCGTCCTCCGCCCACAGCGCGAGGCCGAAGTCACAGAGCTTTGGTTCGCAATTTTCAGAGATGAGGATATTGGAAGATTTGACATCCCTGTGGATCACCACCGGACGCCCGTTGCCGCCGCCACCACCGCCACCATGGAGATAATCGAGGGCGCGTGCGACTCCGATAGCCACCTTGAATCTCTCCGGCCAACATAACCTTGAACACTTGCCTTCTTTCTCACCTGCACATGTTAAAGAAGTTACATAAACATCCATGGCGATGGAAGAGTTGAGAACATGGGAAAACAAGATTCTAAATTAAGCACACACCGTGCAGGATCTCCTCCAGGCTGCCCCTGCGCATGTAATCGTACACCAGCATGAGGTTGCCTTGCTCGACACAGAATCCGACAAGGGCCATGGCGTTCTTATGGTCGACGGAGCTGATGATGTCGATCTCCGCGACGAACTCCTTCACTACCTCCTCTGAAGATTTCAGGACCTTCACAGCCAGCTCCTTGCCATCTTCGCAATGGCCGCTGTAAACATGGCTCGCGCCGCCTTTCCCGACTAAGCGATCTGCTCAGACAGTGGGTTAGGGGATCATAATCAGCAACATTCAGAGCATTGCATCCGACAGAAGATCGGCTAGGAGTAACATTCAGAATGCCAATGAAATGAACTGTATATTAATATGTACCTGGGGAGAAGTCAGAGGTGATCCTCGCAAGATCACTGTAACTGAACAAGGTGTACATTGAAGAGTACTTTTCTCTGATTGAGAGCAACTCCTCGGGAAATTTCTCAGCAGTTTTCTCGGTCACCTCAGACGGCTCCATCGAGTCGCTCCTCGATTGAGAGATCGGCTGGTAATCTGAAATTTGATCTGAACTGACTTGCGTTAGCGGTGAACACCGGCTTGGAAGCCGCATTGCCCACTCAACCACGGACACCTCGGAACACTCCGGCGAGGCTGGCATGATGTCCTTCCTTTGCAGTGGCCACCCGGCAGCCACCTCCGGTAGTTCCCGCCTGTGACTCCTCGCCGGAGTTGGTGGTGCTACCGTTGCTACCGTTGGCAAGACTCGGGCGCTGATCGGCATAGACATGTTCCGCTGCAAAGACCGGCAATGGCCGATCACCGAGTCATCCTGAGCTTTCTCCCCGACCGTTGCCGCAGCGTCGAGTATCTTCCGGTAGATCATTCGCGGCGTCTCCGCCACGGCAGAATAGGTTCTTCGAGGGGACACTGCAGAACAATTTGAACCTCGTCAGCCAATTTGAATCCCCCAACAAAAATGCAAATGGCCAAATTCAGAAGTAAGTGCAGGAAGAGTATACTTGTGCAGCAGTGGCTCATCTCCTCCTGCATTGCGTTGCCATGGTACACGATGTCGCCTTTGCTTACTGCAAGAACCGTGCAGCTTCCCGGGACTCTCTTCGCGCAGTATTTGGCGACCGCGGTGGCACACAATCTGATCATAGGACGAGGGCCAAAACAATGTCAGTCCTTGCAACAAACGAGTCGGTGGAAAAAAGGCACAGTTCGATCGATGGGAAGAAGAAATTGTCACGTACCCAAGAGGCGAGTTCTTCATGACCCCAAGGATGAGTTGCGCGGCGCCGTAGGAGATGGCCTCGCTCACTAAAGCCTTCTTGACGGATGATCCATGGCAGACCCTGAGCTCGAGGTTGATCTGATGAAGGGGAGAAGGCAGGGAGTAAGCATTGCTCTGCTCGGACTAAACCAAAGAGTTAGGAGGGAGAAGAGAGTGTGAAGTCATGCAGTACCTGGTTGAGACTGCAGAAGCCGTCGTACGCGGCGAGCACGGAGGCGAGCGAGACGGCGGCGGCCCTGCTCCTCTGCTCAGTCCCCGACCCGTCGGCGGTGGTGACGTGGAGCGCGACGACGCGGTCGCCGGCGGCGGCGGCCTTGGCGAGCACCCAGGTGAGCAGCTCCCTCCCGGCGACGTCCCTCCCGACCGCCACCAACAGCGTCCTCCCGTCGCCGGACCAGCCGCGCGCCGGAACTCCCACCGGCGGTGGCGCGCGCAACGTCTTCAGCGACCTGTGCTTCATACTGCCGAAGAACCACGCGGACCGACCGTGCTCTGTTTTCCAACTTGCCTCTGCGTCCGTCCCCCTGCTCCTGAATCTGAAGCTCTGGTTCGGTTTCTTGGAGGGAGAAGGATAATGGCGGTTGCGTTATATGCGGGGCGGGCAGTTGCGATCGCCGTGGCATCCAAGCTGGCGGCGCGGGCGACAACGGTTTTTTAAATCGGGCGCGCGCTGCTTAACCAGGAAGAAGACCCGCGCGACCCTGCGAGACTTCGAGTTAACGGTGACGGTGATGGGGAGGAGAGGTGGCATGGCATGGCGTGTGCGTGTGGTCGCATCCACCCCTGCCGCCGTGCGGGAGTGACTTGTTTGTTAATTGGGGTTTACTAGTCGTGTTCGCTGGGCGCGATCATACTCTTTCACTTCTGCTTGCCACAGAAAAAGAGTTGCCAGGTATTTTTATTTATTGTCAACGATATGAGCTGGATGACTTATCTGAATTCATAGAGGAAAGGCTAATCGGTTAAAATTACAACGCGGGCTGACACCAAGCATGCACCCACGCTGACACATAACTACAACAATTTAACACATACTACCCAAACCCCCACCTCTCCGCCTCTAAGAGACACCTCTACAGAGTCTAGCTGATCTCAAGATCTTAGCTTCCTCCCTAATAGTTCGGACCACCAACGTAGAAGAAGGAGATGCGTTGTTAAAGACAATGTCTTGACACCACAGGAGCCAACACACTAAATATATCGCCGTCTAGAGGTCTTTGTCATCGCGGCGTCCGTCATGTCGCGACGTCACCCAGTCCACCAACGAGTCCACAAGCTCGGGTATCCAACCTGTCCGGTGCCAAATACTTAAACATGAAGGATGTGAAGCGGTGCAGGTAACTACCTCGTCGTCCTTGTTGACGATGTAGTTACCTACATTTCTACACAACCTTCATTGAAGATATATCTTTATTAAAATCATAAACGGGTTGTTTCTCTCTTCTTCAGAAGGGGAAGGGGAGAAATCTGCAGTTACCATTAGGATGCGATGAATGAGCATCAACTAAAGTTTGATTGAGTTAGATCTATGTAATTTTTTTAGTGAATAGAGGTGTATTTGCAAAATATATGTGCCCACTTGTGACCTACCCTCTCGTGTACGCAAAACCTAATGTAGTTTGGAGTATTTGCTGCAGTAAGCTAAGTTTATGAAACAGAGTTACGATTTTTCTAGAAAGTATGTAATAAAAGTGTCAAATCAAAAATCACATGCTAGTGATGTAACCTATTCTAAAAAGATTTAGAAAAATCATGACTGAACATTATTCTTCTACAAGATTTTTAACATTTAAAACTTCTACGAAAAAACTTGAGTCTACATCCGGACCTTTTATATTCACACAAAGTTTCGTGTAAAAAGATATTTTTTGTTTGCATTGTATAAAAAAGATAATTTTTGGTGCCCTGGCTTTGCACACTACATTTTTTTTGACTTTTTTTCACACATGGCATAAAATGTAGAGAAGTGCACCCTGATTTTCTTTTAAAATATTTTAAAATGCGTTTTCAAACAGTGGGAGTAAAACTCGAAAGTGGATTTCCACTTTTGTTGCATGTGGCTCTTGCCGTACTTGACAGAAGGAGATCAAAAAACAAAACAAAAAAGACAGAAGGAGAGCGCGAGAGGGATCGAGAGACAGCGAGTAGGACACCAGAAGAGCTGGCTGGTGGCACCACGACGTAAATACCAGGCGGATTACAACCGTAGGATGGCAGGTGGATGGACGGCAACGCGCGTGTCCATGAAAAAGAAGCAAGAGAGAGATAAGGTTTGGGCCAGCCCACCCAGCTACAACCTCTCTCCCTCGCTCGCTGCCCACCAAGCTCCCCTACCTGCCCTACCTCGCCGGCGTCTACCAACCCGCCGCCTCCATGCTCCACCCACCGCACCGCCTCCCCGCCGCCCCTTCCCGCCCGACCGTGCACCCGCACGTATCCCCCGCGCCGCCCTCATCCCTTCGTCTCAGGCGAGTGTCCAGGACGACGACGCCGACGACGCCCGTGGTATGCTGCTCCGGTTTCGCGGGCTCGCTGCCTGTAGGGAATCAGGGGAGAGGGTTCCAACCTCGATCTAGATCGATCTATGGAGGTCGGGGTTCGACGGTGGATCCGGGATTCCTGGCATCGAAAAATGGGTACGATTATAACTCAATAGCTTGTATTATTACTCTATAGAAAATTTCGTTATGGAATCTGTGGTAGCTACGAGACCATTGAATTTTAACCCATTTGTCAAAAACTAGCAGTAGCCCAGATAGGTGTAATTTCGGTTGGTGACATGAACAATTTTCTGGAATACACCATGGATGGGTGTATCATTTTCATAGAAGAAGTAGCCAAGCGGCTCGAACAACGACTTTCGGCTTACAACGCTAATCCGAAGAATAGCCACCACACACACTACAACCACAAGTCCACAACGCATATAGGGCCTCGACCAAACTGAACCTCAAAGCGGCGTCTCGACCAACACTGTTCACCTCCGAAGAGCAACAACTTCAACTGAACTCTCCTTGTAGACGTACCCTCCACCCTTGAGTGCCTAGAAGTTGGCGACATGAACAATAAAAATGTCCTAGTGCAGTTTAAACGACATATATGATAGTATGCACATTATTTTATCAGAAAAGTAAAGTAATCTTAACATCTCTGTGTTCGTGCAGTACCAGAGGCAGAGGGAAACACCTTGTATCACCTAGTGCCAGCTTAAATCATGCACCATCACCAAGATTTCGCCATCGGAGGGGTTCGCGGTTTATCGTTCGGGCTGAAGCGGTGAGCTTTTCTTTTTCCAACCCTACGTTGCTGATGTTATTGAATACAATCACTTGATGTCCTGTGAGATTTAACTTTTCAATTAACAGGATTTCTATTCTGTACTTGGTGTGGCAAGAAATTCTAGTAAATCCGAAATCAAGAGTGGTGAGTGTCTTTTAGTGCATTGGCTTGATGCTATATCGTTTTTACTTACTATCTAGTTTGTTAGTAAGTTTTGGTTCAGTCCTGTTTACACCTTCTTGTAGTCCTTGTGATGGTCAGACATGCAAACTAATTCATGTTCAGTTTCCAACCTCCAATTTTAATACTGTTTTAGTCTTAATACAGTCTATGTGTAACATAAAATCAGTACTGTATTATGATATGTAATCATTTGTAGACAATAGCCTGTACTTTTAGAATCTAATTGGTGCAAAGTGAAACATTTGTCATTGGTGCAAGTATGCCAATGTGACCTCTAGGGCCATTTTATTTGGACTAAAGAATATAATGCATCTACTTTTAGGTTTGGGAAGCTAAATGGTTACCATTTCATACACGTGAAAATTATACTGAAAACACCTTTTCTTCATTTAGAGATGTGAGTTCATGCTCTTCCTGATGTCACTTTTGTTAATCATTAGCTGATACTTAGTATATCTGTTCAATAGAAAATTTTACGTTGGTAGTCAGTATTGGACACATATGCACGTTGGTTCTAATAAATAATAATATTTCTCTGTTCCAGCCTATCGGAAACTTGCTAGGAGCTATCACCCTGATGTGAACAAGTAAGCTGGCTAATCATTATCTTGTTCCTTTTCAGCTTTTTATAGATCATTTTCAATCTTCTTCTTTTCTCATGGTTAACTGCTTGACCTTGTGCCCTTCTAGTCTCCATACATATCTCTTGATTCTTATTTTTGTGTGCATTAGCCTTAGTTCCATCTCGCTGCTCAAAGACCACAGAGTTGGTTCTTATGAATTTTTTGTTTTGTTTTTATTTTAGAGATCCTGGTGCTGAACAGAAGTTTAAGGATATCAGCAATGCTTATGAGGTTAGGCCAACGGTCATTTAGAAACCCTAAAGTTCCATCTATTCTATTGTCTTCTGTTGTAGGAGTGCACATTTCTTCAAGCCAACATAAATGTGGTTGCTGGTTATAGGTTTTGTCTGATGATGAGAAGCGAGCAATCTATGATAAATATGGAGAAGCCGGTCTTAAGGGTTCAGGCATGGGAACAGGAGTAAGTGTTCCTAAATAGTTGTCTAGTTCACAAGTTTGATCAACAGTACATTTTGTTGTTTTGGACTAACAATCATATAAACATTTTGGCCCTGCAGGATTACTCAAACCCATTTGATCTCTTCGAGTCACTATTTGAAGGGTTTGGTGGAATGGGTGGAATGGGCGGGGGTCGTGCTGCTCGTAACAGGCCAATGCAAGGTGATGATGAGAGCTACAATCTGGTGCTTAATTTCAAGGAAGCAGTGTTTGGTGTAGAGAAAGAAATTGAGATAACCAGACTGGAAGGCTGTAATACTTGTGATGGAAGTGGTGCCAAGCCTGGCACAAAGCCTACCACGTGTAAAACTTGTGGTGGTCAGGGCCAGGTGGTCTCCTCCACAAGAACACCGCTTGGAATATTCCAGCAGGTGTCCACCTGCAATACTTGTGGCGGCACTGGTGAGTTCGCCACCCCATGCAAAACCTGTGGCGGTGATGGCCGAGTGCGCAAGACAAAGAGGATCAGTTTGAAGGTCCCTGCGGGAGTGGATTCTGGAAGCAGGTTGAGGGTCCGTTCTGAGGGAAATGCTGGTCGGAGAGGAGGCCCACCTGGAGACCTTTACGTCTTTATTGATGTTCTTTCTGATTCTGTTCTCAAGCGAGATGGGACAAACATTCTCTACACATGCAAGGTTTCTTACATTGATGCAATTCTTGGGACAACCGTCAAGGTCCCCACTGTTGATGGGGTAGTTGATCTGAAGATCCCCTCCGGGACTCAGCCGGGCACAACTCTGGTGATGTCCAAGAAGGGTGTTCCACTCCTTGGGAAGTCCAATGCTCGTGGAGACCAGCTAGTACGTGTCCAGGTTGAGATTCCAAAGCGTCTAAGCAGCGACGAGAGGAAGCTGATTGAAGAGCTTGCAAACCTTAACAAGGCTGAACCGGCAAACAGCAGGAGATGATGATTGCGTCAGGCTAAGCTGGTTTTGGGCTTGTGCGATAGGCAATTTTGATGCAAATTGCAGTGACGAAGTTACAGTTTGAGTTGTAACTGTAGGAATTATGTGCTCATTCTGCACACAGTGCCCTGGGGGGAAACTGCAAGAGATAAAGCCATGTTTGTATTTTCATTTTAAGCTATAGAAAGGTAGGTCACCGCAAATCACCAGATGGATGGTGAACTTTTTGCAATAGCCTGTCGTATGCTTTGACCGAGCTTATTAGCCTATTTTAGACAGCACACGCTTCTTGTATCTCTGAAAAAATTAGAACTGTTTGCTGAAATGCTGGACCATTCTGACATTATGTAAGAAGTAAAGTGAAAATGTGGCAAAATTTGGTGTTTCTATGAATCATTTGGAATTTGTTACGAAATACACCCATTCTACCTGATGATTGCTGATTATTCAATGCGTCTGCCCTTCATGCATGCATTCTTATCACCTGTAAATGTTGATTACAACATCAACATCATGTCTTTATGTAGCAACACTGTAGTATTTCCATTTACCTTGTATGTATCAAAGGAATGAACTAGTTATTTGACAAGATGTAGTTTGTTGGATGTCTACAACACAAGGTGTTACACTGAGAGAAGACGGATGCACCACATGCATTCATGTAAGAAGCATTTCTGCTAACACCTCTTCCTCGATGTTCGGATTGTTGCATTATTTATCAAGCTACTCAGCAAGAGATAAGTTCATGTAGAAGAACATGTTCAGCATCGGTGCTGTGCAAGACCACTTGATGGCCGGATTGTTGTACAACTTACCCCTAGCTAATCCATCTTGCTAGTCACCACATGGTGGAAGACAAGTGGAACACGGTAAAGAAGAAGTCTGAAAGGCTGGAATAAAACAGTCTCGACTTGCAATGGGCAATGATCTTAGTATCGTGGAGGGAGAAGAAGACGGTTGATTATGTGTCCTTGGCATTTTGTTAATATGTGCCCAACACGCTGTGTGATGTGACATGAAAAATCCATGTTAATGAACCACTTTAAATTTGTCAAGAGTAAAAGGAACGTAAGATCATGAGAGTTTGAGGTTAGCTTTAGATGGTTTTGAAGTTTGAAGACAAGACGTGGCCTTGAACAAGGTTCAAGGCTAAAAATGCATCTTTTGCATTAGAACAATAGAAAAGTAACACTGCAAATTACCCGAAAAAAAGTAACACTGCAAATTTTACTTCAAACTTTAATTATTAATATTAAAGAGAGGTAATAAGAAAATTATAACAAATATTATTTAAAATGGTAAAGCTCGAATACCATTTACGATTATTCATGAAGAAACATGAATGTCCTTGATTCCATGTTTGAATTTATATTGTAAATATTCTAGTATAATTACATATTTATTTATCCTATTTTGTATCCCTAAAGGTTCTTTCTTTGTTCTGAAATGTTTCCTGTAATTTATGGTTTTAATTCCTCTTCGCATTGTTTTATGGACAAATGTGTGAAATCATCGGTCTTACCGATTGCGTGCACTGAAAACCAAATATGCCTGATTAAGAGTAGAATATTAATAGATAGACAATATTCTATTCACTAGCTCAAAAGACTTTGTAAGATCTGTAGCAAATCAACCGTTTTTTCTAAATCTAAATTACCTCCAGACCAACCTTTTACGAGCCATACCCAAAAAAAAAATACGAGTAACATTTTACGAGTCATATACTCATATGTCATCGATCTTTCTCTTTGCAAAAACACTAATATATTATCAGTATATTTTTGAATCAGTCTTTTTAAAAACACATGTACCTTGGTACAAAATCCTCCGAAACCTTCATCCGTCTCAAAGCCCTACAACGCCGTCACTCTTGCCTCCTCCATCCACCCGCTGCTCTTCTCGCGACCCCGGTTCGTTCATCGATCTCCCATTCGGCGGAAATGGCGGTTGTCGAGACGCCGATGCAGGAGGTCAAGCTCTTCAACCGATGGTCCTTCGATGATCTACAGGTCTCTCCTCCACTCCAAGTCTCCCATGCCCATCTCCTCGACGTATTTCGCTTGTTTCTTGAATGCCACTTTGACTGTACCCCTGGTGCTTTGAGCGAGTCTAGTTCCTAATATCAGCCTATTGGCAAGTTGATTTGCTAGTAGATCTGTAGGTCAGACTGTAGTTGATACGATGACTTGATACTTCTGTTTGTGGTTATAATCTCAACATATCTGCATCCTCCAGCTAGACAGATTTAAATCATTGGTCGATGCGTGAACCAATTATGGTTTCTGAAACTGTGCTTGAAAACATGAATAGAAGGCCTCAGATTTCTTGCATATATATTTGAAGGGATTAGTTACTGAAATCTTATTTGTTGTATTTATGTCGCCTGGTATTAGTCAAGAATATTATAGTTTATATACTCAGTGAATACTCCATTGGTACTTATTTTTGGCAGTCTCATGGATGCTAAAATTCTTTATGCAGGTCAATGACATTTCTCTAAATGACTACCTTGCTGTCAATCCTACAAAGCATGCCACTTACCTCCCCCACACTGCTGGGAGGTATTCGGCCAAGAGGTTCCGCAAGGCTCAGTGCCCAATCATTGAGAGGCTGACCAACTCTTTGATGATGCATGGACGCAACAATGGAAAGAAGCTCATGGCAGTTCGCATTGTGGAACACACTATGTAGATTATTCATCTCTTGTCTGATGCTAACCCTATACAAATTATCGTTGATGCCATCATAAACAGGTAGGTTCTGAACTCTATCGATCTTCTTTGCTGTGCCATATATTTCTGATTTTTACTCTGAACATTTTTTTGCATATTTCCATGTTCTGAGAATTATCATCTTGAGCACGTATTCTTCTCTATTACCCTAAACTGTTAGTCTTATTATTTGGTTATTATGAGCTCCTATATGTAAATTATCTTTCCGTATTAGCTTGTCTAAACTTCTGAAGTTTTACTGAGTGGAACCCACTTTTCCTAAATGGCAAATGCCACTTTGGGAAATCTTATGTTGATGAGTTTTAGTAGTTTTATGCACGTTAGTAATACTGTATTATTGTTCAAGCCCAGAACACTTTTTCAGTATTCTTATGACTGATGTATGGGACCATGATATGATCCATCTGTAAACTATGAAACAGCAGAGAAGCAGCATGTTGTTTTTTTCATCTGGATTATTGCTTGCATTGCTTCTCTAACTGAACTTCCCTCAAATATACATTCAGTGGACCAAGAGAAGATGCAACCCGAATTGGATCTGCTGGTGTTGTTAGAAGGCAGGCTGTTGATATTTCTCCTCTGAGGCGCGTGAACCAGGCAATTTACCTTCTTACCACTGGTGCTAGAGAGAGTGCTTTCAGGAATATCAAAACCATTGCAGAATGCCTTGCAGATGAGCTTATTAACGCAGCTAAAGGTTCTTCCAACAAGTATTATACTTCTTATGCTTGTTTGTGTTCTTTCTTGTTGGGAGACAAATTCATATTTCAAAATGCAGCTAAATGTATTTCCTATGTTACTTTGTGTGAATGCATGCGCGTGTGCTATGAGTAATTTGTACCTGCACACAATGATTGTCGAAAGCGGTATTTCAGTTTGTTTATACATTGGTTAAGAATTTAAGATGCAAAAGAAGTTGTGGTACATGCAGTTCCCAGTTAATCTGTATATCTGGCCTCCAAGCACTCGAAGAAAAACATTATGTCTTTTGGCAACTTAGCGGGGCATTGCTACATCAACTGTACAGCTGATTTGGCATTGTGGCTACTCACTGGTGTAGTGAATCTTTACCCTTGCTAAATGTTATGCTAGAATTGAGCAACTCACTGGTCTGACTCACCAGCTTCATTGTGGCTGAACAAAACATAACATTCTTTCAGGATCTCACATTGTATATGTTTCACAATGATGTACTTTCTTGGCTTAGCTTTCTATATACGATTTATTAGCAAGGTAGTTGTCTTTTTCATCCATGGAAGTTTGAAGATGCATTGTATGTATAAATATTTGACACTTAATATTATATAGGGCTTCTCGATTGTCTCCAGAAGTAGTTTGATCTCCTTATTTGACCTCTTCATCTGTGAACTCCAAAATAATTTGCCACTCCTTGTTCTTTGTAGCTACGCAATCAAGAAGAAAGATGAGATTGAGCGTGTTGCGAAGGCCAACCGTTAAGCACATGCATACTTAAAAAGAAACAGGGGGGAAAGTTTACAATAAACGTCGCTACTTCGGTCTATCTTGTGGACTTGAGAATTTAGCCCTGCCTGAAGGGTTTGGCTCATCTGTTTCTGAGGATGCTTAAGCTCCTGTTGTGTTTTACTAAAAACTGAAACGAAAATTTGTAGTACCGTGAAGCCAAGGTTTTGCATCAGGCTTGGCCGTACTAAAACTTGTCTCTTGAGTTCAGAGTATGCATTTTGTATGTCTGCGTGTTTGCAAATGTTAGCATGTTCGACTGATTTTGTACAGGAGCCGATGGATATAACTGCTTTGCAGGAATTCTTATCTCCTTTTTGTTGGTGAATTGCGCTTATCCCTGATTCTCGCTGTTGGTCCCTACTCAATGTTCACTAGATCGGTTATCTGGACGAATTCAAGGGTTATCGTACTTTGTTTCCTTTGTTCTTGAGGCAAGCTAGATTCTAATTTGAGATTTATTTAGCGTGCAATAATTCGGATGAGATGGAAAACTTTTCTTGATGAAGTTTATATGGCTGACAGTAAAAGAGCTTGAAGTGAAATATTTATAGACGACTCTAACAAAAGTATGCTCGGATTGCTTTGTAAACAGAGAATAATTTAGCGTTGCCGTGTATCTTATTGGCAAAATCAAGTTCGGCGTAGACTCATAAAGATTTCCTTCTAGAGGGCACACGAGTCACCGTGGCTGGGTTACACAGGTAGACCCGTCAGGCAAAGGTTGACTTCCCATTGTATGCTTAGTTGTGTGTCCAGGAATTAAACAGATTTAGCCTTCTTTTGGTGGTAGGAATTTCATAGGATTTTTTATAGGATTCAAAGTTGCCTTTGGATCAAAGTTAGGCTGCTACCAAATCTCTATAAATTTATTTCCTACGCCTAAATTTTACAGAAATTTGAACATCTACTTCAACATCGTTTTTGGTCCTATGTAGAATCCGAGCACTTTTTCTGCATTTTTCTATGTTCCATCTAAACAACAATCCTTATAGTTTTGTGCAATCATCTGTATTGTACTGATAAATCTAAAATATTACTGTGTGTTTCTTATCCTACATCTCCCAATCCCACGATAAAAAGGCCCTTCAACACGCGATTTTCGCGAGAGAACCAAATCCAAGTCTAATTGTAAGCACAAAAGTTGTTTACCAAAGCCCTTTTTTTCCGTGGAAGTAGTCACACCCTTGCTGGAATATCTGGAAACAAAGAAATGAGAAGATCTTTGAGCATATCAGGCCTACTTTTGCTGGATGGAAGTGTAATTTTGTTCATGACATCTCCTTACTTAGGCATAGGATGAAGAAGAAGCTGATCCCTGGTCTTATAAGATGGATAGATAATTCCGCGGTGGGAGGAGATATTCTTTGGTCTCATTGTGACGTGGCATAGCTAGAGATATTTTGTGGATGTCTTCATAAAGGAAAAAAAACCCAGCCTTTCCACTTGTAACGATTTGATTCTGAATTCAAAGTAGCTTACAGCACGATTGCGAGCAGTCTAGAACTGAAGGCCGCGTGCGTAATGATTTCAACCTTACTAGCTTATACTAGCTCAAAAGCACATTGCTGGCACATATTTACGACGCACAAAGTAATATATGCATGGATTTATGCTCTTAAAACGCCTTAAAATGGAGAAGGCATTATTTTAAGACTTACTTTTTCCTTTCATAAGCTAGTGGGAATACCTTAACCTGCAAAAATCACACTGGTTTGAGTATCACGGAGATGGGATAAGAGATTGGGTACCTATCCAAAATGAGCTTTAAGTTTCAATATTAATTAGAGCTCTCCGTCGCTTTTCGCTTTTCGGAAGGAACTTTTCATGGATTTCACAAAGCACATGTTTGTCCCTTCTCGAATTATTCGCTAATAGAAACCTCCTGATTTTCGACGGTTAATTTAATAACCCACAAATCGTTGGCTAATATGATGACAACCAACAACAACAATAATGCCCTATGGTTACAGTCAACCTCCGAGTATGACTACCAATAGCCGACGGTGCCGGGGAAAAATCCACTCTCGATTATCCAATCAAATGCCCTACAGTCCAAAGTTTTACTTTCACGGTTGGAGATACACATTTGTAGCCGACGGTGAAATTTGATATCCGACGGTTCAAATGCAACTCACGGCTGCGAACACATATGGCCAATGGTACATATGAAACTCTCGGTTATAAGTGAAAATATACGATGAGAAATAACAATAACCAATGGTTGACACTTGGTGCTTATGTTTCCATGGCTGACGGTACATATGTAAGTCTCGGTCATAAGTGAAAATACCCGACATGTTTAGACTCGATGATTTATTTTAATATACAATTATATGTGAATGAACCACCTAAAGTCTGCAACGTCACATGAGTTTTTTTTGATTTGTATGCTTTGCTTGCTCTCTGGAAGTGCAGTAGGTCACATGTTCGATGTTTCGGGTTTTGTTTATTTCTTGCTATTTTGCTGCAGTACCACTGCATGCACTATATCAAAAACCAATGTTATCTAACACTTGCACATTATATAATACAAACATTCACTCAGTTTTGATATAAATTCCTTAACATCTAATACATCTGAGCCAATTAAATTCTTCATCTATTATCATTGCTTCAGAGGTTTGATTGTTGAAAAGTGTGAAAATGATTTGTCCATGCAAGATTTTTTTTATCAAACTAAGGGAAATTGAATTAAAAATTAATATAAAATTGGCAGTTCTCACCATTCCAGTGAGGCAGTGATCAATGAATACTTCGAGACCCGTAATTTCCTTTCGAAATTGAGCCACGGTCGATGGTACTTTATTCACTTTCTGAACCAATAATTCCTCTGGAGTTTTATGAACAATATGTTGATGATAGTTTAGATGAGATGATGACAATGAAAGAGCATTGTTTCCCCATGTGTGGTTTTGGTAATTAATGACAATCCTTATGAACTAATGTTTGCATTCAGATATCCTTATAGATCTTGTCCATAGGAAAATATTGGAGTTCATATGTTGGACTCTAGAAGTTTATATGATGACCAATGTTTTATTCAATGGTTTATATGAAGAATGGTCATGTGTGAAGTTGAGCATATTGCGAGTATGTCTTGAAGAATAGGATGGCGGTATATTAATGTTTATCTTCAAGACATCATCATTGTGAATAGAGAATAAAGAATTAAAGATACAAGGTCGATCAAGGCTAAGTGTAAAGAGTAGATTCAAGATTGATCAACACACAAAGCTAAATGATGTACCATTTGGGATCCTGTGATCCAATGGTATGGTAAGCAATTGTCAATATAGCTTTGTGAACTAACCCATGGTATGTGTTGGTGGTATCTCTATGTGAGGTTAGGTATCCTTCCATGTGCTTTCATCAAAAGGAAGAATTCATATAGCTCATGGAGGATGATGACAAGTGTGATTGTCATCAAGGGTGTGATGTGCAAGTTGAACATGAGCATCTAGAAGATATCATATGCTTGAATCTTGCTATCCATATGGAGAAATGGTCAAATTAAGATGTTCCAATAAAGGTCTCACCCATATTGGTGTATGGGGAAGCAATTTGCAAGTCTTCATTGAGCGAAGTGCAATCAAGAAAGATGGTCCAACTTGAGAAGATCAAGATCGTCATCATCTAGCTCAAGTTGATTACGCAAGGGAAAGTTATGACCGTGATAGGGTTTCTATTTTACCGGTCTCATGGTGTTTAGTGGGAGACCGGGTTATAAGATAGATTCCATTCTATCAAGAGGGCCTCTTAAATGAGTAACTTGATCGCATCGTTCGTAGAGAGCTCAAACCTTTGCATCTTGGCATCATATTTCTTGGTTCTCTTTTTGGGGTTTCTTCATGTGTGGTTTTAGAGCTTGTCATGATCTTCAAGAGAAGGTCAATTTTATCAAAAATGGTGTTCCTATGAAAAACTTATTGTGTTTTTGATATTGGAGGTTTTACCGGTTGTTCTTTTATCGAGAGGTATAACCGTTCCCCATTTGGTTTTATCATCACATTTTTGGACTATGATGTTTCTCTGTATAATCATGTAGAGCTGGTTGCTGTGATTCCAACGAGCCCAAAATCATCGGAAACGGAGTCCAGATGCAAAAGATATTGAATTTTTCATACCGTGTAGTCGACAGTTTTTACCCAAGCGGTAGTACCGCCCCCAGTGCCAGAGTAATGCACCCGAAGGCCATTTTGGCGTTACCAGGAGCGGTAGTACCGCTGCCGGGGAGGTAGTGCCCCTCCGTGGAAGCTGTTTTTTAGCCTGTTTGACTTCTTGTTTTCCCAGGGGTGGTAGTACCACCGTTTCCAGCGGTAGTACCGCCCGTGCGCGTTTCTGCAGCCAACGGCTTGATTTTTGGTGACCTATTTAAGGGGCCTTCTTCCCCAATGGTTTCCCAACCTTTTTTTTGCAAGTTTTAACCTCCATTCTTGACATCCAAAAGATTGCTATCTCTCAATCCTCCCAATGATTCTTGCTCCTTCTTGAGGGAAAAGAGAGAGGAGATCTAGATCTACATTTCCACCAATCAATCTCTCCTCTAAGTGAGGGGAACTTATTGTATATAGATCTTGGGATTCATTTGTTGTTTACCTTGTTCTTACTCCCATCTTACTCCATAGCATTAGTTGCTTTGGTGGGATTTGATAGTGAAGGACTTTGAGCACTTCTTTTGATCTTGCCATTGCATTAGGTGCATCGGTTTGAGTTCTCCACGGTGATACGTGGAGGTGAAGATTGAGAAGCTTATTACTCTTTGTGGATTCCTCCTTGGGTTGCTTGTAACCCTAGAAGGCTTTGTGGATCTTGTTTCCTCTTGGGTTGATTGTAACCCTAGGAGGACTTTGTACGTTTCGGAGCCTCAACTTGTTGTGAGGAGCTCATGGACATTGTTGGGAGGCTCCAACTCATTGTGGAGTTCTCCGGCCTTGGTGTATCGGTTTGGTCAATGCCTTCAAGTCAACCTCATAGTGGATGAGCCAATCCCTCGCGGGTGAAGCTCACGGAGAATAGGGTGAGCACATTCGTGCTAATGGAGTGCCTTGGTGGCTCCACACCCCTCCAACGTAGACGTACTTCTATTGGGAAGGAACTACGGGAAACATCTCCTCGTGTCCACATTGCGGTTACTTCTTACCTTTACTACTTGTATTCCGCTGCGTATCTTAGTTGCTTGCACCTAGGTTGTATCCAGCTAATTGCACATCTAGTCAACCTTGTGATATCTTGTTAAGCCTTAATTAAGAACAAAATGTTAAAATTGGTAACTGCCTATTCACCCCCTCTCTAGGCGGCATCTTTGTTCTTTCACCAGAGGCATTCTGCAGGCCAGGTTCAGTAGTAAAACCGCTGGTCCCAGGCCCAGTAGACTGTTGTGTCCATCTAGAATTAACTGATTTAATTCGGGCGGTAGTACTAGGTTGGTACCGCCTGGGTATCGCGAGGAATACAGTGGCTATTTCCCGCGCAGTGTTACCTGTTGCGGTAGTACCGCTCCCTGGAAGGAGAGGTACCACGGTGGTCTACCGTGACACGGGACGCACCTGGTGTGCAGTAGCAGTACAACTCCTGGGAGGAGCGGTACTACCGCTACACAGGAAAATAGCATGAACCAGAACTGCTATAACTTTTGCAAGGTAACTTCGAAAGAGATGAGACAAACTTTGTTAGAAATATTAAGGAGCAGCAATAGAGTGAGGATGACACACATGGGAAGGTGTGGATCTTTTCTCAAAGATAAACTGGTAATATTATCAAAATCGAAAACGCAACAAGTTTTCCATACGAAATCCGTTTTCGAAGAACATGAGGTTGTCATGAAGATCACGACAAGCACCAAAACCCCACAAAGATAAAAGCCAAATAAGAACCAAGAAATATCATGCCAAGTATGCAAAGATTTGAGCTCTCTATGATCGATATGCTAAAGCTCAATCGAGAGCCCCTCTTGATAGTGCGGTTACATACTCCCAACTAGCACCATGCGACCGATAAAATAGAAACCCTATCAAGATCATACCTTTGTCTTGCACATTCCACTTGAGCTAGATGATGACGATCTTGAGCTCCTCAAGTGGACCACCTTTGTTGAACTTGACCATTATCTCCAAGAGGGTTGCTTGGTGAAGACTCACATATTGCTATACTCCACTATGGGAGAGGCTCTATTAGGCACATCTTCACTTGACCATTATCTCCAAGAGGGTGGCAAGCTTCAAGCATAGGGTATCTTCGAGATGCTCCTCTTGAACTTGCACTTCTCAAGCTTGATGATGACCACCAACTTATCATCATCCTTCATGGGCTATATGAAATCTTCCTTTTGATGCAAGCCCATGGAAATATATCTAACCCCAGAAAGATACTCCATACACACATATACCATGAGTTAGTTCACAAAGCTATATGTACAATTGCTTATCATACCATTGGATTACATGATCCCACATGGTACATCATTTAGCTTTGTGTGTTGATCAACTTGAATCCACTCTTTGCACTTAGCCTTGATCAACCTTGTATCTATTCTTCTTTCTTGATCATCTCAAATATGTTCATTATAATCAATGATCTTGATACAATTCAACCTTGAATCCAAAACATGGAGTTCAAGCATTGCCTATGGACAAATCTATAAGAATATCTCAATGCAAACATTAGTCCATAACAATTGTCCTTAATTAGCAAAACCACATATGGGGGCACCATGCTCTTTCATTTGGTCTTCTCGTTCATGAAATGGATGTTAAGACGACTTTACTAAATGGGGAGTTGGACGAGGAAATTTACATGGAACAATTTGATGGTTTTGTGCTCGAAGGTCATGAAAGAAAAGTTTCTAAGTTGCGAAAATCTTTGTATATACTCAAACAAGCTTCCAAACAATAGCATGATAAGTTTGAAGAACTTTAGATTTGTGGGATTTGTTGTAAATGATGCTGACAAATACGTATACTACCGCTATGATGGGGGCGAGTGAATTGTCCTAACTTTGTATGTAGATGACATACTAACTTCGGGACAAATGTCAAAGTGATAGGAGGTCAAAACTGTCTTATCTCAATGATTTGAGATGAAAAATTGGAGAAGCAGATGTTATCTTGAACATCTAAATGTAATCACGATCCATGTAATTCCTTATACGGGATATCCGATAACACCCGAAGGGTATAGCGACTCAAGCTGTGGATTTTTAATACTAATATTGTTCTAAAAAATAATATTATTTTTAAAAAATTGAAAATAATTATTTGGTACAATACCATGACACGCGGAGGAAAACCGGAGGACGGAATTAAGCAGCTGTACGAGATGTGACATCGCTGACGTCGCTGGGAGTCTAGGGCGCGACCGCAGAGTCCGGACGCGGTGCTACCGCTGACCAGCGTGGACCCACACATCTGGGAAGGGCCTTGGAGCAGAGAGGCGCGTTCCTTCTTCAGAGTCACTGTCAGCTAGGCCCCACCAGCAACCACATCATCCATCTTCCACGTCCACGTCTCCACCTCGTCGAGCCGTGAAGAATCCGCGTGCGCTAGCTGTGGCATAGGCGATTTCAGCTAATCTTTTGCCAACGAGATTCTCTGCTCCCATTATTTGCGAAACTTGGTTGATCAATAATGAAGATAAATGATTGGGTTCGAACAATACCAGCTTATCAGTGCTACAGTAGTTGCTCCAAGAACAGGTACTCACAGTACAGTGCGTGATGGGCTACGTTTCTGACTGCAGATTAGATGTGCATATCGCTGTGTTACTCTGTTCAATGGAAACTATACTATTCTAAGTGGAATATGGGGAAAGAAATCCAGTCGAACTACTTCCGTGACATTCATCTAAAAAGCACACAGTCACAGCTTGGCAAGTGTGTTTATCTTCTGAGGCCAGGGGTCAATAGACCCAAATCCAACACCAGTCGCCTAACAAGGAGGCTACAACATAACGCAAAAAGCATAAGTTAGCACTGAAAAGATACACATCCGTTGACCAGCCGACCCTCCTCCCACTCACTGACTCACACGGAATTCACGCCACGGGCACGCGAGGCGCGGCGACGCCTCTCCGGCCAATCCGCTTCTATATATACTGCTCCTTCATCCCCTCTCATTTCCCCCACACAGACACACGCCTACCCGCCAACAACACTCCACTCCCACTTCCTCTTAGCTGAGCTGAGCGAGCCTCCTCCTGCCACGCGCCCCTAATTCGACCGATCGTTTCTCACCACGATCGATCGAGAAGTCCTCAAAACTAGCTGAGAATTGTTTGTCGAGTACTAGAAAGAAATCAAGTGATCGATGGCGGTGGGAAACGGCGGCGGGAAGAAAGTGGTGGCGCCCATGGAGGTGTCGGTGGAGGCCGGGAACGCCAGGGACGGCGCCTGGCTGGACGACGACGGGCGCCCCCGCCGCTCCGGCACGTTCTGGACGGCCAGCGCGCACATCATCACCGCCGTCATCGGCTCCGGCGTGCTCTCCCTCGCCTGGGCCATCGCGCAGCTCGGCTGGGTGGCCGGGCCCGCGGTCATGCTCCTCTTCGCCGCCGTCATCTACTACACCTCCACGCTGCTCGCCGAGTGTTACCGCACGGGGGACCCGGCCACGGGGAAGCGCAACTACACCTACATGGACGCCGTGCGCTCCAACCTCGGCGGCCGGCGGGTCATCTTCTGCGGGATCATCCAGTACGCCAACCTCGTCGGCGTCGCCATTGGGTACACCATCGCGTCGTCCATCAGCATGCGGGCCATCAGGCGGGCCGACTGCTTCCACGACAACGGACACGCCGTCCCGTGCAAGAGCTCCAGCAACCCCTACATGATCCTCTTCGGCCTCGTGCAGATCGTCTTCTCGCAGATCCCCGACTTTGACCAGATATGGTGGCTGTCCATCGTCGCCGCCGTCATGTCATTCACCTACTCCGGCATTGGACTCTCCCTCGGCATCTCCCAGACCATATGTATGCATCTCCCCGAAACAAACAGTTCTTTGTCTTAATCTGTCGTTGGAAGCAGATGCTTACCTGAGCCTCCTTGCAGCTAACGGTACGGTCAAGGGCAGCCTCACCGGCATCAGCGTCGGCGTCGGCATCACCGCGATGCAGAAGGTGTGGCGCAGCCTGCAGGCCTTCGGCGACATCGCCTTCGCCTACTCCTTCTCCAACATCCTCATAGAGATCCAAGTAAGCCCATGACCGACCCTCATGCATGCTCAATTCGGGTTGCTCTGTTCTTTTTACTGTGGCTGACATACATGTTTGGCTCAGGACACTATCAGGGCGCCGCCGCCGTCGGAGGCCAAGGTGATGAAGAACGCGACGCGTCTGAGCGTGTCGACGACGACGGTCTTCTACATGCTGTGCGGGTGCATGGGGTACGCGGCGTTCGGCGACGAGGCCCCCGACAACCTGCTCACGGGGTTCGGCTTCTACGAGCCCTTCTGGCTGCTGGACATCGCCAACGTCGCCATCGTCGTGCACCTCGTCGGCGCCTACCAGGTCTTCTGCCAGCCCATCTTCGCCTTCGTCGAGCGCTGGGCCAAGTCCACCTGGCCCGACAGCGTCTTCATCGCCCGCGAGTTCCGCGTCGGCCCCTTCGCGCTCAGCGTCTTCCGCCTCACCTGGCGCTCCGCCTTCGTCTGCCTCACCACCGTCTTCGCCATGCTCCTCCCCTTCTTCGGAAACGTCGTGGGGCTCCTCGGTGCCGTCTCCTTCTGGCCGCTCACCGTCTACTTCCCCGTCGAGATGTACATCAAGCAGCACGCCGTGCCACGCGGGAGCACGCAGTGGCTCTGCCTCAAGATGCTCAGCGTTGGCTGCCTCATCGTGTCCATCGCCGCCGCCGCTGGCTCCATCGCCGACATCATCGAAGCTCTCAAGGTCTACAAGCCCTTCAGCGGCTGATTTGTCAGCACGTGCGTGTATCAATTTAGTTGCTATACATGTAGTCACATACACCACTACAGAACGAAAGAAGAAGACATTCGCCCTGAGAAGGTTTCACCGAGGCCCTTGCTGAACCTAGTTATTACAGCTAACGGATTAGGCGCCTTGTTGGTTACCTCTGTTGCATTCCTCGGAAGACGAGGGGTGTACACAGAACAGCAGGATGTGATCTCTGTAGTGAAACTAAGAGTGTAGGGTGACCTACGCAAATTAGTAGTAACTTTTTGTCAAGGGGTCATATCACTTGTAATTTTCGTTGTACAACATTTTGTCCGGAGAAAAAAAATCAGCTAGTATATACTCCATGTTTGAAGAAAAGATCAAAAATCCCGTGCCTCTATTCGCGTGCCATTTAGTTTATAAATTTTCGTTGCAAACATACACTTGTATAAACTAAAAAAACTTCCAAAGAAGATGTTAATCAATTCGCCGAAAAACGTTTTATTCCACTAAAATGTTTATCTAGAGGTCACATTATCGGATGTATTGCATGGTAATCTCCACTCAAATGTGTTGAACCGGCCTACTTTAATTTCAAAGTTGTATGGTCTTAAGGTTACCAAAATAGTCATCTTATATATTTTTACTTTAATTGATGCCGAAATGGGCTCAGCGGTTGTTCGACCGCACCTCTCGCCGGTTTATTTGGCACGGCGATGATCAGGACGCTATCAGCGGTGGCCACTCTCTTGTGAACTGGAAGAGGGTGTGTAGGCCAAAATCTCTGGGCGGGCTGGGGATTGCGGACCTCGACAGATTCAGCAAGGCGTTGCGTCTTCGTTGGCCCTGGTTACAATGGACTGAGCTTGATCGGCCCTGGGTGGGATCCCCTCTTCCTTGTGACGCCTCGGATATGAACCTTTTCCGGGCGTCTACAAAGATCACCCTGGGTAACGGTAAAACCGCCCTTTTCTGGCATGATTCCTGGTCGTCGGGTGGACCTCTCTCCATCAGGGCCCCTAACCTCTACAAGATCGCCACTAGGAAGAACACAAACGTCTGTGCTGAGCTTCATAATGACACCTGGATCCAGTTGGTCGCACGCCTTTCCAACCTCACGCAGTTTGCTGAGTTTTTGGACCTTGCCACCATCATTCAGGATACGCACCTCCTCGAGGATCAGGTCGATACCATTAGGTGGCTTTGGACGGAAGATGGCTGCTACTCCGCGGCCTCGGCCTACGCTATTCAGTTCGAAGGCTCCTTCCCTAGGTTTGAGCCCTCTAAAGTCTGGAGGGCTTTTGCGGAGCCCAAGGCCAAGTTCTTCGCCTGGCTGGTCCTTCACAAGCGTATCCTCACGGCTGACCTGCTTGCCACCAAGGGTTGGCCCCATGATCCCACTTGCCAGCTCTGTCTCGCTCATCCGGAGACTGCCACCCACCTGTGTATGGAGTGCCCGTCCACGGTGGCGGTGTGGAACACCATCGATGCGTGGTCCGCGGACAAGCTCAGACCTTTCTCTGGGACTCATGACTCCGTTGACTCAGCGTGGTGCAAGATCATTTCGAGCACCACCTCTGCCAGGGCTCGTGTTAGAAGTGCGAGAATCATCTATATCATGTGGAATGTTTGGAAGGAGAGGAACAGGCGCATTTTCGATGCCAAGTGCCAAACCTATCTGGAGGTGGCCTTCCTTGCTTACGAGGAGCTTCGTCAGGCGTTAGGTGTGTTGTACCCTTCGGGGTCAACAAGTGTTGTACACCTTGAGGAGTAAACCGCATGCGGATCTTTTGTCGCGTGGGTTTGTAATGACCTTCGTTCTCTCTTCTTCTATAAATGAATAGGCAGAGCTCCTGCCATGTTTCGCTAAAAAAAATTTGTGTCCTCTCTCATAACAGGAAATGACCAAGGTTTGGAACAAATGGTTATGGGATCACTATTCCAGACATTATCAGGATTAGAAAGTGGAGAATCTTAGGTAGATCGAAGATGATAAGCCGGCACTTTTTTTCTGATCCAAAGTAGAAACGGGTGGACAGACATGTAGGACGGGAATGCAGGTACTAGTCATTGATCGGAGCTCAGCTGGACCATTTATGTTGCTTTCTTCGGTTTCTTTGGAGGCATGGAAAAGGAAAGAACGGCTCCCTGGCGAAAAAGAAAAAGAAAGAAGGGCTAAGCTAAGCTTGGAATCCTTGCATTTGCCTCTTAGATATTTTGGTCATGAACCTGTGATCATTGTTGATTGTATTGTACTCCCTTCGTTGCTAAATATAAGATGTTTTAACTTTTGTCCACATACATATGTATCTAAATGTATGTGGACATGTTTTAATGTGTATGTACACTTATTTGAGTTTGCACCAGGTCAACACGTGAGCTAGCTAAAACATTTTATATTTAACGACGGAGGGAGTAGGAGTATACACGTCATGCGCTCGCGCGTGCAGTGCAATCCTGCCCCGAACTAGAGCTAGCTAGTGCCTAGTGGGACAAGACGACGAGATCGAGGATCCATGGTGGGAGCCGTCGGATTCTAGTGATGGCAACAACACAAGATCATCACATCGATCTCCTCTGCCACACTTCCCCGAAGCCTAGGGCCAAGCTAGGGTCATTCTCGTTCTCGTCTAGATTCACACAAAAAAAGTGCTCTTATAATTGCATTACGGACAGTTGCTTCTCATGCCTTTGGAGCCTTCGGATCACACTTTCTGCACTGCCTAGCCAGCACTGCATGCAGGGCCGGGCCGGAAAAATCTGGGCCTGTGCGAAAATCTAAAACGGGGCCCATAATTTGAACTAATAAATTATTTTAATGTATATGAAAGAATGTTTAACATACAATTGAATATATTGAGAATCATATCTATATAAATCGAAGTTGCATTATATATCATCATTCCTTTTGTGTTCTTTGAAATGAAATCTAAAACGGGGCCATATGTAGACGGATTGTAAGAAACAATTGCAAGTGCAACGGTAGAAGGATAAAGAGATTATCATATGACACTTCTGATACTTCTTTTTTAATAAATTTTTCCATAGCACCTTTTTGAGATTTCATCAAATTCAGTTCCATTTATTTTCTCTTAATTGGACTGATGTTTTCCCTTGTCAAATCGAATCGACCTGTGCTGTGTCGTAGGGTCTGCCGTGTCATTTCATGTTCGTCGCTACTCATTTCCTGCGTGCGTCGGTGGGGCCTGGCCGCATGGGAATCGTGGGCATTTTGAGATTGATTGATCTACGTCTACTGTTTTGTATTCATCTCCGACTACGACGACTACTCGACTAGCACAGGCACGAGCGGACGAGCCCACACGCCACGCGATATGGAGTCACGGAGACGGCCCAACAGCATGCAGCGAGCGATGCGGCCCAACACGCAGCATAAAAGCCAAAAAAAATCCAGATGTACAGTACTAGTGACGCACATTTTAGCGGGTACGCCACTAGTATTCAACATACTAGTGGCGCACAGTTTACCATGCGCGCCACTGGTAATACACATATAATTTGGGGCCCCCCAAATTCGTGGGCCCTGTGCCGGTGGCACGGTTGGCACCACTGTGGGCCCGGGCCTGACTGCATGCATATGCCCAGAGATCTCTATGCGCTGGTCAACGCCTTGTTTTTTTCTTCTTTTGCCCTACTCCTCGTCTTCTCGTCAACGCACTAGCTATAGCTAGCAGCAAGCGAAAGCCGCGGGTCAACTGGTACAATTAATGTTGGGATACTGTAAGGCTAACAATCTGATCTTTTGGAAGGAAACTGTAGTAGATAGGTAAGCTAGCCGGTCATTTCCCCCTCAGCTTCTCTCTCCTCCCTCCCAGAGTTTCTCTTGAGAGTCGTCTTTCAGGCCCTGCCGCTGCCTCCCTGCTCCTCCGGCGGCGCTGCCGTCCGGTGTGGGTATGGGGGGAGAGGCAGGATGTACAGAGTAGAGTTAGGGAGTTCGGCCGTGTGCCGTTAGTGGGCTGTATGCCTGTATTGTGGAGCGGGGTTCGAGATCTTGGCAACCAGATCTTGAGCTGTCTTGGACTATTTTTCTCTCTTCTTGTGCTCTTCTGGCCGGAGCTGGAAGTGGAGGAGGCGACCACCGTTTCCCTAAATAAGGTTGCTTCTAGGTGCTGTTGCTTGGAGTGGAGAGGAGGAGCAGGCGAGCTTCCCCTGGCCGGCCATGGTGGCGAGGGGGGGAAGAGCGTAGGCTTTGATTCAGCAGTGTCCAAGCGACGGCGGGGAAGGTACGAGCAGCACCATGGAGAGCACCACACGGCGGCCGTGATGGACGTCGTCATCCCCGGCCGCATCGACGGTCGATTCAGGCGCCAGAGTTGCGCCTTTTCAACCTCCAAGACGGAGGCCTCATCTGGAGATCCTTCTCGGCATCCAGCGCCCTCTCAGCTCCAAGTGGTTCGTCCCCGGAGGTGGAAGTGCGGCCGGCGTCGGAGTCTCCTCGGCGGTGGAGTGGACCAAGGATTGGATTGCTTTTCATCTGTTACTCCTAGGGTTCTTTGTGTAAAACTGCAGGGCAGTTCTGTAGTTAAGGTTGGCCGCAGGGTCCTGTATGTAACTTTGTGCCCACCGCTTTTGTATTAAAAGCTGCTTCGGGGTCCTTCGAGGCCCCTTCCTTGTTCAAAAAAAAAAAAAAAAGAAACTGTAGTAGATAGACACATGCTACTTGTCGAATTTGGTCAACTAGCGAGTGGTCACGGAAGACTCTGGTCTGCCGACTTCATATATATGCGTACGTCATTGTAGGACCCACTTGATCAATCATACGAATAATGTGACTTATTTCCTCGATCCCACACGTCACAATTTAAGCAAATATGTGATGATCTCCTCCTTCAATAAATCCAACAGACAATACCCGGTGAGCAAGACGTCAATTATATCATGTTTATAGCATGTTATACCCAGTCCCGACCCTCTCTCACACACGGCCTCCCCTAGAGATATAGGGTTTGGCAGTTGCAACCCCTCTCCCCCATCGCCGCCGAATGGCCGCTGGGCAAAGACCGAGCGGGGGAGGATGTCGGCCGCGGGGCTTCCATCCTCCACGGTTCTAGGGCGCGACCGAGATGGATCTCGAGCGGGTGTCCCGGCTCGGCTTGTGTGTGGTCATAGCTTCGGTTGTGTAGCGATGTGGCCTCTTCCGATGTTGACGGGCCACTTCGATGGTGTGCCCAGATCTAGGCGATGGTGTCGCCGTGCCGGCTTATCCCTTTCGCGGCGGATTCCTGGAGGCGGCTCGGTCGCGCCCGTGGGGGATGAAAGACGATGACAAGGAGGAGCCGGTAATCCAGTCGGTGATAGGTGCGGGGATGCCAGCGAAAACTTGTTTTGGTCTCGGACACTGGAGACGCCGATTGCGACGCCCGTGGGCGTCCTTTACCTTGTTGGTGAAATTATGAGGCTGTTGTCTTTTCTTGTGCACTCCGAGGAAACCCCAGATTCGGGCTTCCCGGATCAAATGATGGCGAAGTTCCTACGTAGTCTCCCTGCTAGCGCTAGGTTGACGAGGGAATATCTCCCCGGCAACAGCACAAAAAACAATGCTTGTACGTCACACGTCAGTTGGGAACCCCAAGAGGAAGGTATGATGAGTGCAGCAGCAAGTTTTCTCTTGATACGTCTCCAACGTATCCATAATTTCTGCTGTTCCATGCTTATATTATACCATTTGCTACATGTTTTATATACACTTCGTATCACTTTTATGCATTTTCTGGGACTAACCTATTAACAAGATGCCACAGTGCCAGTTCCCTGTTTTCTGCTGTTTTTGGTTTCAGAAAGTTACTTCTGGAAATATTCTCGGAATTGCACGAAACAAAAGGCCAGGTCCCTATTTTTCCAGCACGTACACGGAGTCCGAAGGAGACACGAAGGGGCCACGAGGTGGCCAAACCACACTAGGCGCGGCAGTGGGCCCAGCCGCGCCACCAGGTGGTTTGGGCCCCTCGGGGGTCCGCCGACATCGCCCCTTCGCCTATTTATTCCCCGAGACGCGAAAACCCTAAAACACCGAGCCTTTCATCCAGAACATATTCGCTGCCGCCGCCGTCGTCAACCCTAACTCGGGGGGTTCTGAAGCTCTTCCCGGCACCCTGCCGGAGAGGGGAATCATCACCGGAGGGCTCTACATCGCCATGCCCGCCTCCGGAGTGATGCGTGAGTAGTTCATCCTTGGACTATGGGTCCATAGCAGTAGCTAGATGGTTGTCTTCTCCACTTGTGCCATCATGTTTAGATCTTGTGAGCTGCCTATCATGATCAAGATCATCTTATTGTAATGCTACATGTTGTGTTTGCTGGGATCTGACTTATATTGATACCTATGTGGAGCTGAATATTATATTATCATGTCTATGTCATTTGTGATCTTGCATGCTCTCCGTTACTTGTTGAAGCCTTGGCCACGTGAATACTTGTAACTCCAAGAGGGGGTATTTATGCATGATAGTTGGGTTCAACCTCTATTTAACCTGGGATAGTGACAGCAAGTTCTAAGGTTGTAGATGTGTTGTTGCCACTAGGGGTAAAACAGCAATGCTTTATTCAAGGATGAATGTATTGTTTACATTACGCACATTACTTAATGCAATTGTCTGTTGCTTGCAACTTAATACTGGAAGGGGTACGGATGTTAACCGGAAAGTGGACTATTTAGGCATAGATGCATGCTGGATAGCGGTCTATGTACTTTGTCGTAATGCCCAAATGAATCTCATAGTAGACACCACAGCTCACACATGCATGTTATATGCACTTATCAATTGTCAATTGCCCAGCTGTAATTTGTTTACCCAGCATGTTAGTTATCTTATTGGAGAGACACCACTAGTGAACTGTGGACCCCGGTCCATTCTTTTACATCTGAAATACAATCTACTGCAATCATTGTTCTCTACTGTTTTATGCAAACAAACATCATTTTCCATTCGATACGTTTAACCCTTTGTTTTCAGCAAGCCGGTGAGATTGACAACCTCACTGTTAAGTTGGGGCAAAGTAATTTGGTTGTGTTGTGCAGGTTCCACGTTGGCACCGGAATCCCTGGTGTTGCGCCGCACTACACTCCTCACCAACACCTTCGAAGCAAACCTCGTTTTCCTACTGGTCCGATTAAACCTTGGTTTCATACTGAGGGAAAACTTACTGCTGCACTCATCATACCTTCCTCTTGGGGTTCCCAACTGACGTGTGACGTACAAGCATTGTTTCTGGCACTATTAACCTAGAGCCACCAACAACGTTTTCTGGCGCCGTTGCCGGGGAAAACAGAATTGCTTCTGCAAGGGGAGTCTCTCACACCCAATCTCTTTACTTTGTTATTTGTCTTGCTTAGTTTATTTTTATTTAGTCTTGTTTGCTCTCTTTATCAAAAACACAAAAAAATTAGTTCCTTTTTATTTCGAATTACTATTATGACTAGTTGTTTTCAATGTCTTATCTCTATGAAACTGGGTCTCGTTATAAGAATTACCGCTTCTCTCCAAAAGGAAAACATCTATGGGAACAAATAAGAAGATTGAATGGTTTTGCTAAGAACTTGTGTTCTACATATGATGAATCCTACTGCTTTAATGAATCTCTTTGCTATAGAAGGCACAAACATCTCCCTTTCCAATGTGAGTATACTGATAATGAAACCTTGGCTGCTATGCTAAAGGAAACTATGACTTTGGTAATCTTGAACAAATTGAAGAGTTTTTTGTTTTTAAGGGTGCCCTTGAAATTAGTTCTTATCTTGAACATAAAACTGATGCCCCTTATAAATCTGAATGTATTGCCATACTTAAATATTGTTGTGATACCTACAAGGATAATAATTCTTACATTACTGAACATCTTGAGAGGATGTTTCCTCAAAAAGATGAAACTTGTGCCTTGCAGGAACCTGAGGAAGAGGAAATTGCTGAAACTGTGATCTCATTGGATGAAAAAGAGGAGGAGAGTGAAGAACAAAAGGAGGATCTACCTTCTAATGACAGTAACTCTTCAACTCTTACACTATTTAATTGCCCTCCATGCCTACCTAAGGAGGAAAAATGCTATATTGTTGAATGTCATGATTCTATTGAAATATCTCCTTTTGATAAATTTGAAGTAACAAGCTCCTTGACTCAAGAGAAAGCAAAAATAACAGAAGTACCAAATATTTCCCCCAATGTTGTTTATGAAAATCCATGCTATTTTGATAAGTCTTATGATAATCCACTTTTTATTCCTAATTTCGAAATGCATGGTAATGAGAGTGTTTGCTTAGAAAATGTTTATGATAAAGCTCTAGATGATGGTCCTATGTTGCTTGATAATATTATTAATTCTACTATTGAGAGTGATCAATCAACTTGTTTCAATATGTCTAAAAGTGGGTTTGAAATTTTTGATCCCACTATCTTGCTTGATAAAAGTTATGTGTTTGTAGATCATAAAAAGCATGCTTTATGTGATAGTTATGTTGTTGAGTTTGTTTATGATGCTATTGAAAATTATTATGAGAGAGGGAAAGATGGTTTTAAAAGTTTTCATGTCACTAAAATACCTCTCTTTGTGTTGGAAGTTTTAAAGTTGGATTTGTTGCATCTTCCTATGCTAGCTGCTTTATGCTTCAATGATTTGTTTTACTACAATATTCCTCTGCATAGGAAGTGGGTTAGACTCAGATGATTTTGATATTTGCCTCTTGATGCTCTCTTTGTTTTTCAACTCTTATTCTTATGCGAGCATCATTAAAATCCTAAAGCCTAGCTGAAAGGCATTAAAGAAAAGCACTTGTGGGAGATAACCCATGTGTCAAGGAGTTTTGTTACTTCTGTAGCAACTCCTTTGTATCTTTATTTTATCGCAATGTTGTGCCAAGTAAAGTTCTATATTGAAAGTTGATGCAAGATTTGGATTTCTGCGCAGTGACAGATTTTTAGCTGTCACGGATTTGAGCTTATCTCCCTGTAGAAAATTCAAAAAATTCTGAGAAAAATCACGCATATTCCTGAGATATGTACGCAACTTTCATTATTTTAGGCCAGATCCATCTGAGCAACTTAAGTGCCTCGAAAAAATTCGTCATTCCAGACTGTTCTGTTTTTGACAGATTCTGCCTTTTGTTTTGCATTCGCTCTTTTACTGTGTTTGTGTGGATTTCTTTGCTCCACAAAGCATTGGTGGCTGTAGCTAATGTCCAGAAGCTTTGGGATTGATTGTATCATTACAGAATATGAGAATTTTTGATTATGCACTAACCCTCTAATGAGAACTGTCTTGAGTTTGGTGTGAAGGAAGTTTTCAAGGATCAAGCGAGAAGGGTGATATTATGTGATCAAGAAGAGTGAAAAGCCTAAGCTTGGGGATGCCCCCGTGGTTCATCCCAACCATATTCAGAGAGACTCAA
This sequence comes from Poa pratensis, assembly GCA_947311845.1. Taxonomy (NCBI): domain Eukaryota; kingdom Viridiplantae; phylum Streptophyta; class Magnoliopsida; order Poales; family Poaceae; genus Poa; species Poa pratensis. Next base: position 113,691,832 of record CAMZMU010000085.1, on the reverse strand, counting down.
GCGTCTAAGCTTGGGGATGCCCAAGGCATCCCCTTCTTCATCAACAAACTTATCAGGTCATCTCTAGTGAAACTATATTTTAATTCTTTCACATCTTATGCGCTTTACTTGGAGCGTCTGTGTGTTTTTATTTTTGTTTTTGTTTGAATAAATTCGGATCCTAGCAATCCTTGTGTGGGAGAGAGACACGCTCCGCTTTTTCATGTGAATACTCATGTTCTTCACTTATATTTGTTGAGTATTCTTAACTAGCTACTGCAGTGCTTTTAGCTCCTGTTTTTCATGCATCTCTTCGAGCTGTTAGCACTTGTTTATAAATACTCTCTTGCTGCATTATATTATCATTTGGAGAGTTTATGTTTAAATAAATTAATTGGTGTTTGTTTGGAAGAAAGAAAATGCTACATGTAGTAGTTGGTATTGGAAAAGACATATGCATTCTTGTAGATCATTGTCTTGTTTCGATTTGATGCTTTGCAATTGTTTTGAGCTCTCAAGTAGATCATGTTTAAGCTCTTGCATCATGTAGTTAAAGCCTAGTAGTGGAGAACTACCGTAGAGCTTGTTGAGACTTGGGATGCATATTTGTTCTCTCTAAGGTCTAGATATTTTCTGGTAAAATGTTTGAGCAACAAGGAAGACAGTGTAGAGTCTTATAATACTTGCAATATGTTTTTATGTGATTCTTGCTGTACCGGTTTATACTTGTGTTTGCTTCAAACAACCTTGCTAGCCTAAACTCTGTACTGAGAGGGAATGCTTCTCGTGCATCCAAAACTTGAGCCAAAACCCATGCCATTTGTGTCCACCATACCTACCTACTATGTGGTATTTCCTGCCATTCCAAGTAAATATTTCATGTGCTACCTTTAAACTATTCAAAACTTTATTACTCCTTATTTGTGTCAATGTTTTATAGCTCATGAGGAAGTATGTGGTGTTTTATCTTTCAATCTTGTCATTTACTTCTGACAGACTTTCAACCAATGGACTAGTGGCATATACATCCGCTTATCCAATAATTTGCAAAAAGAGCTGGCAACGGGGTGCCCAGCCCCAATTAATTACAACTTTCATTAATAATTCTCTTCACATGTTTTGCCCTGATTTATCAGTAAGCAACTTAATTTTGCAATAGACACTCCTCCATGGTATGTGAATGTTGGAAGGCACCCGAGGATTCGGTTAGCCATGGCTTGTGTAAGCAAAAGGTTGGGAGGAGTGTCATCTATAAAGAAACTAAAATACATGTGTAAACAAAAGAGAAGAGGGATGATCTACCTTGCTGGTAGAGATAACGTCCTTCATGGGAGCCGCTCTTTGAAAGTCTGGTTGACAAGGGGGTTAGAGTGCCCACTACCATTCGTTGACAACAACAAACACCTCTCAAATACTTATTTTGTGCTCTATATATGCTTTCGAAAACTTAAAAAGCTCTAGCACATGATTTAATCCCTGCTTCCCTCTGCGAAGGGCCTATCTTTTACTTTATGTTGAGTCAGTTTACCTACTCCTTTCTATCTTAGAAGCAAACACTTGTGTCAACTTTGTGTGCATTGATTCTTACATATTTACTTATTGCACTTGTTATATTGCTTTATGTTGACAACTATCCATGAGATATACATGTTACAAGTTGAAAGCAATTGCTGAAACTTAATCATCCTTTGTGTTGCTTCAATGCCTTTTACTTTGAATCTATTGCTTTATGAGTTACCTCTTATGCAAAACTTTTTGATACTTGTCTTGAAAGTACTATTCATGAAAAGTTTTTGCTTATATGATTCATTGTTTACTCTTTATCTATTTGTTAGCAAACTATAGATCATTACTTTGAGTCACTTCATTCATGACATGAGCCTTGCAATATATTGATCAAGATTGTGTGAAAGCATGTCTCCTCAGAAATTATTTGTTGTTATCGTTTTACCTACTCGAGGACGAGTAGAACTAAGCTTGGGGATGCTTGATACGTCTCCAACGTATCCATAATTTCTGCTGTTCCATGCTTATATTATACCATTTGCTACATGTTTTATATACACTTTATAGCAAGAGTCTTGGGGTTCCCAACTGACGTGTGACGTACAAGCATTGTTTCTGGCACTATTGACTAGAGCCACCATCCCTCAGTATGAAACCAAGGTTTAATCGAACCAGTAGGAAAACAAGGTTGCTTCAAAGGTGTTGGTGAAGGAGTGTAGTGCGGCGCAACACCAGGGATTCCGGTGCCAACGTGGAACCTGCACAACACAATCAAATTACTTTGCCCCAACTTAACAGTGAGGTTGTCAATCTCACCGGCTTGCTGAAAACAAAGGGTTAAACGTATCGTATGGAAGATGATGTTTGTTTGCATAAAACAGTAAACAACAATGATTGCAGTAGATTGTATTTCAGATGTAAAAGAATGGACGGGGTCCACAGTTCACTAGTGGTGTCTCTCCAATAAGATAACTAACATTGTCGTGGGGTAGATAACACGGCAGATGCTACTTTGGGGTAGCTTGAGTTTTTGGGCAAGGCGACACTGGCGTCTGGGAGATTGTTTAGCATTGCAGGGGACACAGGTTTACCCAGGTTCGGCCTCTCCATTGGAGATAAAGACCTACTTCCTGCTATCTTATTATTAATCTTGGTCTCGATCTCGATAACCCGGCTACGACAACAGAGCCGGATCTCGATCTAGGTTACAAAGCTTGTGCGTCTCTCTCGATGGTTCTCTCGCCTAAAGCTTGGGGATTATGAAAGACTTGCTAGCTACGGTTCAGGGGCCGGTTTATATAGATACCGGGCCCTCTGACCGCGTACACAATATAGCCGGGTTCTACCCGAACTCCAAGTCCTATCCTAGCTCCTTTATTCTTCGTGCACTCCAAGTCTTGAACCGCCTCTTGAACCGCCTCTTGTACCTTCCAGAATATCACCTTCCTTAGCCGGGTCACCGCCAAGATGCCGGCCCAGAAACATAATCCGGCCCGTGCTGAGGGCGAACTGGCCTGACCGGGCCTCCTTCCTGGCGGATCACGTTTCCCTCTTCATGGGCCTACCGGGTTATTATCCCTCCATCAGTAGCCCCCAGGTTAACCAGGTAACCAGGTTGCCATGCTTTGCTTCCAACTTGTGTCGCTTCCTTGATCAATGCTGGTACCCTGGCTTGCCGGGTTAACCGCCTGAAATACAAAAACAACAAATACATATAATGCACTATTTTATCTTTCTGCTTAACTGGGCCAGCTCTTCTTGGCGGGTCATACCGTAACCCGGCTTTCTCATACTAGGTCATATGTCTCCGGGTCTCTCACCCAACACTTAGCGAAAATCTCAACTCAACTGGACCACTTGCTAGTCATAACTGGAGTCAAAGAATATTCCTTTTGTCCTGTCTGTTTGTCGCTGGCTTCCCGGAGAAGATGCTTATCTTATCCGCTCACTTTTACCGCAATACCCCTAGGGTTTTCACCGTGGCTATAAATATCTGGCCACAACCCCCAGAGTAAATTTCCCCATTCTCACGTTCATCCCCTACCTCACGCTCGCGTCACTGCCACCGCAGCCGCCGGAACTCCGATCTTCAATCGCGCTCTTCAATCTCCAAGGTAACCTCGATTCTTACTTTTATCCATTCCGCTCATCCGATTCCAACCTTTATTTCTTCTAGATTGGCTCCGTATTTCATTATTCACATCCGCATCTAAACTAGGGTTCATAACGCCATTGTTGCGCTCTGTCCTCCTCCAGAGCTGAAATCCATGACGAAAGAGAAGATAAAATCTGGAGGGCCCCGTGCGGCCAAAAAGCTCGCAAAGAAACCTTCTGGTACTGCTGCTGGTGCATCTGGATCCGCGGCTCCCGCAGCCGCTCCAGTGAACTGGACAAGGTCCAGCGCTACAAAAACGACCCTCCAGTCCTTCGTGAACCGGGGCGAACTCCCGGCTCAGAACGAGATCCAGTGGCGCGCCCCTGGAGAGGAGATCCGCCCAAACCCCAAGGAAGGTGAAGTGGTAGCCTTCTTAGATCATGTCCTGCGCGGTTTCCGCCCGCCGGGTTCCCTGTTCTTTCGCCGGGTCTTAAAATACTACAGTCTTAGGCCACAAGACATAGGCCCCAACTCCATTCTCAACATTAGCAACTTTGTAGTTTTCTGCGAGGATTACTTACAAATAGCCCCCAGCCTTGAACTTTTCCTAGAATTTTTCTACTGCAACCCATCCCGCAAAGACAACCTTGGCCCTTACGGTGGAGTGGCGATCCAGCGCCGGAGGGAATGTGATTTCCCGGCTCTTGCTCTTGCCAGCCATCCAAAGGGATGGCAAAACACATATTTCTATTTCAAAGACACTTCACCCGAGTCAGATGATGCTCGTTACCCGGCTTTTCGGAACTCGGGCATGACCTACGAAGCAAAGATGAACAGCTACGCCACAGACGCAGACCGGGTCAAGCTCGAGCCCACGCTCCGCCGGGCCAAAGCCCTGCTCGCACATGGACTCAGGGGGACTGACCTGGTCAAGTGCTGGATCGGCTGGTTCATCCAGCCCCTCAGCATCAGGACCCGGCTCTTCCATGAATACACAGAAGAGACCACTGACGACATGCGTTACTCAGAAATCACACTGCTGGACAAATCGTGAAGAACGCCAAGAGGCTCCTTGGCGAAAAGAAGACTGATATTGCTATGAACGGGCTCGCCCCGTACAGTGCCAAAAACAAGCCTCCTACGGTAAAAAACTTGCCCTTACTGTTTCTGTAAACTGTAACCCGGTATTTCTTGCAAACTATCTTACTGATATTTCTTTTTCAGGACTCCAAATGGTGGAGTGCAGATTACACCCCTACATCCTCTGCTGAAGAGGACACAGAAAGTGACGACCAAGAAGAAGAAGAAGAAGAAGGTGAGCCAGACTCCATAGGCCGGCTCTTCCTCGAGCTGATTAACAACGAAGTCCCCAAAAAGGACACTTCTACTGATAACCCGGCTCTTCTCATTCCAGGCCCCAATGACCCGGCTCCGGACGTATTGCCGGGTCCACAAACTGCTGCACCCACTCCTCAAAAGAGGACCCGGGCTGCAATTGCAAAGGTGCCATTTTCTCGTTCCTCAACTTGTATGATGAACTCATCTCAAACTCAAATACAAACACAGGAAAAGGAACTTGAAAAGGAAGCTGAAGCAAACAAAAGACCGCGGACCCGGTCTTCCGCAAGCCACGTGACACTGAGCACAGGTATCCCTCCATGTTCTTTATCAAGCTGGGCCAAATCGATCCAGAAGACGCCCAGCAAAAAGTACCCTTTGGCTGGCAAAATCCGGGTTCCTAAACGTTCTCGTTTATCAGATTCTTCCTCGGACGCGGCTAGCACGCCCGAGGATTTCCTCATCAATACCGGGTTAGGATTACTCTCCTTTCTTTTCATTTTTCAACACTTTAATCTTTTCTGTAACTAAATTCACCTCTTTCGCTTCAGTGCCAAAGCTATTGTGGAGGAAGACCCGGAATCTTCTCCACCGCATCTCCTCCACCTGCCAGAACTGAACCCTCTCCAATGGAAGTACAAGTTGAGGAGCGGGTCAAAAAGAAGAATCTGGCGCAGAAAACGTGTAACCTCACCACCAAGTCCGCCAGTTGCTCCAAAACCAAGCCCAGACGCGCAATCACCCGGGCATGGGTCTGGAACCAAAGAAGTTGACCCAGAAGTCCAGATCACCGGGTCTAAGCAAGGCCCGGCTCCTGGCGTGTCCACTGCTATTGCCAAGGTCACAGCACCAGAAATCAAGGTGGATCCCTCTGCAAAGGGCAAGGACCCGGTTGCTTCTTTGGATCTGGCGACTCTGAACTCCATGTCCACACCGGCTCTGTGCGAGGAATACTTTTCTCGCCTTGCTCATCATAAGAACTTGGAGACTGAGCTTGTCTCTCTGCTTCAGAAACGGTACCAGGTGTGCTTTTAACTTTACTTACCTTCTTACTTCTTGCATAACCATACTCTGCCTAGCCCCCAAGCTCCAAATTTATCACTTGTTGAAAAACTTGGTGCTTGAAACGCCAACATCCTTTACAAAAACTTTTCAACACTGTAGCCCCCAAGTGCCGGGTTAGCTGTCCACAGCAACCTGGGACTAATCACTTGAACAATTTTAAAATTTTCACCCGTGTAGCCCCCAAGCACCGGGTTAGCACGCTTGCGGCAACCTGGGGCTTTACTTGTCTGTTGCAAACTTTTGAAACTTTGTAGCCCCCAAGTTCCAGGCTAATAATTCCTTAGTAACTTGAGGCTAAACTGTGCACTTTTTTTTTAACAGGAACATGTGAACCAAGCCAATGAAGAAGTGGCCCGGCTACAAGGAGCCTTAAAAGCTGAGACTGAGACCCGGGCTGAAGGGGCAAACAAACTTCAAGCCCTGGAAGAAAAAATAACTGCCTTGACTCAGGAGAACTCAGACTTGAAGCGGGACATGCAAGAGCATGAAGAAAACTTTCAAGAGCAGCTGACCAGCCTCCAACAGAAATTGAATACAGCTACCAGCGAGCTGACCCGCCTGAAGAAGATGATTACTGCCATGGTTGCCTCCCTTGTTGGTAAGCACAATACTCTCAAAACCCGGTAAATTTTTCGTCTGTTCCAAGCTCGGCATGTAAACTATGCCTGACACTGGTTTCCCTTTTGCAGGTGCACGTGATGGCAACATCCGCAAGACCGCAACTGAGAAAATCAAATGCATGTATACACTGGTCCGCCAATTATACTTTGGGAGTTGCGAGGTCATCAAAGCTGCAAGAAACTGGGAAAACCCGCCCAGCACTTACACTGAAGTGCTGGGCCATTTGTCCACAATGCCTGGCTGGATTCACCTGCTGAAGAAATCTGCATGCAGGGCCGGGGCCATGCGCAGCCTAGCTTTGGCTAAAGCTTACTATCCCCAACTTGACCCGGCTCCTCTGGCATCGGGTTTTCCTGAGTACAATGCAGATGGCACTCCTTTTGACAGGAAGACCTACAGCCGGGTTATGAAGCAGACCCGGTTCGTGGCTACCCAAATTGCCAACAATCTGAAGCTTAACACCATCCAGTATGGCTACAACGAGGCGAATAAAGAAATTGTGGACGACGAGCCTCAACGCATCGACCTGCTACAGAGCTACAAGGAATCTGTTGCTGGTGATAAAACTGCTCCAAGTACTTCCGCTGCGCCAAGCTCCTCAACTCCCACTGTGCCACCTCCAGCGCGTGCACCAGTGGAAGATGAAGATGAACACTACTTCCAGTCCCTTCAACTTGTCACCTGGCGCACTGATGGAGCCCCCAAGACCCGGGAAGCAGAAGCAGAGACGGCCAAGGATGACTCGGCAAGCGCCAAAGATGGCACCCCAGCTACAACTCCTTCCACTAACCCGGCTCCAGAAGCCGGCTCTTAACTTATGCAGATGCTGTGTCTCTGCTAGAAAACTTATATCATTCGGCCCTTGGGCACTTTATTGTAATAACTTAGCTATTCTGATACCATGCCTGTGATGTGTGCTTTTGCACTTGTTTTAAACTTTGGTGAAACTATGTGGAATCACATGACATTGAAATATCCAATTGCTTATCTTCTGTGGTTTTGATGACCCTTTTGGTTTCTTTAACTGTGAGCCGGCTTTCGCATGGATATCCTGGCGCAACTTCTCTGAGAAAAACAGGGTCAAACCAAGTCCCAATGGGCTTCATGGTTGATTGAGTTTCCAGGTGTGCAATCAGGCCATATAAGTGCGAGTCACATCAGCTACACAGCAAGATAACCAAGAATACTAGTGGCATAAAAGCCGGGTCTTGGGATTGCAGCTACAGACTTTTTGCAGTAAGAGCCCCCAAGACCTGGATCAATGTTTATAAAGTAAAGGGCTTATGCCTCAGTACCCCATTGATCCAAAATACTGGTGGGACGCACTCTCTGGGCATCCTCAAAAATAAAAAACTTAAACAACTGCAACCAAAACTGAAACCCGGGGATACTTATGAGCCGGGTCCTGGGGAAATAACTTTAGCTATCTCAATGACAAGCCCCCAGGACCAAGCTTGACCCAGAACTGCCACAATACATATAGAACAAAGAAAAATAACCGGCTTATAAAACTGAAACATAACTGAGACAAGACAAATTTCTGTTTCAACCTTCACTTTATTGATAGAAAAGGTTAGGTCAGCAAGCCGCCTCATTAAAAACCTTCCAGTCCCCTTAGGTACCCTGGTAAGGAAAAGAGCGCGTCTGAAACCTGCTGCCTGTTACATCATGTGTTACATCTGATACATCTTTTTCATGCTAAGTATAATATGGGCGCAGCTGCGCAATGTTCCACGGCCTCTCACGCTCTTCCATAGAAAAGGTAGAGTGTGTTGAGTCATTGACTGTCTCTGATTTCTCTCTAGCGTCCACCAAATAGTATGAACCATTGTTCAATTTCTTGCTTATGATGAAGGGCCCTTCCCAAGGAGGAGATAACTTGTGCATCCCTTCCTTGGACTGCACCCATCGCAACACTAGATCACCTTCCTGGAAGGTGCGAGTTTTAACCCGGCGGCTGTGATACCGCCTCAAATCTTGCTGATAAATTGCTGATCTTTCCAATGCTTGCTCTCTATTCTCCTCCAGCAGGTCAACAGAATCCTGCCGGGTCTTCTCATTTTCTGTCTCCACGTAAGCCGCCACGCGAGGCGAGTCATGAATAATATCACTTGGCAAAACTGCCTCTGCCCCATACACCATGAAGAAAGGGGTCATCTTTGTGGATCTGTTTGGTGTTGTATTGATTCCCCAAACAACTGATGGCAATTCCTCCACCCACGCTCCGGCGGCTCTGAGACACGGGACCCGGAGACGTGGTTTCAATCCTCTGAGTAACTCCTGGTTAGCTCGTTCAACTTGCCCATTGGCCTGAGGATGAGCCACAGAAGCAACATCCAAACGTATACCATTGTTTCCACAAAACTTTGCCATCTCTCCCAAGGACATATTAGTACCATTGTCTGTGATAATACTATGGGGATACCCAAACCTGTGTATGATCTGCTTCAGAAACTTCACTGCTGTTGCCGCCTCACAATTTGTAACAGGCATGACCTCAACCCACTTGGTAAACTTGTCAATGGCAACGAGGAGGTGGGTTTTCTTACAAGGAGACATGCTGAAAGGACCCACCATATCAAGCCCCCAAACTGCAAAGGGCCAAGTCAAAGGTATTGTTCTCAACTCCTGAGCCGGCACATGAATCTGTCTTGCATACCTTTGACATCCATCACATCTATTCACCAAGCGCTCTGCATCTGCCTGGGCTGTGAGCCAAAAGAAACCGTGCCTGAAAGCTTTTGCAACCAAGGACCTAGTTGAAGCATGATGACCACAATCTCCCTCGTGAATTTCCTTCAAAATTTGCCGGCCCTCCTTTCCAGACACACATCTCTGATATACCCCTGAAACACTTCTCTTATATAACTCACCATCTATGACCACATAGGCCTTGCACCGGCGCACGATCTGCCGGGCTATGACTTCCTGCTGGGGCAACTCCCCTCTCAAAAGATATGCAAGATACGGTTCTGTCCACTCTGGAATTTCCCGGGTTACAGCCACCAGCTGCGAATCCGGGTCTACCAACTCTTCCTCATCCTGGGACTTGACTGATGGAGCCCATAGCTCGTCCAAGAAAACGTTAGGTGGAACCGGCTCTCTGCGTGAGCCGAGTCTTGACAAAGCATCTGCAGCATCGTTTTTCCTGCGGTCAATGTGATCCACCTGATAGCCTGAGAAGAACCCAGCTACTCTATCCACCTCTCGCCTGTAAGCCGCCATAGTTGCATCTTTTCTGTCCCAAGTTCCTGAAACTTGCTGCGCCACAAGATCTGAATCCCCATAGCACTTAATACGCTTGATGTTCATCTCCTTTGCCATACGCAAACCATGTAACAAGGCCTCATACTCTGCCACATTATTGGTACAATCAAAGTGAATTTGCAAAACATAACTCAACTTGTCACCTTTGGGAGAAGTTAACACCACTCCAGCTCCTGAACCTTGCTCTTGTTTAGACCCGTCAAAATGCATAACCCAAGATTTGAGACTCGGGGTGAGAGGTGGTGCATTCAACTGTGTCCAATCATTAAGAAAATCTGCCAACGCCTGAGACTTGATAGCTGTGCGAGGCACATAATCAATGTGATAATCCCCCATTTCAATTGCCCACTTGGCAATTCTTCCTGTAGCTTCGGAGTTTCTGATGATATCTGCTAAGGGAATAGAACTGACCACCGTAATTGGATGCTCCTGAAAATACGGCTTCAACTTTCTACTAGCCATGAAAACACCAAACACTAGCTTCTGCCAATGTGGGTATCTCTGCTTTGCTTCTGATAGGACCTCGCTGACATAATAGACCGGCCTTTGTACCGGGTTCTCTTTTCCTTCCTCTTTTCGCTCAACCACCACCACGGCACTCACAGCTTGAGGCCCGGCTGCAACATACAAAAGCATGGGTTCCTTGGGACCCGGCGCCGCTAAAACTGGCGCTTTGACAACTGCTTCTTCAAGGCCTCAAAGGCCTCATCTGCCTCTTGATTCCACACAAAGTTATCTGTCTTCTTCAACAGCTTATACAACGGAATAGCTTTTTCTCCAAGCCGGGAAATAAACCGGCTCAACGCAGCCACACAGCCTGTCAGCTTCTGAACATCAGCCAACTCCTCTGGCCTTTTCAAACTCTGGATTGCACGAATTTTTTCCGGGTTTGCCTCAATTCCACGCTCTGACACAATGAAACCAAGTAACTTGCCCGCTGGAACCCCAAACACACACTTCGTAGGATTAAGCTTCATCTTGTACTCTCTCAGATTCTTGAATGTCTCTGCAAGGTCATTAATAAATGACCCGGCTTTTTCTGACTTGATAACCACATCATCAACATAAGCGTGCACATTGCGCCCAATCTGATCATGAAAACAATTCTGGATACACCTCTGATAAGTTGCTCCTGCATTCTTCAACCCAAAAGTCATGGTCTTGTAACAAAAAGCACCAAAGGGGGTGATAAACGACGTCTTCTCCCAATCTTCCTTGTTAAGTTTGATCTGATGATAACCTGAATACGCATCCAGAAAACACAAGAGCTCGCTACCTGCAACAGCATCCACAATTTGATCAATGCGCGGCAGTGCGAACGGATCCTTGGGACAATGCTTGTTCAAGCTCGTGAAATCAATACACATCCTCCACTCATTATTCTTTTTCAGAACCAAAACCGGGTTAGCTAACCACTCTGGATGAAACACTTCCATGATAAAGCCGGCCTCCAGAAGCCGGGCTATCTCCTCTCCAATTGCTTTTCTCCTTTCTGCATTCATTTTTCTCAAACCTTGTTTTACCGGCCTAGCCTTGGGATCAACATGTAAACGGTGCTCAGCGAGTTCAGTTGGAATGCCTGGCATGTCACTAGGTGTCCACGCAAAAACATCCCGATTCTCACGGATGAACTCGATGAGCGCGCTTTCCTATTTGTCAGTTAAGTTTGTCCCTATGGCGAACTGCTTGGAGGAATCCCCAGGCACAAAATCCACCATCTTTGTGTCCTTTGCTGCTTTAAACTTTGCCCTATCATCTTCTGTCATTGGCTTCTTGAGCGCCGTGTTATCCTGTGGGTCAACATTTGATCTGTAAGCTTTCAACTCCTCTCTTGCACACGTTTGCTCTGCCAGGGCTGCATCCCCTTCATCACACTCTGCTGCTATTTCCCTGTTACCATGAACAGTGATGATCCCATTGGGACCCGGCATTTTCAACTGGAGATACACATAACACGGCCTTGCCATGAACTTGGCATAAGCCGGCCTTCCCAACAATGCATGATATGGACTTGGAAACTTTACCACCTCAAACGTGAGCCACTCTGATCTGAAGTTATGGATAGACTCGCCAAAAGCTACCTCCAATGAAATTTTACCCTCTGGTGTGGCTGATTTTCCCGGAACTATACCGTGAAAAATTGTTGACGTTTTCTGCAACTGTGACTCCTTCAGACCCATGCGCACAAACGTGTCCCAGTACAAAATATTGATGCTACTGCCACCGTCCATCAAAACCTTTTTCAACTCGAAGCCATGAACTTGAGGAGCAACAACTAGCGCAAGCAGGCCCGGGTGCTCCACCACCTCTGGATGATCTGCTCTGCTCCAAGTAATTGCATGCTCTGACCACCTCAAATACCTTGGAATTCCAGCAGCCACTGTATTAACCGCCCTTTTGACTATCTTTCTCTCTCTTTTTGTTGTGCCACTGGTATAAATGTGATACTGACCAAGTTGCCTTGGCTGCTGTGAAAATCCTCCTTGGTTACTCGTGTTCTGGTTCTGACCCTGACCCGGGTTTCCAGTGGGTACCGCATTTGCTCCTGTTAGAGGCCCCGCAGCCGGGTTACCACCCTGGCCGGGTCCTCCACTTCTGTTTGCTCCCTGCAGAGCTCTCTGCACCTCATTATTTTTCCACCTATTCAAATCCACACACTGTGCCAATGAATGATTGGATGGTCTGCCCATCTTGCTATGGCGAGGACACGGCATCCTAAAAGCTTCCTCAGTACTCATTGGGCGTGTTCCCTGGTAACTACCTCCACTATTGTGATTTCCACTGTTCCCCTGATAACCCCTGTTGTCCTGGTAACCTCTATTTTCCTGATAACCTCTGTTTTCCTGGTAGTTCCCGTCCATCCTTTGCCTCTGAAACCCGGTATTGGTGTTTGCTACTAACTCTGAACTTCCATCATTATGACCTCGCTTATGCTGATTCTGATTGTTGTTATTGTTGTTTCCTGAGCCATTATTGTTCCTTCCACCATTATTTGCCGTGCCTTCCCCTTTCCTCCTCAGGCTCATCCTGAGTTTTGTCAGTGGCTGCATGCCTATTGCAAGCATCCATCAACTCTGCCATGGTGACCGGCTTAACCCGGTGCCCTTCCTTCATGCGACCCAGCTTCTGGACAAGTGGTGCATACTTACAAGTTTTCTCCATTGATGAAATTGCATCCTTGGGCTCAATACCAGATGAAGAGTGCAGGATCTCCGTGACCCGGCCCATCCAATGACGTGCTGACTCGCCTTTTTTCTGTATACAACGATCAAGATCCTCAATGGAAAACAAACGCTTGCACGTACCCTGAAAGTGCTTGGTGAAAACCGCCTTCAACTCATCCCAGGAATTAATGGACTTCTCTGGTAGATTTTTAAACCACAACTTCGCTGCTCCATCGCTCATCATCAAATACATGTACTTGGCACAAACATTCTCTGTGGCATTGCGTATACACATCGCCATCTCATAACTGCTCAACCAGCTGGCCGGGTCCATGCTGGGCTCATAATTGGATATCTTGCTTGGCTCCTTGAACTTCTCAGGGAAAGGCTCTGCTCTAATGGAATCTGAAAGACATTTTGGCCCGGCTAAACTAGAAGAACTTGCCGAAATATTGATATTACCGGGTGAGCTTGCAGACGCGGCTGGTGCAGGACCCGGTCCTCCTTGTGGTACTCCTGCTGCAGGTACTACCGGGTTTGCATTGCCCGCACTTCTCCCCGCGCGTGATCTATTGACTATCTGCTGAGCTATGGAAATTGCTGGGGCGGGTTGATGCTGCTGATTGTTTTGATTTTGATTTTGCTGGGGCGGGTTTTGCTGCTGTGCCGCTACAGGCCCGGCCAATGGCGGGTTACCTCCATTGCGACTCTTGCTACGATACGTTGTGGAATGCAATGCACTTTTCTCCCTTGAATACTGAGTTTGCTGGACAACTGCAGTGCGTAACATGTCAATGGCACGCCGGGCTTCAATCTCCGCTGGCGTGTCTCCCAATGGAATACGATCAAGCGCCAAAGTTGCTGCATACACGTTATCCGCCGGATTTGAATAGTGACCCGCCGGCGTGTGAAACCTTGGTGTCCTGGGCGGCAGACCCGGATTTCCCCTGGCTACCCCAGCGAGAAGACCCGGCGCCGTTGCCACTGCAACCCCAGCTGCTCCTGTTCCTCTATCTGGTTCTACATCTGCCCTTACAACTGGAGCCACCTGGGTGACACCAACTGGTTGATCTTCTGGGGTCCTAAACAGTACTGCTGGGTTTATAACGTTTTCTCCAGGGGCCAGCCGGCTCTGGTGCCTCCTCCGGTGCGCCCTGGTCATCTCATTGAGACGATTTTCCTCATCCTCTATTTGCCTCTTTCTTGCTTCTATTTCTTGCCTCTCTGCCTCGGCGTCCCTGCGCATCTGCTCCAACGCTCGGCGTGCTGTATCCAATTCCATTGCTCTAACTGCTGCGTTTTCTGGAGTAACCAACCTTGTAAGTGCTGATGGATCTAAGACCAGGCCATTGTTAAACAAGGCCGGGGCAGCTGCTGTGTTACTTCTTTCCTCTCCTTGGGCCCGGTTATGCAGGAACCCAAAACTGTTTCTGTATCTTGCCGTACCCTCGCTTTCCTCTGAGACCGAAGCCGGCTCTCCATCAACTCTCTGTTCTGCCAACTCCAGAATTGGGGGCAGCTGCTGTTGACCCGGGGTAAAGGCCGGTGGAACAACAGCTGATGGTGATGGTTGCATGCTGGACGAAGGCGCGGTGTACACCGCTACCCTACGAACCGGGCTTGGACTTGACTCTTGTTCCTCATCATCTTCTTCTTCTGCATCATACCCAAACCGGCCTTCAAACAGGGGCAAGATTGATTCCGACCCGGCTTGTTCCACCGCGTCACCCGGGATTTCTGCCGGGTCATCCAGCCGTTCCTCCAGCGTGTTCAGGACCCCTCAACTTCAGCTGTGCCAACTGATTCCTCTCCATCAGATTGAACAATTGTGGCGGCTCCTGACACAGATTCATAATCTCCATCACTAGCAGATCTAGTTGTAATCATGCCCACAAAAACATTAAATTTGCCAATTGGAATAACATCACCTGATTCAAGTAGATCAGATTCCGGCCCCCAGCCAAAATCATCGACGATGGATTCTCCTTGCTCATTGACTGTGATCTGGCCAAAAACAAAGTTTTCGGCCCCTCTCCTTGCTTCTCCCATGATGGTGACACCTTTGGCCGCGATTCCCACAGACGGCGCCAACTGTCGTGGGGTAGATAACACGGCAGATGCTACTTTGGGGTAGCTTGAGTTTTTGGGCAAGGCGACACTGGCGTCTGGGAGATTGTTTAGCATTGCAGGGGACACAGGTTTACCCAGGTTCGGCCTCTCCATTGGAGATAAAGACCTACTTCCTGCTATCTTATTATTAATCTTGGTCTCGATCTCGATAACCCGGCTACGACAACAGAGCCGGATCTCGATCTAGGTTACAAAGCTTGTGTGTCTCTCTCGATGGTTCTCTCGCCTAAAGCTTGGGGATTATGAAAGACTTGCTAGCTACGGTTCAGGGGCCGGTTTATATAGATACCGGGCCCTCTGACCGCGTACACAATAGAGCCGGGTTCTACCCGAACTCCAAGTCCTATCCTAGCTCCTTTATTCTTCGTGCACTCCAAGTCTTGAACCGCCTCTTGAACCGCCTCTTGTACCTTCCAGAATATCACCTTCCTTAGCCGGGTCACCGCCAAGATGCCGGCCCAGAAACATAATCCGGCCCGTGCTGAGGGCGAACTGGCCTGACCGGGCCTCCTTCCTGGCGGATCACGTTTCCCTCTTCATGAGTCTACCGGGTTATTATCTCTCCATCAAACATGCTGGGTAAACAAATTACAGCTGGGCAATTGACAATTGATAAGTGCATATAACATGCATGTGTGAGCTGTGGTGTCTACTATGAGATTCATTTGGGCATTACGACAAATTACATAGACCGCTATCCAGCATGCATCTATGCCTAAATAGTCCACCTTCCGGTTAACATCCGTACCCCTTCCAGTATTAAGTTACAAGCAACAGACAATTGCATTAAGTAATGTGCGTAATGTAAACAATACATTCATCCTTGAATAAAGCAATGCTGTTTTACCCCTAGTGGCAACAACACATCTACAACCTTAGAACTTGCTGTCACTATCCCAGGTTAAATAGAGGTTGAACCCAACTATAATGCATAAATACCCCCTCTTGGAGTCACAAGTATTCACTTGGCCAAGGGTTCAACAAGTAACGGAGAGCATGCAAGATCACAAATGACATAGACATGATAATATAATATTCAGCTCCACATAGGTATCAATATAAGTCAGATCCCAGCAAACACAACATGTAGCATTACAATAAGATGATCCTGATCATGATAGGCAGCTCACAAGATCTAAACATGATGGCACAAGTGGAGAAGACAACCATCTAGCTACTGCTATGGACCCATAGTCCAAGGATGAACTACTCACGCATCACTCCGGAGGCGGGCATGGCGATGTAGAGCCCTCCGGTGATGATTCCCCTCTCCGGCAGGGTGCCGGGAAGAGCTTCAGAACCCCTGAGTTAGGGTTGACGACGGCGGTAGCAGCGAATATGTTCTGGATGAAAGGCTCGGTGTTTTAGGGTTTTCACGTCTCGGGGAATAAATAGGCGAAGGGGCGATGTCGGCGGACCCCCGAGGGGCCCAAACCACAGGCTGGCGCGGTGGGGCCCACTGCCGCGCCGCCAGGTGGTTTGGCCACCTCGTGGCTCCCCTTCGTCTCTCCTTCGGACTCCGTGTACGTGTTGGAAAAATAGGGACTTGGCCTTTTGTTTCGTGCAATTCCGAGAATATTTCCAGAAGTAACTTTCTGAAACCAAAAACAGCAGAAAACAGGGAACTGGCACTGTGGCATCTTGTTAATAGGTTAGTCCCAGAAAATGCATAAAAGTGATATGAAGTGTATATAAAACATGTAGCAAATGGTATAATATAAGCATGGAACAGCAGAAATTATGGATACGTTGGAGACGTATCACTCCCCCTTGGGGGACATCATCTTGAGGGACAAGTGTATGACTTTGGTGGATGGTCGCTGGTCTCCATCTGCTTCTCGCATGGTGGCCAACGTGTACCAGTGTGGCGTCTACTACACTGACGATGACGAGTCTCAGCGACATGCTGCTACGGAGAGTCTCGGCGGCGGATGCAGGATAATTGACAGGCTGAGGGCGGTGGCGCTATCAGGCGCCGTGAGTCGTGACAACGTCGACGATGAACCTTGCAAAATCATTGCGTTGATACCTATCCTTGAAATGGGTTGGCGGAAGACGACGGCAGTGACTTCTGGAGCGCGCGCATGTGGTGCGTTCTGAGGGTCGGATGGACCAGTTTGTACTCCCGGCTTGCCATTGGGCGGCTTGGTGAGATTTCCGGATTTAGATGATTGGGTTTCGGTGTGAGGTTAGGGTAATGGCCCCGATCATGGCAACCCCCAACATAAACCTTGTTGGTGTAGCGACAGTTGTTACGAGAATGGTGTTTTCAGTTTGATTTGATGTTTTTTGTAAGGCTGTGTTGAATAATTGAATTAATAAAGAAAATGTGTGCATCGTTTTGATACAGATGCGAGGGTTCCAACTCATCAAAATAAAAAATAACCCGTTGATGGTAAAACGTCAGCTAAATTGGACTGGAAAGAGTCGTGTGTTGAGTGGACGACTTTAAAGCGAGGCTTGCAAAATAAAAGAGCTTGTTTTGGAAGGGTAAAGTGCTTCTCCCTCTGATCTGGAAAAAGTGTCGTGGGCTTTCCACTCACCATGTACAGCTGATACGTATAAGCGGTGGCCCTTAAATGAGACCGGAGGGAGTATTTTTGTATTGTTCGTTCTTTTTACAAGAATTTTACCATTGGGTTGAAGAGAATTGTTCACACGCAACACTACTGCTAGTGACTCCAATGTATCGTCGCGCTCATGCGGTGGCCTAACGTTCTGGAAGTGATCGTTCCAAAACGAAATGACAGATTCCTAGCTAGCTAGCTAATGTGCTTAATTAGCATGTAAAGCAAGCACACAAGTACGACACTTGTCATGTCATTCGAGAGAGCCGTGTGTCTTATGGAGATACGGCCGGCCAGACGCCCCCTGCCGGTGCCTAAGGTTGGCTTGCTTGCTAAACTTTCGAGAGAATCTTCTCAAGTCTCGATCGGAGGGGACGTCTCGCCGACGACGAAGACGACGACGAGAGGTGGGCGGGGCCCTATGTGACGGGAGCGGCGACCTCCTGCGTCTGCCCGGCTCCGAGCGCGCGGCGACCGGCATGTCCGGCCGGGTAAGTAGTCAACCAAGTCCATGCACGCGGTGGTTGGGCCCACAAGATAATTATAAAGATCCTAAAAGCATTCGCGGTGGCGGGTCGCCACGACTAGCAGTCTAGTAGCACGTCGCCGTGGGCTTTCACGTGATATAGATATTCTGCTCGATCGCGACCCTCTAGCTAGCAGTCTAGCCTAGCCATGTCTCGTCGCTTCTCCCGTCTTCTCCGGCGACGGCGTCATCTGTCTGCAAGTGGCGGAGGAAACGGAGAACCAGACTGAGTAAATTACAAAAACCTATCACATTTGGGCTCTGACAACAAGTCAGTACCATTCTTGGTGATTTTTGCAAGTCAGTACCAACCGTGGGCTAACGACAACATGTTGCACAAATTCTTTTCTAACCGCAGTTTGACAGCAGCCTTGACCTGTGGGGCCCATCCGTCAGGGCTGAGTTGGCAGCACATGTGGAGCTGGAGCTGACATGGACATGGGCCCCACATGTCAGCCCCACATCTTATTTTTCTCCTCTCTCTCTTCTCCCTCTTCCTCAAACTCTTCTCTTGCTCACGGCCGAGCGCCGGCCGGACGCCGCGGACGCGCCCCTACTCCGGGCGGGCGCCTGCTCGTGCTACGACGCCGCCGCGCCCCTGCGACCCGACGCCGCTGTGCCCCGACGCGGCCTGCTCGCGCCCCTGCGACCCGACGCCGCTGCGCCCCTGCTCGCCGGTGCGCCGGCCAGGCGCCGCCGCCGCGGCCCGAGCGCCGCCGCGCCCCTGCTCGCGGCCGTGCTCGCCGCGCCCTCGCGCCCCGACGCAGCCCCGCCCTCGCGCCCCGACGCCCCTGCGCCCCGCCGCGGCCTGCTAGTGCCCCTGCTCGCCGGTGCGCCGGCCGGGAGCCGCCGCGCCCCTGCTCGCGGCCGTGCTCGCCGCGCCCTCGCGCCCCGACGCCCCTGCAGCCCGACGCAGCCGCGCCCTCGCGCCCCGACGCCGCTGCGCCCCGCCGCCTCCTGCTAGTGCCCCTGCTCGCCGGTGCGCCGGCCGGGCGCCGCCGCCGCGGCCCGAGCGTCGTCGCGTTCCTGCTCGCCCGTGCGCCGGTGCGCCCCTGCGTGGTGGTGAGCTCCATGTCCATGGCCGCGCGCCACCTAGGCTGGCCACCCACGCCGCCGGCGGACCGCCCCTCCCCTGAGCAACTGTCGCCAAGGCTCTCTGCCGTCAAGCATGCGCCCTTGCCGGAGATGAGCAAGACGGGAGGAGAAGGAAGAGAGAGAGAGGAAGAGGAGGGGAATTGGAGAGAGAAAATGGTCTGACGTGTGGGGCCATCTCGTCCACGTGTGCTGCCAACTAGACCTTACAAATGTGCCCCACTTGTCAGTGCTGCTGTCAAACTGCGGTTAGAACCAGATTTGTGCAATTTGTTGCTATTAGCCCCACGGTTGGTATTGACTTGCAAAAATCACCAAGAATGATGCTGACTTGTTGTCAGAGCCCCAAATGTGGTAGGTTTTTGTAATTTTCTCAACCAGACTCGCTGTCGGTAGGAGCTAGCTAGCCATGTCGCATTTTGTGGCATTTAGCTAGCTCTCTCGAGGGAGGTCCCAGCCTACATTTGTTCCCTTGCCAGCAAAAACCGTGCTCGCTGCAACCACCGTTTTCAATGTTGTCGTCGTCGACGTGAGGAAACCCTGCTTTGCTTTGCTTTGCTTTGCTGGCTTCTTCTAAGTACAAATATATATACATGCCTAACTTAATTCTTTTTGGAAGATGGATCATGGGTGAGAATAATCAATGCCGGTTGGGGGCATCCTCGCAACAGCTTCAGTTCACCTCCTAAAGCCATATTCTCGATGGAAGTTCTTCATTTTTTCGTGAAGGAAGAACTAATAACGAAGAGAAAGATGCGTCCTAAATTCCTGTCACAAATTGAGTTTGTGGACTTAGTTCACCAAAAATGACCAAGTATACGCTATACAATTAACATACAATAATAAACGTGTGACCCAGAAGCCAACAGAAAGCAAAACCTGAGTACATCTATAGCCATTAGCAAGAAACTAATTGGCATGCAAATTGCGGATTGGGCTGTCCACTGGCATTGACTAATCGTTGCGTCGCTATCTAGGTTAGCCGCGCGATTGAAACGCACAACAGATGGGCAAAAGGACAGACACGGTTGACGAACAGTGCTTGCCGGATTTGCGTCGTGTCTAAAGATCTCCCCTAATGCTTTAGAAAAATCACTTCAGGCCAAATTACCTTCCTGATTTCAAGTGAAGTAGTCCATCAAGCCCTATGCATCATCGACCATGCAAAAGGTAACCAATAATTGAGGCCCTTATAGACTCTGGTGCCTGTCGTTCGGATGTACTACAACACATTAAGCCATGGCTGTCAATATCAAATTCTAATGGAGCACCTTATACAAAAAAATACCCGATTGACTAGGGACCGCATATATAATTGCTTCTTGAACTGAAAAGCACCATATGCTAGCTACACCTTTCAAAGAAGACAAATGTATACATAAGACAAGTGAATATAAATTATTCGGATAGTCTACATCGATTCGACAAGCCAGTAAATATTCCTTACAATAATAGTTACCACCTGTGTCTAGCAAACTAATGCTCGAAGGCCTTACTCCAACATGTTAGCTTTATCTATTTGATGAAAGTCGGGCAACGTGCATGCATGGCCGTTGTATCTTCATGCATTGAAGTAGGTGTCCTTTGACAACTTTCTCGTAGAGCTTAATAAACATGCATATCTATGTCAGCATATATCCATTATAGTCATCTGTTCATATCTCTATCGATAAAGGTAAACTTATAAAACCGTATATCACAACTACTACAGGCAGCTGGTAGCATATATTTCCTGGAGTAGATGGTTCAAGGTCCAAGAAAACTGCACACGCTAAGAATATGTGCAACCGATTAGGTGATGCGGACACGAGTTCACGGAACGAAAATGGCTTGGAACTGCCCTGTGTAAAGAGCATCTGTATGCACATAGTGTATGGACGTCGGGTCACTTGTCAGGAAAAAGCAGTACGTTTGGTTGCCGCAGGATGAGATTGAATCGTCAAAAAAGGTAACCGCAACTTGGAATGAAGAAAGCTACCGTTGGAGCCAGAGATAAGCTAGCTGATCATTCGGTGGAGCGATGAACCTATTCATCATGCGTCTCTGTCAAAGTTATGCAATTCAAGCAAGGCTGAAATTACATTAGATGTTAATTACTCATATTTTGTTTGCCAAACTAATTAAAGCACGCGCGTATCGCCATGTTTTGGGCAATTGGTGTATAAAATACACGCCCTTTTTACCTTTACGAAGAGACGTTCAGCGAATTACATCGTCTCTTATACCAAACCAAACTGAATGGAGTAACACAAAGCAAAAGCGTACCATGCAGCAAGTTCCATATCGTGGCGCACGTGCTTAACAAAATTAAGATGCGTCTTGTAAAGATTAAGCATGCTTATTAATCGAGCCGCAAAAATGCATCCGAGAGTTAGTGGACATGCATGTTGGTAGGAGCTAGCCGAACTACAATATTTACCCTTTAACTAGCCATGAAGCTGCTGGTGGCATGCCAACTCGACCATCCATGCATTTGACTAATTGTTCTTTCGCCGTCTCCCTCTAGCTAAAATATACTCAAGGTGGGCAAAAATCTGACACGTAAGATCGATCGACGAACCGTGTTTCCTGGATTCACACGCATAAAAAAATCACCCATGATTTAAAAAATCGGTTGAGACAAAATCAACTTCCTGATTTCAAGTGACGTATAGTCCACCGAGTGACCGCATGTATTGACCAATGACCATACGAGAGGGTAACCAATGATTGACGAGCAAGAGTATATAATACTTACCAGACTATAGTGCATGTCCAGGGACACGGCGTTTCGGGGTCACGGATGTAGATGCATCCGTTGTGTAAAATATTTTTATTTTTTTAAAAAAAATGTTGAAAAATTGTAAAAACAAATTTGGATATACATTAGGAAATTTTGTGTTAGCACAAAAAAGTTCGTGAAGAAAAGACATTTTCTGTTACCTGTGCAAAAAAGACATTACTTTTTGAAAAAATTATCTTAAATTTTTTAAAAAATTAAAATTGTTTTTAAGCAGTGGGTGCATCTGCACCCATGACCCGATATAGATTTCCGGCATATCCTAGCCCTATAATCCAATACCAAGTTCTTCCCATCAACTTACACAGATGGCTATGTGGCCAGCCGCACACATATAGTTTCTTCATGCATAATACTACCTCTGTTCCGATTTAATTGACAACATTTTTATACTTTGTACTAAGCTTAGCTCTTTCGCCGCGTCACTTAATTCGGTACAGAGGGAGTAGTCGGCATCATACATGTTCATCACAGCTATCCCCTAATTATTCCTTAATATTAGTACATCCCTCCATATAAAGATCCCTGCCATGCATGATTGCTAAATGCTAACCATGCATGTTGTGTTATCTTTTATATAACTAGCTAGGTGGCCCGCGCAATTGCGCGGCTAGATGAAACACTTTTCACCTGTTATAATGCAGCACATTGTATTTAGTCTTGAAAGTTTTATTATGATGGAGTGGACTCTACTCTTCAATTTGTATTTTCCTCAAATTGCAGCAATTGCCAGTGACTCATCGCTTTTGGACTGATTTTGCCATCAATAGTAACATTAACAAAGAAGAGCTATGTACTGGATACATTAGCAGCATCCAATACCTAATATGCTCATTCTTGATCAATCATTCGAACCATAATACCTCTAATGGATTCATGTAATTTATATTGTTACTATAATAGCCTGGACATGAAGCAATATATAAGAGATTGACTTTCATACTTTGAGTAAATTGACGACTCTATTATTAATCGTATAGAAACATGCTAAGGGCTGACCCGATTCAGGCTGAGGCTGTGTTATGACGTATCGACTATTTTGAGAAAAAAGAAAGAATTAAAAGCTACCTGACATCAAGCTGAATTACCGAAATTTTATTGTCATGTATTCAACAACCATGGTTTCCTAAAGGATACGACGCATCTGTCAAAATGAAAAATGAAAAATATTAAGAAAAGGCTCTATTATTTTACTTGACGTGAGGAAGTAAGATTTAGTTCGTATTTGGAGCATGGACAGAGATCGAGTAGAAGTACCAGCAAATTATATGTTCTCCTACCAGAAAAAGTTGGTACTGCCATTCAGCTATCGGCAAGTAAGGGATTTTTTTTCAAAGCATATCAAGCACAATATAACTGTTCGGAAATTTAATGGTCTCCTTGAAGGAGCGATTATGAAGTCACAAAAACATGTAATACTTACACTAAGAACCGCTTAATTTACAGAACTCACACAAATTTTACATGGGAAAGCAGCAATAACGAAAACGATATAGATAAATAATAACAATCCTTTAGTTTGTAAATACGGTTCCATAAGGAGATAAGGAAAAAAAAAATATGATAGTTCTTTCCAAAGAAGAAAACAAATTCTTTCCAAATCTTCTGACGAACTGGGGATCATAATACAACAGTTTACTGGGCACCAATTTGGCATTGAAATTGATATATTGTATTGTACCACTTACGTCAGTGCTGAAAAGCTATGTAAACACCCATGTTTTAGAGACCAGTTAATCACTCGGTTTCACGTAGGCTTCACTTTGTTATGTCCTCCAAGACTTCACCTCCAGCTACCAGATTGACCAGATAGTTTCACCTACAAAAAGATTTACTGTAACGTCGTTTCTTATATGCTTCGGTGCATGCTCATATTAATGTAATTTCGTATGTTGCTTTTCCTTCAAAGGAAATTTATTTATCACTGTATATCCATTAGTTATCAAAACACTATCTCTTAATGTAATAGCTTATTCTTTCTTATCATATCGATGTTATTTTTCACTGACGTATAGTTCTTTTTTATGAATGAAACAGACTGTTACGTGAATGGCATGATTTATCTCTTCTAACATTTAGCATTGTAGCCAGAACATCATTATGCTTCCACTGTTCGCACAACACATTTTCCTTGGACATATACATCACCTTCCATGTCTACCCATATTTTATTAATACATAGCGTCATTCATGGGTCATACATGATTTTTATATGGACTTTACTAGGTAGGGCACGTGCCCCAGATTAGACATCTGTGGGCACAGATGAAAAAATGCTAATTAATCCATGCATGCAGCCACCACATGGAATTCTTTTTTCGTTTTGAAATTTTAAAATGTTTTATCTTTTAAACCGTAATTCCAAATCCACATCTGTTTTCACGGTTGACTTTGTTGCGACGAGATGTTCAAAACTAAATCCCATCTTACTATGTTTTGACAACTTTTTTTTATCACCCTAGTTACCAGATTATGCTCACTTGGTCACCAGGTATTGTCAAGTTGGTTATCAGGTTAAAATCAAATGGTTGCCTGGCTTTTTTAACGACGGTACTCACTAATGTAATGCTTCTGTGACGGCAATCCCATATTTTACTTGTCTAGATTGGATCAAAATACTCAATTTCTGAACATCTAGATCATGGTTATGACAAAAAAAACATGTAAAAATGACCTGATATCTATATATTATTTGGGTGGTAACTGTTAACTAACAACATGGCAACTATGGTATTATAACCTGGCAACGGACGACGAAAAAAAAAAGTTTGTCAAAACATATTAAGATGAGATTGTGGCGCCCCGACCCGACTGCTATACATTGATGATGTGTCACCGGTTAAGCGATACAACCGGAGGTTACGGGTTTACCAATCCCCGGCCAAAACCTTTGGCAGGCGTTGCTGGGTACACCTCACTCCAGACAACGCAACACCCCGATTGATGCCTCAACCCAGGCACAACTATCAAAGCATAATAGTAAGATCAAGACTTGTGGAACAACTGGCACATCACAGACTCTACGACACGAAAATATTATAAGCAACTCTTATAATAGAGAAAGATAGCAAAAGATACAAACAGGGGTCACCGACCCAACATTTCATCAAGCGGAAGCGAAGGGCGTTGTTCTAAACAACAAGATCCAAAATATGGCCTCAGAGGCCTACAAATAAGCATCCAAGCGCCAGCTGTTCCGGGATGTCCCAAGCTGCCACCTGGGAACCCCAGACTACTCGTCGACGTCCACAAAGAACCCACCTTCGAGGTCGGTGAAGTCCTCTCCTGAAAATAAGCAAACGACGTTGAGTTCGACGAACTCGCAAGATTAAGAGCTAATATATGCTCCATGATTGGCTTTCAAAGGTTTTATGGCTGTTTTGCATAAAGCTGATTTTATTTATAAAAACACCACTCCATGGCATCGACTATTAGAACATTTCAAAGAGGGGTAAGAAGTAACTCTTTTCTCTTGAGGACACCTTCCTCAATTATCACCAACATCACCATTGTACCTGTTCATCAAAGGCACCTCCCCGAATCACCCTCGAGGAAGTCAACCTTACATTCGTGGAATTGGCACCTCTAGTACCCAAGTTTTAATCATTCCGTTTAAGTTATTCTATGATCATCGTCCATTCCCAAGTCGTCCATAACCGCGGACACGGCTTTTCGAAAAGATTTATCCCTGCAGGGTGTACAAAGTAGAAGTCCCCGGAGTCCCGAGGGGCCCCAGTTCCTTCGCCACGCGTACCGTCCGGCCCATTACCTGCGCAGTAGCTCTCTTCCCTGGAAAGCCGGCTGGGTGGGAGCGGTGTCGACTTCTCCCTCGTTAAGGACTCTCCAGGATCATCAGTGAGGACGGAGCAGCAGCTCCAACTAACTGCCCCGTGGCCACTCATTTTCCTAACGCCATCAGCCTCATCACAGTTTACCACCATCACGCACGCGCAAAATGGAAAACCGAACTAGAGGACCCTGGCTAGCCCCGCTCGAGTTATTTAGTCTATGAGGGTTCCTGCAATTGCATAGGCCTCACGCATGGTTGCACGCTCAGTCTTGGTTCAGGATGTGCAGAACTCGCACCTAGGCGGCGAGAACGAGACAACCCACCACATCCCATGTGGCCTCTCATCCCCACCTTTAAGCATTTTATTATCCATCACCACATTTCTCCACC
The DNA here is from genome assembly GCA_947311845.1 of Poa pratensis. Classification (NCBI taxonomy): domain Eukaryota; kingdom Viridiplantae; phylum Streptophyta; class Magnoliopsida; order Poales; family Poaceae; genus Poa; species Poa pratensis. Next base: position 113,665,523 of record CAMZMU010000085.1, on the reverse strand, counting down.
AGCATCATCGCGGTCACAAGTCAACACCTGTTTCCAGCATGTACCACCATAGTACCACTAAGCATTTACTAAGCATGGTTAAGCATATACATGGCAAGTATAATTATCTCGGGCCAACACTTCAAACCTGTGGTTAATAGGAAGGATACAGGTAATGTCAACAGGATTCTAATGCAACTAGTAGGATACTCTAATCCAGGCAAAAGACATTTAGAACCGCATGCAATATTATAGTGGAGAAAATAATTGCGGAAAATAGGATAAGATATGCTTAGAGGGGGGATTACGCTTGCCTTGTTCGGGATACGGGTAGTAATACGGATCCTCGGGTATTGTGGAGTAACCCCGGCTGCTTGATCTAGCGGAGCATAAACATGGAAACAACAATCAATCACCACACATGGGTACAATGCAATGCACAATCACATGATGACATGACAAGCTTATGCAAGGATAGCATCATTTAGTTTATCTAGCAAGAGTAAAAGGAGAGCCAAATAATTAGGGCAATTATTTGGAAGCAACCCCATATTTAGCTTATTGACCACATTGTTCATCCATTATCACATTACCAAGAAGTGGCTCAAATATGCATGAACATGGCATGATTAGATAGGTATTGCTCTTCTGATCGTTTCGGTAACTTATTTGTAATTTTTCCGAGTTCCGATGAATAAATAGTGAATTAAATAATTAAATGAATTTAATTCTTTTATTCCATTTTATGAACAACATCCATAAATATTGGTGATCAAGAGTTTATTTTAACAAGATTTGATAGCATTTGGAACACTGATCATTTCGGTATAAAGAACACCTTTTTCGGAGGTCCCGATAAAAAGTTATTACTTTTATAATTTCCTCTTTTTAACTAATTACTTTTAAATATTTAAATTCCAACGAGAAATATTTTATATTTAAAAGTAATTAGTTAAAAAGAGGAAATTATAAAAGTAATAACTTTTTATCGGGACCTCCGAAAAAGGTGTTCTTTATACCGAAATGATCAGTGTTCCAAATGCTATCAAATCTTGTTAAAATAAACTCTTGATCACCAATATTTATGGATGTTGTTCATAAAATGGAATAAAAGAATTAAATTCATTTAATTATTTAATTCACTATTTATTCATCGGAACTCGGAAAAATTACAAATAAGTTACCGAAACGATCAGAAGAGCAATACCTATCTAATCATGCCATGTTCATGCATATTTGAGCCACTTCTTGGTAATGTGATAATGGATGAACAATGTGGTCAATAAGCTAAATATGGGGTTGCTTCCAAATAATTGCCCTAATTATTTGGCTCTCCTTTTACTCTTGCTAGATAAACTAAATGATGCTATCCTTGCATAAGCTTGTCATGTCATCATGTGATTGTGCATTGCATTGTACCCATGTGTGGTGATTGATTGTTGTTTCCATGTTTATGCTCCGCTAGATCAAGCAGCCGGGGTTACTCCACAATACCCCGAGGATCCGTATTACTACCCGTATCCCGAACAAGGCAAGCGTAATCCCCCTCTAAGCATATCTTATCCTATTTTCCGCAATTATTTTCTCCACTATAATATTGCATGCGGTTCTAAATGTCTTTTGCCTGGATTAGAGTATCCTACTAGTTGCATTAGAATCCTGTTGACATTACCTGTATCCTTCCTATTAACCACAGGTTTGAAGTGTTGGCCCGAGATAATTATACTTGCCATGTATATGCTTAACCATGCTTAGTAAATGCTTAGTGGTACTATGGTGGTACATGCTGGAAACAGGTGTTGACTTGTGACCGCGATGATGCTGGTGGAGAAATGTGGTGATGGATAATAAAATGCTTAAAGGTGGGGATGAGAGGCCACATGGGATGTGGTGGGTTGTCTCGTTCTCGCCGCCTAGGTGCGAGTTCTGCACATCCTGAACCAAGACTGAGCGTGCAACCATGCGTGAGGCCTATGCAATTGCAGGAACCCTCATAGACTAAATAACTCGAGCGGGGCTAGCCAGGGTCCTCTAGTTCGGTTTTCCATTTTGCGCGTGCGTGATGGTGGTAAACTGTGATGAGGCTGATGGCGTTAGGAAAATGAGTGGCCACGGGCAGTTAGTTGGAGCTGCTGCTCCGTCCTCACTGATGATCCTGGAGAGTCCTTAACGAGGGAGAAGTCGACACCGCTCCCACCCAGCCGGCTTTCCAGGGAAGAGAGCTACTGCGCAGGTAATGGGCCGGACGGTACGCGTGGCGAAGGAACTGGGGCCCCTCGGGACTCCGGGGACTTCTACTTTGTACACCCCTGCAGGGATAAATCTTTTCGAAAAGCCGTGTCCGCGGTTATGGACGACTTGGGAATGGACGATGATCATAGAATAACTTAAACGGAATGATTAAAACTTGGGTACTAGAGGTGCCAATTCCACGAATGTAAGGTTGACTTCCTCGAGGGTGATTCGGGGAGGTGCCTTTGATGAACAGGTACAATGGTGATGTTGGTGATAATTGAGGAAGGTGTCCTCAAGAGAAAAGAGTTACTTCTTACCCCTCTTTGAAAATGTTCTAATAGTCGATGCCATGGAGTGGTGTTTTTATAAATAAAATCAGCTTTATGCAAAACAGCCATAAAACCTTTGAAAGCCAATCATGGAGCATATATTAGCTCTTAATCTTGCGAGTTCGTCGAACTCAACGTCGTTTGCTTATTTTCAGGAGAGGACTTCACCGACCTCGAAGGTGGGTTCTTTGTGGACGTCGACGAGTAGTCTGGGGTTCCCAGGTGGCAGCTTGGGACATCCCGGAACAGCTGGCGCTTGGATGCTTATTTGTAGGCCTCTGAGGCCATATTTTGGATCTTGTTGTTTAGAACAACGCCCTTCGCTTCCGCTTGATGAAATGTTGGGTCGGTGACCCCTGTTTGTATCTTTTGCTATCTTTCTCTATTATAAGAGTTGCTTATAATATTTTCGTGTCGTAGAGTCTGTGATGTGCCAGTTGTTCCACAAGTCTTGATCTTACTATTATGCTTTGATAGTTGTGCCTGGGTTGAGGCATCAATCGGGGTGTTGCGTTGTCTGGAGTGAGGTGTACCCAGCAACGCCTGCCAAAGGTTTTGGCCGGGGATTGGTAAACCCGTAACCTCCGGTTGTATCGCTTAACCGGTGACACATCATCAATGTATAGCAGTCGGGTCGGGGCGCCACAAGTAAAGTTCAAGTTTTAAAAAGTTTGCCAAGTTTAACAATTGCATTTCGGGTTTAAGTTGGAGAAGGTTTTGCTTCCCCAATTTAATTGCTTGTATCTTGATTGTTCATTAGAAGTAACAATTTTATATGCATGCTATGATGCAAACAAGAATGCAAAAGTGGAAAAATTCTTCGTATTTTTCCATTACAGAGCTGGGGCTGTTACAGAGATCTTGTTTAAAAGTACTCGCTGAGACAAACTCAACGGTGAAAACAGATACTCAATTGGATTAACGGTTTATGAGTTCATTTATTTTAAATTTTCAGTTACGAAAAGATTCTCGCATGCCCAGATGGATTGTGTATGCATGCATGTAAAGATCTATTTTATTTGGTGGAATCGGACGTGCGAACAAGCACCGTATGCGATAGCATTCTGGGGTACGTCCCCTAGATAGATTATCCGTTTTTATATATGCATAACATACGACCCTATGTTGCTTCTGATTTCCATAATTATGCAAGTGAATATTAATTCATGCATGCCTTCCTCGTGTGTATGCTCTATTTGTGTCGACCTTGTGTTTATATTCCTGAGCCCCATGCCCCCATGTATGTTACTACTTCTAAGTAACATATGCACCATGCCACTTTGACATTGGTCCTCCATATATTTTTTACATCTTAAATACAATACAATGCAAATGATATTAGTATAATTATTTAATATTTTTTCTACGTTTGAGGTTTAAGGTAAATTTATTCTATAAAACAACTTTGATTCTCTATATGAATTCTCTCTGAAACTGCTAATTAATTTCACATGGTGGTATTCCGAATTTTGAGTAATTTAGACTGGTGTTTAGTCCATCAAGAGGACATATTAGAGGGAGTGAGCCTAGATCACTTTATTGGGGAACATGATGTCCAATGACTTTTTTTTGGTTTTTGTAGGTCCTTAGTTCGCCACCATATTAGCACTGATACATCTAAATTAAGTAAGTAATTGGTCAACCAATAAGAAATTAAAAATATGCTACAAAATAATACATAAAACATCAGGCCATTTATCTGATGAACCCTTTTACCAAACCATAAACGATTAACCGGTCTTCATAATTTTAGCTCAACATATTTGAGCCCGTGATGCACTGAACTCGTTTTGTAATAGATCATTAAATTAGATCTATGAAAAACCGACATACTATTTTGAGGAAATAGAAAGGAAAGGCAATAAGTAAAAGGTACCTGACATCCACCAAAATGAATATACCGAGAATCTTGTCGCGTATTCCACAAATTATTAACCAATAGGATCTGACACCTGCAAAAATGAAACATAGATAAGAATACATAAAAAAAAGAATGTCTTCACGATCTTAGGCCGTAAGCATGTTTCGAGCATAGTTGTATTTCAGCCATATTTAAGGGATTTTCCTGTACAGCATAGAGCATACACAATTATTAAAAAAAATGGCATCATTAGGGGAGTGATTTTAATAGCTAAGAACGTGCACAACTTACACTTTGCAAATTTACGGGACATAATGCTTACATTGCACCCCAAGAACACAACAATGTAGAAAACTGGCAGATAGAAATACATAATAGGTATTTGCATCAATTTATAAATTCAGTTGTGTAAGGATGAATCATCATCCCCACAAGAAAACTGTACCAGAATATGTTTTTTGCCTATTTTTTTGAACCCGATAGATTCTAGCAGATCCAGTGTAACATCCTTGTTTAAGAAATCAGCTGATCATTCTATTTCACCTATGCTCCAGTCTATCATCTCGTAGAGTCTGAAGCTTCAGCTACCAGATTTGTTGCCCCGACTCAGAGTGCAATTGATGGTTTTTTTTTTTTTGAGAATCAATTGATGGTGAACAATTGCTACCTCCACACACTTTGCAGAAGGGAAATCTTTTTGTATCGTTGTGCTCTCTCTCTCTCTGATCCTCGCAGCATGATGTGACCGCTTAATTAGCTGGAATCCATCCTTGCATTATGCATGCGATTAGTTGGACTACGAATTCCCGAGTTCGCGAAAATACTTCAGTTCACCTGCATACACATATGGCTCTGCTTTTATCTTGCACGATCAAAATTTCTACAGTATATACGTTAGAAATAGCATTGTGCATATCAGGTAATTACATACCTCAACATTGACATGCACGTATCCTGATTTCCTGGCCGACCAGTTAAAGTAGATTGTCCACGCCAACGTACGTCGCGGCGTGAGGAACTACGCGTTCGGTAACCCAACATCGATCAGGTCCCTAGCTATCTTTGAACGTGTAGCACATGATGCCTCGACGGCCATGGAGTCAGAGAACGCCGGTGGTATTGCTGGGTGCGGCCTAATGCTTCGTCTCGCGGCGGCCGGCCGCCGGCATGTTGTTTTTGTCCCTCAGTTATCCTTCATGTAGCAACTTCGATCAAACGCCAGCGCAGGGGCGCTAGCGATGGTGCACACACGGCGGCGTATCAGCACAGACCAGGCGGGCCGGCGGTCATGCACACACGCAGGCGAAGCGGCCGCGTCCTTGGCTACAGGGCTGGAACGAATAATGGAGACTGCCGGATGGATAGATTGTCGATTGATTGCAAGAGGTCTGAATAGAAGACGGAGAGAGAGTCCTGGTGCGGCACGATTAGGCTGCGCGCATCCGTCGGGCAGTGTTTATATTAGATCTATCGAATCATCTTAGCCGCTTAAAAACCTTAACTTTTGAAAGATTAATCTTCACCGTCTATTGTTTGTTGTCTTAATAATATAATAGATCGCCACTTTTTTGTCTGCTTAATGAAAGTTGGGCAGGGTACACGGGTGCATGCATGGGCGCGCGCGGAATCTTCATGTGAATTGTACGTGTTCTTAACAGCTTTCCCAGGAAAAATACTGTAAGTTAGCATGTACTGTACATCTATCTATCCTCGGATCCTCCTATATCTAGTACTCCCTCCGTCCCAAAATAAGTGTCGCAAGTTTGCACAAAATCAGATGTATATAGACATGTTTCATGTATAGATACATCCACTTTTGGGCAAACTTGAGACACTTATTTTTAGACGGAGTGAGTATATATCCACTATAGACCATCTTTAGTCGATCTGATCATATCCAAATCAAGAAAGTTAACTTATACAGGCATGTGTGGCAACTAATGCAAGAGTGCACATATTTCCTGGAGTACATATAGTTCACGGTCCAAGAAAACTGCACGCATGCCAAGGAACATTACAAACGGTTTAGGTTTGGAACTTGCTATTGGAGGGCATCTATATAGTGTATGGATGTGTTGTCTCTTGTCATATAAAGCAATGTACCGTTGATTGAGTGGAATCGTCAAAAAGGTAGTCTCAACTTGTACATAATAAGAAGAATAAAATGGCATAGTTGAAGCTAGAGATAAGAGCATCTCCACCGGGCGGCTCCTAATATTGGTCCGGCACCACCCAAAGCGGACAACATTTAGGTGGTGCCGGTCACGTGTCTGGCCATTCACAGGTCGCCTCGCCCACCAGCGCCCCCCAAATCAAAATGCCCCAAATTCGATTTAGCTGTTTTCTTGACAAATTGCAACGAAACAGCCTCAAATCCAGCAAAAACTTAAACGAAATTTAACAAGCTTACATTTGAAAACATAAACGAAATTTAACAAGCCTATCCCAGCACCGCCGACAGCCTTGAGGAACTTGCATGCCTCAATGATCTGCCCACGTCGGCGGCGTAGCAACTCGGATGTTCCTGGCCCGTCGCCCACGTGCCCGGCACCAGAAGTGGCTGTGGCTTCTGGTTTCGCCGCCCGTTCGTGGTGGGATTTGATCTAGTGGCGGCGGAGGGAGGCCTCGATGGCCGCCTGCAAGTCCTCCCACTCCGGCTCTGGCCAGTCGTCGTCTCCATCTTCATCTTACGCTTCTCTCTCCGGCACCGACGCTGGTGCTGGGCAGGTTCCTGTGGCAGTGGCGGTACCGTTGCCGGTGGTAAGGGGAGCTCGTCGCCCTCGTCGTCAGAGCGCGCCCGCTCGTCGTCTGACGCGAACCACTCCGGCAGTGGTTCCCGCATGCCGGCAGGTAAGAAGAAGTTGCCGAGGCGCGCATGGTACTCCGCCTCCACAATGTCGTGCTAATGCGGCGACGAAACGGAGTAGAAGCGGTCGACCCGCTGCACAAACGGCAGGTCCCTCCACCTCGCCATGAAGTACGCCAGACGCGCCGTCCCACTGAGCCGCGGCGCGACTGTCACCTTCACCACGTTCCTCACCCACCCCTCTGGCAGCTGACGACGGTCTGCCACCGGGATGTTGTTGGAGAGGTGGTGTTGCGCCTCCTCGATCATCAGATCCCCAGACGCCTCATTGGACGGCAGAGTCGGAGGCGGCGCTCGTGACGACGATGCCTCCTCGCGCTGCATCTAGCGGTGCCACGACTCCGCTATCTGCCGCTCCTCGTGCAGGAGGCGACGTTGGGCCTCTTGCTCACGGCGTACCACGTTGCGGTGTTCCGCACGCTACGCGGACATGGCGTCGTGGAGAAGACGGCTGTCGCGTTCCGCAGGCTCCACGCGGCTACCCACCATGGTTTGGAAGAGGGAGAAAGACTTGGGAGGGGGCTGTGTTGGGAGAGGAGAGGCGCGGTGCGCGGCGTTTTAAAGGCAGCCGGAGGAGCGGGGTTGGGTGGCACGCATTGACGCGTGTTCAGGGCGACGCCTGGCGAAGCCGCTGCGACATCAGCACGTGGACGGCGCGGCTTGACGCGTTGCTTCGCTCTGCTCCCCGCAGGGGAACCGTTCCGGCGTAAATGCGACGCGTGCTGCCGCCGTCTTGTCACTTCGCCTCCCATGAATGCGCGGCATTAATAGAAAGAAGCGGCCATCTCTGCAGCGTCATAATAAACATGGCCGCCCGATATCTGTCGCTGGCAGGCGGGCTCCACCTGTTGGGGCGCTTGACCAGCCACAGTCCGGCACCCCGAGAGGGCCTCCAAAGTTGGGGGCCTGGTTGTGGGTGCCAGACAGAATTTGGGTCGGGCCAGACCGATGGGGGTGTCGGTGGGGCGAAATTTGCTGCCCAATACCCCCATTGAGCCTTTGGGGGCCGCCGGTGGAGATGCTCTAAGTTAACCTTTCTCAAAGAAAAAAAGAGTCAAGTTAATCATTCCAATGAAGCGAAGAACATATTCGTGGTACCCTAGTCAAAGTTACGGAGGACAAGTAAGGTCTAGATTGTACCCTGCAAAAACATGTACGGTCTAGACTCTAGAATGTACGGGTTTTCATGCCAATAAACATGGAATGGGAAATATGTGACTGACTTTGGCATTCTACATTTTTGTTTGGGGGGAGGGGGGTCTCTTTTCTTTAATTTTCTTTTTTTGTCTTTTCGTTCTGTGCATCCTTAACACTGCTGATCTCCTGCAAAGTGTTATTAATGATGCATGGCAAAGGGGAATTCTTAGTCTACCCATCTTGAACGATTTTGGACAAAAATATCCAATTGCACAGTATGCTGATGATATTATAATGATCATGCCCGCATATCCTACACAGTTGATCCATCTCAAAAGCTTATTGGCTGACTTCAGTGCTTCTACGGGATTACAGGCTAATTATCAGAAGACATCTTTAGTACCTATCAATGTTGATAATGCTGAAGCCACAAATCTTGCAAACACTTTTGGATGTAAAGTGGAAAGCCTTCCATTTACTTATCTAGGACTCCCTTTGGGGACAACTAGACCTAGTGTTGCTGATCTAATGCCCATGGTTTCAAGACTTGACAAAAGACTATCAGGGATTAACAATTTGTTGACATACACAGGAAGACGTACTCTTCTGAACTCACTGATTCAGTCAATGCCAATGTTTGCGATGTGCTCACTAAAGATTCCAATTACTATATTTATTCACTTCGAGAAAAGTGGCAGACAATTCCTTTGGGCATGGAAACATATTGAAAAGCATGGTAAATGTCTTGCTAAATGGGAGCTAGTGTGAAGGCCAAAAGAACAAGGTGGACTCGGTGTTCTGAATCTCAGAATACAGAACAAAGCATTGCTGATGAAAAACTTACACAAATTCTAAAACAGGATGGATATACCCTGGGTTAAACTTATATGGAATGCCCATTACAGCAATAATGTGATCCCACATGCATCTAATAGAAAGGGCTCCTTTTGGTGGAAGGATTCTATGGCTCTCTTTGATCAATACAGGGAACTAACCATTTGCTCTCCAAAAGATGCTAAAACTATTCTTCTATGGAAGGACAATTGGGGAGATTCAGTAAGGGAAGATAAATATCCTCACTTGTTCTCATTCGCTTCAAATGAAAATATATCTCTTCGGAAGGCCTGGAATGACTTGAATGAGGACATATACAGCATGTTTCAGCTACCCCTTTCAGCTATTGCCCATGAACAACTTCTGGAACTTAGAGAGGAATTAATGTCTATTCAACTGAATGAAGAACATGACAAGTGGAATTTACCTAGATCTGACGCAAGATACTCTACCAGGAAAATATATAGAGCAATTATGGGAGAACATCAACCTCTCCAGGCAATTCTGGATATATGGAAAACCTGCAGCTCACCAAGGCACAAGTTCTTTGCTTGGCTCCTAATATATGACAGGCTAAACACCAAAGAAATGATGAAGAAGAAAAAAATTCATGTTGAATTCATGGATTGTGTGTTGTGTGATACTTGCCCAGAAGAAACACTTCATCATTTATTCTTCGAATGCAGCTTCAGCCAGAGTTTTTGGTGGGCTCTGGGCTTTGAATGGAATACTGATTATGGCATAAATGAGATGATCCAGGAAGCAAAGACAAGATATTCCGTCAACTTCTTGATGGAAATAATGATCACTGGATCACTAGTAGGAATGTGCTTATAGCCACCAGCCTACCGCTGGCGGACGCCATTTCCGTCCGCCAGCGTTACTACCGCTGGCAGGCTGGTTTTGGAGCCCGCCACTGGTTTTGCACGTACCGCTGGCGGACGCCCACTCTGCCCGCCAGCGGTAGTAGCAGGAATTTGCGAGGAGGTGGGGCAAACTACCACTGGCGGACGGAGTAAGTACCCGCCAGAGGTACGAAACTTACCACGGGCGGACGGTTTTGGGTGCCCGCCAGCGGTAACTGGCTCGGCTGTGCCCATCCGGGGAAAAAATATCCCAGGTTACCGCTGGCGGGCGTTCCAGACCGGCCGCCAGCGGTAAGTTAACTACCGCTGGCGGGCACGCATATTCGTCCGCCAGCGATAACCTGGGAAAGTGGCATAAGTGCGGCCACCAACCCCTTCCCTCCATTATTGCACCTCACACTTGCTTCTCTCACTAGCTCGAGTTTTGCTCATTTGTGGCTACTGTGAAATTAATAATGAGGGTGCCAATACCATGCCGGAATGTTGATTCATTTTCCGTTTCGGCAACTTTTGGCACTCTCCTTAGGTCCTATTTGTAGGAAGGTCATGGCGAATTTTTTCGTGAAACCCGATAAAATATAAAATGGTGATTAATTATTGTCTTGATTCTACAACGTGCAGGTGATAATGGTTATTATGAGTGAACGTGTCGTGAATACATACTTGAGACACGCGACGGAAGACATGCTGCAGAATAAACGCAAAGATATACAATGTCCGTGTCGAACATGCAAATTGGAGGTCGGCTTCACTCCATTTACCGGAGATTTGCTGGAACACCTGCTCAGGCGTGGTTTCATGGATGGCCACACTCGTTGGATAGAAGATGATGAAAATGATGGTGCGGCGGCAGGAAATGATCAGGAAGGGCAGCAAGACAATAACGACGAGGGGCAAGAAGACGAAGAGCCTGATCCCCAACATGATCACGTTGAAGAAGACGATGATGATCATCAGGTGGTACCAGAAGAGGAGGACACACGGACACCGTTAACTTCAGTCGTGCGGGACCCTCATCTAAAAGAACTGTTTCTTCAGAAGACGACTAACAGGGAATCTAAGTTGGCGCAATTGGAGAAAGACTCAAATACTCCGTTGTATCCAGGCTGCGACCCGAAGATTCCCGCTTGAAAGTATCGCTTGATGTTCTGCAGATGAAGACAAGACACAAATGGAGTGATAAAAGCGTCGACGCTAATCTGGAATACATGCACGGTCTCCTTCCGAAGGGCAACACGTGTCCTAAAAATTGTGACGAAGCCAAGAAAGTCGTGTGCCCCTTTGATTTACCGCACGAGAGGTACCATGTGTGCATCTTCGACTGCTACATATTTCGGAAAGAGGACGAGGAAATGATCAAATGTCCAGTGTGCAATGCTGCTCGATACAAGACCGGGAAGAAAGCCCCTCGCAAAGTTGTGTGGTACTTTCCGCTCATTCCTCGTCTGCAGCGATATTTCGCAGACCGTAAGGAAGCAAAGCGAATGCGCTGGCACGCGGAAAGAAGGGCGGCAGTGCTGCAAGATTCAGAGCGGAGTGAAAAGATAATTCTGACACACCCTTCGGATGCAAGCCAGTGGAAAGCATTAGACGCTTACGATGCAGAGTTTGGAGACGAGCCAAGGAACATCAGGTTGGGTGTGAGCACCGACGGTCTCAATCCGTTTGGCAACCAGAGCAGTACACACAGCACGTGGCCTGTGTTTGTATGGATATACAACCTCCCCCCTGGTTGTGCATGAAAAGGAAGTACATACACATGAGCATGCTAATTCAAGGGCCGAAACAACCAGGCAGCGACATCAATCTGTATCTGAAGCTACTGAAAGATGAGCTAGCCACGTTATGGGCGCCAGAAGGGGTCTCCACTTGGGACGCAGTCGCAGAAGAGTATTTCCCTATGCGAGCTGCCTTGTTGTGTACGGTGCACGATTTGCCCGGCTGCGCATACGTTGGTGGCCAGGTGTCCCACGGACATAACGGATGCGTCAGGTGCATGGATGATCCGACATTCCACCAGCTCAAGAAAGCCGGTTCTTCGAAAACCGTCTACATAGGCCATCGAAGGTGGCTACGCAATACAGACCCATGGAGGAAACGTGGAGACCTTTTCAACGGTAAAGATGAGCCCCGAGGACCTCCACGTAAGAGGAGCGGCGATGAAATTTACGAGTTGCTGAATGGTTGGGAAGAGTGCCCTGAGCCGGGAAAGAAGCGACAGACGCCAAAACCGCTCCATGGTGTTTGGAAGACGAGGTCTGTGTTTTGGGACTTGCCATACTGGCCCATCTTCAGTACGCCAAATTGCCTTGATCTAATGCATATCACGAAGAATGTGTACGAGAGTTTGTTTAGCACTGTGCTCACATGGCGGACAGGACCAAAGATGGGCCGAAAGCAAGACGTGACCTTAAACATATGAACATTAGGGAAGAGCTTCAAGGGGGATACGAAAATGGGGATGACGACCAGTCGGATGAGGAGACGGACGGTCACCCTGCTAAAAGGGTTAAGAAGAATGACTATTACTGTCCCCCCCTCTTAGTCTGAGATCGAACAGTTGTTCAAGTGCCTTCTAGGAGTCAAAGTGCCTATGGGTTACTCGGGGCTGATAAGCAGATTCTTAGACTGGCAGAAAAAGAAGTTCAGCGGTATGAAGTCTCATGATTGTCACGTGATGATGACGCAAATATTCCCAGTTGCGATCCGAGGGATAATGGACAAGCACGTCCGTGACACCCTTTTTGGCCTCTGTAACTTCTTTGACGTGATCTCTCGAAAGTCAATCACAGCAAAGAGACTCTCAAGGCTGCAGGAAGAAATTGTTGTGATACTATGCGAGCTTGAGATGTACTTCCCGCCCGCATTCTTCGACATTTGCGTGCATCTGTTGGTCCACATCGTGGATGATATCATTCATCTCGGACCGTTGTTTCTCCACAACATGATGGCGTTCGAAAGGATGAATGGGGTCATAAAAGGATTTGTTCGTAACAGGGCCCGTCCGGATGGAAGCATCGTTCAAGGCTTTCTCACTGAAGAGTGCATCTCTTTCTGCACCAATCATCTGGAGATAATTGATAACCCTGTTGGTTTGCCCCCTAACAAGCACTTTGGCAAGTTAGGTGGGTCAGGTCACAAAAATGGCGCGCGGGACTTACATGTGGGCTTCGCTCATCGAATGGCCGACTTTAACAGGGCAAACTTAGTAGCTCTCCAACATCTTGAAATGGTCGATACTTGGGTGGAAAAGCACAAAAGCACGATTAAGCAGAAGTACATTGACCAGGGCAGACAAAGAACCGAAGGAGAAATAATCAGAGAGCACAACTCCTCTTTCTTGCGTTGGTTCAAAGATGAGCTTGTCGCTCCGCCAACGGATTGTGCAGAAGGTAGACTCTTATACGACTTATCACGTGGCCCCGCCCCCAACCTCGCGACGTTTCAAGCATATGATATCAGCGGGTTCACTTTCTACACGGAGGAAAAGGACAAAACTTCTGACTATCAAAACTCAGGGGTAACGATGGAATCCTACGTCGGTGACAAGAAGTTCAGATACTACGGAAGGATAGAGGAGATCTGGGAGCTTAACTACTCTGGAGAGAAGGTGCCGATGTTCCGTGTGAGATGGGCTAGGTTATCCACCGTCAAAAAAGAAGACCAATACTTCACCACCATGGTTTTACCCGAAGCCGGCACTTCATCAAGCAGTACGAACGTCACCGCACAAAATGAGCCATGGGTATTGGCTAAGCACGTGTCTCAATGCTTCTACATAACCGACCCGTCAAAGCCTAGCCGTGTAGTCGTGAGGAGAGGCAAAAGAAACATCATTGGAATGGATGGAATCGCCAACGAGGACGACTTCGACCAGTACGGTGACCCTAATATTGAAGATGATGAAGATGATGATAACACGCCATACACATTAAGAAGAAGCAGAACCACGCTACCCACGAGAGGTCTTCCATTCAAAAGAAGAAGTCATAATGTGGGGCTAAATTATGCAACTAAGACCAAAAAAGGCAAGAAGACGGCCAAACGCTAAGAGAGAAGCGCGAGACGTGTGTTATTTTAAATTTGTATTTGACATGTGTTTTGAACAATGATGTGTATGAATATTTATGTAAATGCACTCAACTATTTTAAACGTATTTTGTAAATGGACACAAATATTTCAAATGTATTTTGAGATGCGCAATTGTATTTGAAAATATTAAGGAGTAACAAAAACATCAAAAAAAATAACCAAAAAAATAAAAATAGAAACGTACCGCTGGCGGACACAGGAGGCTGTCCGCCAGCGGTAATAACATACCGCTGGCGGGCACCGTGGCCCGTCCGCCCGCGGTAATATGGGGCCGCACACTTCCCCCACTTACCGGCCGTCTCCTCTCTTTTCCCATTTCCCCCACCCGCGCTCTCTCTCTCTAACCCTAACCGGCCGCCGCCGCGTCCACACCGCCGTCGACCACCCTGCCACCTCCTCGCCCCTCCGCGTCCCCCCCCACCTCCGCCCACGGCCGCGACCCCGCCGCCGCCACCTCCGCCCACGGCCGTGACCCCGCCGCCACCTCCGCCGCAACCTCCTCGCCCCCGCCGGCCGCCACCTCCGCCCATGGCCGCGACCCCACCGCCACCTCCGCCGCAACCTCCTCGCCCCTCCGCGCCCACGCCGGCCCCGGCCTCCTCCTCCCCGCCACCTCCTCCCCGTGGCCGCAGTGTCCACCCCTCCGCCCCGACCACCCCACGGCCGCCGCGTCCACCCCGCCGCCCCGACCACCCCACGCCGGCCCCGACCTCCTACTCCACGCGTTGTGCCCCGACCACCCCACGCCGGCCCCGGCCTCCTCCTCCATGCCGCCGCGCCCCTCGTGGTGAGCTCACCCGCCCCCTCCTCCCTCCCCTCCCACCCGGTGACCGCCGTGCACGGAAGGTGTTTGCTAAAATGCCTATATTATTTTTTTGCCCATATTTTGTTCAAATGCCTATGATTGATTCATGTGAATGTGTGGTGAATGTGATTTGGTGGTGAATGTGTGGTGAATGTTGTGGTGGTGTGATGCAATTGTGGTGAATGTGGTAATGATTTTGTGGTTGCCGGAAGGGCGATCGACAAATTGTCGATGAATGTGAAATGTTTGCAGGTACCCTTGAGGCCCTTGAGATTGCCGGAACGTCGATTAACTTCCGTTCTGGCAAATTCGGGTACTCCATATGTCCTATTTTTAGCAAAGGTCATGCCGAAATTTTTCGTGAATTTTCGCATGACCTTTTCTAAAAAAGACATATGAGTGCCTACACTTGCCGTGACGGACATTCCGGCAAACTTAGACTCATAGGTATCTTAGTACTTAATTAAGTGAATTTTGCCTGTTATACTAAGTTCGACTTTTCTCGTTAGTGTGAACATGGCTGACAACGACGAGGCCGGGTGTTCTCAGATAGGAGGCGAGGATCCGATGCAGGCGTTCATCGAGAACGAACTCACAAGCACCTTCAAATCCATGTTTCCTACCGTCTGTGAGTTCGTTCGGACTTGGATGAATGGAGGCCAAGTAGGGCCTCCCCCATGATCGGCTACGGCTACGGCAACTCTATCACCAATTTGATGCCTATTGTGCAAAATCATGATACGCCAGAAGATGCGCCGGTGAACAAGCCTAAGAAGGCACGGAAAAGATACAAGAAACAAAAGTTGGACGACTCCAACAGCCGGCCGGAACAGGGGACTGATTTCCGGTTTGTGGACAGGATACCCATCAAGAACTGGCATACGACGCATCACTTGGGTAAATCGATCCTGCCGGCGTGTTTGGTCAAAAAGTTGTCTGGACATTTGTTGGACCTACATGAGCTTGTTCTTGTTATGGAGACGAGACTTCTCGAGCAAGAAAATCCAACATACCCAGTTTTTATTGCAAAGGTACCAAAACGGTTGGGCTTTGTCACAGAAGATGGCGCAGACCTGCTCTTTGTGAGATTTGATGATATCTTCAGAATGTTCCATATGCTCCCGCTCCACCCATCCATGGTTCGCCTTGTTGCGCTCCATATGGCGTACCAAATCAAAATGGAGGATACACCCGAAATCGTGGTAGTTGACCCCTACTATTTACAAGAAATGTTCGTGAACAACCCTGAGGGTAGGAAAAACGCGACGCGTTACCTCAAAAATCTCTTCCTCGACAATGTTCACAAACGAACATATCTCTTGCCTTATTTTCCCGAGTAAGTCATTCATACCTGTCATAATTAACATGCTTCCATAGATTTTCATCGTTGAATTTGCATTTAGAATGGTGAAATTTTGCGCAGAAACAAACACGGCACCCTCATCTGGTTGGACATGGTAGATTTGAGTGCCGTGTATCTCGACAGCGGGGATCGTTATGAAGACAAGGCTACTAGAAGGGACTACACCGACATTAAGATTGTTCTGAATAATGCTCTCAACAGCTACGCCTTAAAGGGTGGCCCGATTAAAAAAAGAAGACATATGATGAAATCTATAAATTCTTCCACAGAACGTATTTCCCCTGCATCAAGCAGGATTCAAGGAGTTTTATGGAGTCATGGTACCTAGTCTATCAAATGCGGTGGTTATTAAAGTTTCAACGACGAGGCCAATTTGTTGGTGATATTAACAAATGGTGCCAAAGGCTGAAGGAACCCACTGATTATGTTATCAGAGATGAGTTCCGTTACATCCAGAAGATGATCGCGCGAATCATCATGTGTGACGTCCTAGAAAAAGATGGGGAGTTCTACTTCGGCTTTAAACCACCACCTAACGCCGAGATAGAACATCGCATAAGATGTTCGGGTGATGATAGGCTATTCAACTCGTTAGATGGTGATAACGCGTTCCCGTAGATACCGAAGAGAAGGTGAGCAACAATTAACAGTCTTCGTAAACTACATCCCTAAATTAACTTGCCTAGTTTCGAAAGTTGTTTGATTTTGTGTGATCGATGCTATATTTTCTTCTATCTTATGTACACACATCTTTTTTCTTACAACTCTTATTTGGCTTATACTTTTACATCTTGTGTACAGAGAAATGAAGAAGTGGTATGTGGTGTACCAAGGTCATGTTCCAGGAGTCTATGAAGAGTGGGAAGACTGTCTAAAGCAAGTGAACAAGTTCAAAGGCAACAATCACAAAAGCTACAAGAGTAAAGCGGAGGCGGAAGCTAGGTACTTCAACCACCTTCTTGCGGAAGAGAGGAAGAACCAGATGAAGTCCAACATCATCGTGAACAACCACAATTGTTACAACTGTAAAGCGGAGACAGACGCTAGATACTTGAATCACCTGCTTGCGGAAGAGAGGAAGAACCGGATGAAGTCCAACTTCATCGTGATCCCCTTCTTACTCATCGTCATTGTCATTCTCTTGTATGTGATTGTGATTTAGATGATAGTAGTTGATTTGGATAACTTCCGTGTATGAATCTATCGACATGTATTCGTGTATGACAACTTTTGACGCTTTTGTATGTGGAATTGTCTATGTTATTGTTATTTTGGTCGCATGTACCTGAATATACTGTATTTATATTCGATATACTGCTGGAATATGATTTTCTAGAAAAAAAATAATAATACCACGAAATAATACCGCTGGCGGACACAGAGGCGTACCGCTGGCGGACAGCGCTCCCTGAACCCAAACCAGCGCCTAGTACCGCTGGCGGCCGTGGTGGCTTACCGCTGGCGGACGCTTGCCAGCCAGCGCGGTGGCAGATAACGATGGCGGGCGGAAATTGTGTCCGCCAGCGGTAACCAGCCTTACCGCTGGCGGACGGCCGCCCGCCAGCGGTAATTATTACCACTGGTGTAATGATCACTGGCGGGCGCCCGCCGTCAGCGGTAGGCCATTTCCGTCCGCCAGCGGTAGGCCTTTTCCTACTAGTGGATGTTGGAGTATCTGGGAGCAAAGAAATGATGATATTTTCCGTGGAATTGAGCCATGTGTGGACAGATGTGTAGTTAGATTTAAATCCTTTCTAACCTTATCTATGCATAGAGCTAAACCTAGTCTTAAAGATGGGATGCAATCATGGCTGGACACACTATGAATAACTGATGTACATGTACCATGTAAATATGTGATCTGGCAATAGAAAATGGAAAATGGAGCAGTAGGGGATTTCCCCTACTGCACTGCGCTTCAAAACAATGTCACGACTGGTTCTTAAAATTATGTTCGTGCAGACTTTTATATTAAGTAGAACATGAAAACGCGTGTTGTCACGCCATTTAATGAATTAAATATAAAATAATTTAGACAATACGGATAATTTAGATACCCATTTTTTTCAGAAGTTCAAATTACACATGCCTCAATCAAGATGGGGTACATTTGTTCACAATTTTAGGGCACTTAATGTTACGGGTACAGAAATACATAAGAAGACATGCTAATAAAGTTACAGAGATATTCGATCCGTATCATGAAGCCGACTTTGACGTTTTAATGTCAAACTTAGTGTCATTCTTGTTTATCCCGTACTCGGTGTTCATGCTGAAACTCTCAGTTACATGCGATGCAACCTTTGAGCGACATTCCAATCAAGCATCAATAGGTATTATCTCTTTATATACGTGAAACTAAAGTTCCCATAATCAAAGTCCTTTACGGAATTCACCTGTATGGCGTAATTAACTTGTTGTAGCATTTTCAATTAGCGTTGGTGATAGAAATGTTATACTAAGGTACTCTGTGCGTATATGACCTGGACATAAGCATGAATCACAAATAAACAGACACATTCACACTTTTAGTGAGAGTTAAGTATAACAAAATTATATGCGCCCAACAAAGTAATCTTTATTTACTAATAAATCTGGAGGTTCAGTGTGCTTCCAAAGCTAGGAGTTTCAAATATGACATCAACAGTAAGGTTCCCAGTTGTATGTTTTTTCACAAGCTGATTTAATAGCTACAATTAAATCACCATCTCCATATTCCTTGGCGCCATCGTTCAGAGCAACTGCGAACCTATGTCAGAGTAGTTAGATCACGGTTTCTGAAGAAAAATGGCAGGGGTACTTGTGGAGACCCTACGCGTAGTCAACGCCTGCTGCCGCTTCGGTGGCCACCTGCATCCGATCTTCGATTGCAGCGACAAGAGAAAGAAGTGTGATGACAGCTTATGTATGTTCTTATCGATTCTCTATAGAGCCTCACCATCAAAACTTGGTGAATTATTTCCCCACAAAGAAATTTGGGAACGTTATTCCGGGCCAGCCGGCCATCGTGATCACGCTGTCCCAGTAGTTGAGGTTCCAGAACAGCGTGTTGAGGAACAGCTTCCAGTCCTCCCCGATCTAGTCCTACTCCTAACAGTGATGCACGAGATAATTCAACAACCGAACTAGCATTGGATACAATCATCTGAGAAGCAAAAGGTTAGAGAGTCAAGGCGGAAAAAGCAAGCCGTTTTTGAAGATGACCGTGTTAGCAGTGATTTCTTCAACTCATCCCATGATGATATGTGGCACATAATCCATATCATTATCCTTATATTGCAAGTCCACTTTTAGATGATAACTGAATTGGCAAAGGTGAATGCCATTCAAATACAATGCTGTGTACAGCCGAATGGAACAGAAAATAAAAGGAGCATTACAGCGAAATAACAATGGGATGGTAGGCAATTATGATGTTTCAAAATGTGACTGATTGCATGTCCTCAACTTCTAGCAGAATCGATAAGCGCACAGATCAATGTTGATCGCGCACAGCATATAACACGATAAAACCTCAGTTTCTGCTAATACGTTTAGCAGCACTTGCAGCTACTCATGCTACCTGAAAGTCTGAAACCAACCCTTTCGTAAGAACATCCATGCCTACAAACTGAAGAAGTGTCCAGCGCGCATAGAAAGAGTACATACATACAGGACACCTCATCAGGCTAGGATCAACTAGTATAAACCCAGCTTCAGGTGCATCAGTGGAAAGGGTCCTTAACGGAGAGATCGGACGCTCTGTGGAAACTCCAACCGTTAACCACTTTAGGCCTACGTTGCATTCGTCGCAGTTCCATGCTCCACGCATCAGGGCCGCCACTTTGTTTATGGAAAACGCTTCTAGTCCCCCGGGGGATCACGTCGCTGGCATCCTCCGGGTTGAGCGCGCGACACGTGTCCCCAGCGTGCGAGACAGCGATGGGGTGGGGCGACCACGCATTATCCTTCCACGCTTTCATCTCTCCACTCGTTTTTATTCCTTTTTTTTCTCATGCGCTGCGGAAGGAAAGAGGTCGCCGATCCGCCACCGGCCCGGCCACGCGCCGCCGCTGGCTGGCGCCCATGCCGGCCAGCCAGCCGATCTCCGCCGGCCCTCTCTCTCACTCCTCCAAACCGTGCCTCTAGCCCGCGACGGAGCTCACCGCCGCCGCGCCCCACGCCTAGCCGGCGCCGCCCTGTCCGCTCCTCTCCGGCGCTCGACTGAGGCCCCGACTCCCGAAGGCCTTCCTCGCCTCCTACCGTGCTCGTCCCGGTCTTCAACATCTCCTTCTCTAGGAGCTCGGCTCCGCACCAGCTCGCCGCGGCCACTCCCTCCTTCAACATGGATCCCGAGACAGAGAACACAGGCACGGCCGAGCCTGAGCGCAGCGAAGTGGCGCGCCCGCGCCGTGGGCGGCATGGAGTACAGTTGCTGCCGGGCGGCACTGGCACCACGCTCCTCGCGCTCCGCCTCCATCGTCATGGGCGCATAGATCTGTGCCCACGGGGCTGCTCTCCCGTGCAGCAGCACGCTGATGCTAGAATAAGACAAATTATTTTGCACTATACATTGTGTGGATTTGCATCAGAAGATGATTTTTTTTTGCTACAATTGTTCTTTTGTTTGGTGTCCTGAAGAATTTTAGTTGGTGTGATGATGAAATATAACAATTTGTTGTTGCTATGATGTTGTAGTATAACATTCTTTTTGCTATAATAGTTTCATGGTTTTGTTACAATAGTACAAAGTTCTGCTACGAGGTCTCTGGCTAGGTCTTCGTCTATGTCTCCGGCGAGGTCGGTGCTGCCAGCGGCAGATGAAGTTGCTACTCACCGGAGTCAATATGCTGCAACCGGTTGCCGACGGTGCTACCAGCCATGGACGGTGATGCTACTTACCGGAGTCGATATGCTGCAACCGGTTGCCGACGGCTACCAGCCATGGACGGTGATGCTACTTGCCGGAGTCGATATGCTGCAACCGGTTGCCGACGGTGCTACTAGCCATGGACGGTAATGCTATTCACCGGAGTCGATATGCGACCAACCATGGATGGCTATGCTACTCTTTGAAGTCGGTGATGCTGGTGCCGGTTATGGACATGTGTGGGATGCTACAAGGGGTAGATGATGGTGCTGCGGCGAGGGGCAGATAGTTTTTTCGTTTTGCATGATGTGAAGAATTGTTTTTGCTACAACCGTATGTGTTTTTGCGCCATACGGTTCTGTGGATTTGCATCATCAGTTGAATTTGATTGCTACAATAATTGTATTGTTTTGCTACAACAGAACAAATTTGTTGCTACGATGTCTTCAGCGAGTCTCCGACGAAGTCGATTTTTGCTACAATAGCATAATTTGTTGCTATGAGATCTCCGCCGAGGTCTCCGGTGTGCTCTTTGGTGCTACCGCGGGCAAGGACGGGTGCTGCGAGGCAGCGACTACGGTGCTATCACCGGCGACGGCGGTGCTGCAAACAAAATCGGTAGAAGCATTTTTTTTCTTCATAGAAGCATTTGCTATGAATATCACAAAAAATATGCTACAAATGAAACTTTTTACTCCGTGGGCAATAGGCGAATCACCGATGACACATCATGGACAGGGAGCTGCAGTAACACAATTTTTTTGCACCATACGCTGGGTGGATTTGTATCACAAGAGGAATTTTGTTGCTACAATTGTTTTACTGTTTTGCATCATAAGTTTCATCCAAGGACCTCGCTGGGAGATTTTGTTGCTACGATGTTTGTAATTAACAAATATTTTGCTTCTGTGGTTTTGCTAACAACATGTCCACGACTCGCGGTCTTGCTACCGATGGCGCATGGCATTGCTACCGACGAGCCGACGATGCTACCGGCGTGCGGTGTTGCTACCGACGGCACGTGGCGATGCTACCGATGACGCGTGTCGTTGCTACTGACGAGCGGCGATATCCGGCAAAGCTATGAGAAGCTGCTACTGACGTCTCGCGCCGTTGCTACCGATGAGCTGACGATGCTACCGACGGTATCCGGCAAAGTTACGAGCGGATGCTACAGACGTCTCGCGGCGTTGCTACCGACGAGCCGGCGATGCTACCGACGGCGCATGTCATTGCTACCGACGAGCCGGCGATGCTACCGGGTGCGCGCGACATTGCTACCGACGGCACACATTGATGTTACCTACGGCGCGCGGTTTGCTCCGTAAAAGCATCTAGAATAGTGCGAGCTGACGATGCTACGAATAAAACTTTTTCTCCATAAAATCATTTGCTACGAGCAAAACAAAAAAATCTACGAATGAAACTCTTTTGCTCTGTAGAAGCATTTTGTGCGATTTGATAGCATTTGTGGGATTTTGGTGCAAATTGTACATTTAGCAATTTTCTTCTGATGCAATTATTTTTTTTTTGTGGCGCAGATGTTTGTAAGTTTTGTAGCAACGAAAAATCCCTTTTGATGCAAATCCATAAAGCATTTGTAGCAATGTTTTTGCTACGAGGTCTCCGGGCGATGTCTCCGGCGAAATCGATTTTTGATACAATAGCATATTTTGTTGCGATCAGATCTCCGCGAGGTCTCCGGTGTGCTCTCCGGTGCTACCACATGGAAGGACGGGTCCTGCCGTAGGTGGGGAGCTCTGCTACCGGCAAGGGCGGAGGTGCTACCGTAGGTGGAGGGCGCTGCTACCGACGGGGGCCAGTGAGCGGCGGTGCTGCTGTCATGTCGGTGAGCGGCGATGCTGCCGTAGGTGGGGAGCTCTGCTACCGGCGGAGGGCGGTGGTGCTGCCGTAGGTGGGAGGCGGTGCTACTGTAGGTGGAGGGCGCTACTGCCAGCCGTGGTGCGGTGGTGCTGCCGTCGGTGAGCGGTGTTGCTGCAAGGAGCGACTGATGGTGCTGCCCTCGGCAGCTCCGTTGCTACAAGGATGATAGCGGCGACGCTGTGAGCAGCATCAGTGCTACTGGCCGTGGTTGCCGGAGCCACGGATGCAAATCCAGTTGCGCCAGATGCGAACATCGGCCACCGCTGCTACAAATGGTCGTCTGTGCTACAGGTCAAGCCGGATGGCCACTGCTGCCGGCAGCCATGGCCGAAGCTGTGAACGGCGATGGCGGAGCTGCGAACGGCGTTGACGGAAGCTGCGACGGCGACCTCGGAAGTTGCGATCTGCGACCTCGGAAGCCGGGATGGCGGAGCTGCGAACGGCGACCTCGGAAGCTGCGAACGGCGACAACGGAAGCTGCAACAGCGGAGCTGCACACGACGACGACGGAAACGGAAGCGGCGACGGTGGAAGTTGCGGCCTGCGACGGTGGCGCTGCTGTGAGGATCGGTGTCTGCTTGTAGCAGAGATGAGGCGTCCAGGACGGGGGATTTTTGCGGGGGAATTTTTTCTCCGAGTACGTGGTGCGGATGGGCACGTGGGCAAGTGGACGACCCGGTCAACATTCGATATTTTTTTTTAATAATACATTTTTAAATTAAATTCACAAAATATTACGCAAAATAACGAAATTGCAAAAATAATACGGCCTCGGCCCAGCTTGGGCCGATAAGGGCCCGTCGGCCAGGCTTGGGCCGATTTGGCCTTATCGGCTTTGTTAAGGACGACCAGATCGCATGGTGGGCCAGGCCTGCGCCCGACAGGCCGTGAGGGGGCACTAATCGGCCAGAACTCGTCCGACCGGCCTGTCGGCCAGGGCTGGGCCGACAGGACGCTGGATAAGGCCAGCCCTGCCCACATCTTCCTCCTCGCGTCCTCTCTCTCCTTTTCTTCTTCCTCTCGAAACCAGCAGCTCCTTACTGCGTTTCAGCGGCGATCTGTCCATCCAGCCACCAAATCTTCCTTCTACAAGTGTTAGAGAGTTAAGGCAGCTCAGATCTACAGATGTGTTGGATTATTGTGTGATTTCGTGTTGTTTGGTTGGAGCAATGGTGGAGTTTAGGTGGAGGTTGCTGTAGGGTGGTGATGGTGCAGCGTGGTGGTGGTGCAGCGGTGTTGCATTGGCGGTGGTGGTGACGTTGCTGGTCCATTGAATCGGCACGCTTCAAGGGTATGCGTTTATTTTGCTAACAATATTAAGTATATAGTTGTTCCCGGTTGTAACAGTAAATTGGTGTCACATTTTTAGGTTGTTGAGATGAGTAATTTAGTGAAATGTTTGTTTTTCTACGGTCCTGGCGAAGTTGTAGAAAATGAGCATGGAGCTGATTTGGGTGAGTTTCGATGGTCAGAGTTGGAACTGAGTGACCCACAAACATGGTCTATAAGTCAGCTGAAAGATTGGTTGGCAGCGTGTTTAGGGCTTCCTGAAACAGACACCGTCGGTGTGCATGCACTGTGGACGAAGACAAGGTCCCCGGTGTTTTTTTATTTGAGGCCGATAGAACGGACCTCTCACATGGTGCGATGGTTGCAAGGCTGCGCAAGCAGGGGATGTACCCCTCATGCCTTACTGATACCTGTCGCGAAGGAGGTGATTGCGCCTGAAGGCGAGGGAGGGCACGATCCTGGCCAGAGTAGTCAGGAGATGCAATTTTCTGGACATGATTATAATCAGCGAGATGTTGGAGGTGGTGATTATGACTATGGCCAAAATAGTCAGACGGAGCAGATGGAAGAGGAAGATGTTGGAGGTGGTAGTTATGAATCTGGCCAAAATAGTCAGACAGAGCATATGGAAGAGGGAGATGAAGATGCTGCTGAGGCAGCAGCAGACGATGTATTCCAAGAAATGATGGAAGACGAACATGTGGTGCCAAATCCTGCGTCATGGAGTCATGATTTCTCATCGTCAATGTGGGGACCCCGGACTAACTGTCCGAAATACCCTTGTGCCTACATATCAGCGATCCCATGATCAGTGCGTCGCTGAAGCACAATTAAACTTGGTAGCCAAAGAACATCCATACATACCGAATTTATTTACTTACTTGATGGAAGTGATCAGCTTCATCAGGTGCTTGCAGCGGAATCACCAAACAACGTGGAGCCCAAGTCATTCGCCTTAACCCTACAGGCAGCTGACTGGGAAGCGCCCTAGTTTGCAAGGACGTCAGTGAACTCCTCTTCTTCGAACTGTTTCTTCTTCCACAATCTGGCTAAGACAATAGCCAGGGACGAAACCAATATGAGTACATTTGATTGTACTCGCAAACTACCCCAACTTGAGTATGCACTATTTTAGTTTTATTTTTATTTCAAAGACTTTTATTATTGAAAAACATCTTTATATCTTTATTGAAAAAACATCTCTATATATTTATTTAAAAAGGTAAGAAGAAGTTTATAACTATCCTTTAAGAAATCATTATTTTAGTTGTTTCTCAAAAACTCCTCCTTTTTCCCGACCATAACTCATTATGGTCCAATTAACTTCAACAACCTCATACTAACTCATTAGTATAGGTATGTAACAGCATCTCCCCTTCAATTTCATTTTAAACTTAAACACCTTTCAAAACTTGCCCAAAACTTGCACATGGTCTTAGCAGTTCTTCCCAACTGTCCATATCCGAGGACTCGGCTATTCGAATAGTTTTACCCTCTGCAGAGGTAGTACGCTTTTCCCACACCCATCCGGTCACTCATCGTGTCAGCCACGTCCCGCCATACCAGAGGTATGCGAAGTTGAGTTCCCGGCCATAGCCTGTCCTTTGCTCATGCTACTATAGGACCCTGCCGCTACGACACTTTCCATCGACACTTAAATCCTCAGAAACTAAGTGTGAGGACTCGTAGTTCTGCCCGGCGGACCCAAGGGAGCCCTTCAATCCTCTTCCTCCGACATGTTCATACCGGCTTCCGGTAGACTTCAATGAAGAGGACCCAGGTCAGGGGGTAGGTCCTCAGACCATCCCCTCATGGAACGAGGTTCTCCTCGTTATTGAGGCATCCAGTACTAACACAAGCAAATTATATGACTACGCCCTTGCCCATATGTGGGTAAATGTGGTCGCACAGATTTTCGGCTGGGGATGTAAGTACAAGGACACAATGTGCATTTTTCTTTCCAAAAACAACACCATTCACCACTTCACAATTTCATCACCGACATCTCGGCATACCATAAATCATCCGAGGATTTTCAAAGGAGTTTTTGAATAAACAAAGTTTTTCCCAACCTATAGTTTTATTTAAACAAACTGATATTTCTACCTAGAGTGGCAAAATAGTTTTCCATAAACTTTTGAAAAGGTTTTCACAATCATTTCCAATTTTCATAACAAAATACTTTTAACCAAAACTTGGGCGGTTCGTAATCCCACCAAAAAGATTTTTATAGAAGGCTTTTGAGTGAAACAAAATTCATTTAGAAATCATTGTATACCACTACACCTATATCGGGTGTCTCAATAATATACTTGTATTTTGGAAAGGGGTTTTCAAAATCATAGCTTTCGTGGCAAACACCACATAAATCATTTATGCTAACACAGGTAAATCAAAATAGATGTATATAGGTGCAAGCTCAGTGAAGTAGCTTGCCTTGCTCAGCAAAGTGACCCTGGTCTTGTTCTTCTGGTTCAACAAATTCCCCCTTCTCGCAAGTCCCGGCAACGTTCTCGTCTAAACGTCGTAAAACAAACAAGACACACAATTACCACACAATTTGACCAGGCAACACTAACACTCAAGCTGAACATCTACAAATACCTACTGGTCTATGGAAGTCAAAACAATTGAATTTAGTTCAATTTTTATTATTATTAATTTCATATACTTTTATTAATTTCAGAAACTAGTTACACACGAGTTAATCCACCATTTAATTTATGTTGATCACAAACATACATACTAAAAATTCTACAGAAAGCTACTGTCACACATAAGACAAATCAATTGGGTTTAATTTATTTTAATTAACCCTAATTTGCATATGATTTTATTATGACAAAAATCTAGTCACTCAAGTTTTAATACATATCTCATGTTCTGTTGATCACAAAATTATGCCAATTTAGGGATAGCTAAACTTGGCTAGTGCAAGTTCAACAAAATTGACCTAGGTCCAATTGGATTAATATTTATCCCTCTATAATTCTTTTACTACAGAAAGGTTCAAATCACTAATTGAATTACTAATGAGTTTCTGTTGCTCCTAAAATCCCACCAATTTAGGAGTACCTAAAATTTACAATACTAAACTAACAAAATTGGGTTCAACTCATTTGGACTTTTAAATCAACAACTAAAAATCATTTAGTCCAGAAAAGCTTCTATGGCAAACTTTTAATTTATCTTAGCCTGTTAAATATTTTTGAGTGAGACCAACGCCAACGGCTAAATATTTTCATAACCTTTCCAGGGAATTTTATTTCATAGTTTTTGGACATCTAAAACGAAGAAACAAATGTTTTTGTGAGGGTCCAGAGAGGAAATTCGCCCAGAAAATTTCCTGTCCGGAAATGGTTAAATAACTGACAGCGGGTCCTACGGGACCCACCCATCAGTGCGTTTTAGAGAGAGAGGAGGGCACGCAGCATGCATGCAGCCATGCTACCGTTGATCTAAAGATCAACGGCTCGGGTGCGTCTCCATCCTCCCGACGCGGGGACACACAGGAAACATAAAAGGGAGGCCTCGGGCGGCTGGTATCTCACCGTGGGGAGGCTGAGGGTCGACGACGAGGGTGTGGGGCGCTGCGGTGGTCGAGGGCGTCTAGCTGGCGGCGCTGTACAGCTCGGGGACGTCCAGAATGATGGCGGCGAACACGGCGGCTTCCTCGGGCGTGGTCCGTCGTCGGCGAGCTCCGGGGTGGCTTCCTGTGCACGGGACAGAGAGATAAGGGAGGCGCGTGAGTGCGGTGGTGCTGGAGTTGAGTGCGCAAGGCGGAGTGCCGAGGGAGGGGGAGAGACGCGGTGCGAGCGAGGTCGTCTTCTACCTCGGCCACGGACGCCGCGGTGTGCTCAGCACGGCCGTGAACAGCAGCAGCGCTGGTAGCACGGCGCTGCTCTCCTGGCGGTTCATAGAGTGAGGTGTGGAGTGGAGGAGAGGCAGAGGAGCAAGTGTGGAGAGGAGATGCAGCCTCGGGTGGGTTTAAGTAGAGGTGGAGGTGAGCACGGCATGGTGAGGCCGTGAGGGAGAGGGAGACTAGGGAGTGTGGTGGTGGTGGTGTGGCGTGCTGTCGGCTCCTTCGGGAGGGAGCAGAGGGCAGTGGAGCACGGCAAGGTGTGGCGTGGAGCAAGGTGGCGTGGGGGTGAGCCAAGCGTGCTCGTGTGGGGGACGGCCGTGGCGTGCTCGACGCGCATGGTGCGGTGCGAGGCCAGCGCAGAGGAGTGGGGAGCACGGTGCTGCTGGGTGTCCTGCTGCGCTGAGAGGGAGCAGAGCAGCAGAGGTGCAGAGGAGTGGTCAGGGCGAGGCGTGCTTGCTGGGGAGCAGTGGCGACGACGGCCGGCGTCGGCGTCCAGTGTGCGGCAGGCAGCGAGTGGGCAGCGAGATTGCAGGAAGAAGGGGTGTACTCTCGCGCGTGGCTTCTTCCTGAGACGAGAGAGGGAGTGCAGGGGAGGACGGTGGCGTGCTTATGAGGCCTGGCGTGGACGGTGCTCTCCTGCCCACGTGAGTGGCCGAAGAGGAGGAGAGAGAGAGGGTGGCCAACAGCTAGCTTCAATGGGAAATGTCCAAAAACTGGCACACATGTACCTCCTCTGTGCTGGAGTGAGAGAGGGGGAGGGAGAGATCAATTATTGGAGTTCTATGCTTCAACTCATTTTCTGTCCAGAGAAGGAAATGAGGTTTTCTCCAAAATTTTGAATAACACGCGGCACAAAAATGATGTTCAGGAGATCAAGGATGAAAATAGGAGTCTAGGGAATTTTGCCTCATATTTTTCTGAATTGAAATGAGGGAGTTATAGGAGATATTGCAAAATGTCCAGAACTGTTTATTTGATTTAGTTTCAAAAATTTGAATTGGACTATGTGATGTTTTTGCATAACTAGGCCTCACATGAACCTAAGCACCTCAGGAAATTTTCCCCAAATTTTTAGAAATACTTTTATTCGCTAAATAGTTTAAAATTCATTTCGGCCCTTTTTGAAAAGAATCAATAAAGATTATTAAAAAAAATGGCCAAAAACACTTTTTGTTAAAGTGAGGTGAGAGAATACATAGTGGAGAACACAAAACTGGTTTTTATTAATTTTCTATTCTGAAAATATTTATCATTTCATGTAAAACATTGAAATTGAGTTTTCGAAACAGTTTTCAGGAAATTCAATATTGACTAGGCATGAAAACCTACATGGAGTAGTGATGTTCTGGGCTCAAAAGGTTCATCATTAAGTTTGGGGTGTGAGATATGGTGCCAAGGATGGATGATGGGGTGGTGCAGTGGTCCAAAGGTCAAGATTTAGAATAACATAAGGGTGTCAAAAAGGTATTAAATACTGTGACACATGGTCACTGTTTTGCTTAATTTTTTTAACACCAAGAATAAATATCATTTTAAATATTTGAGCACACACAATCCACACACAAGAAATCATAGATCATGAAATCAAGACAAGCAAGACACAACACAAAAGATCAGCAACAACACAACCAAGATCACACAAATCAAACCGCACAAATTTGTCACACCACAATTTACATAATTAACAATACTATCTTATAAAAATGATCACCCTTAATTATGACAAGAGGATGTTTAGGGAATACCTCAAATCATAGCTTAATATTTTCAAAAGGTTGGATAAAGAAAAATATGTGGGGTAACATATTTTCCACTAGTTTTATTTTCAAGTGGACTGAAAATCAGAGTTTATAAAATGGGAGTTTTATATACCTGCAAAATACCACGGTTGAAAAATAGGTAGGAGATGGCATATAGATCTCCATAATTTTGGGAAACACATATTTTTGGCCCAAAAGTGGATATTTTGTTTGTTGCTAAACCAATCATCGTTGAAATGGACTTTGGCCAAAATTAGGAATAGAAAAGATATATGGAATATTTTCTTGTGATAACATGATCACCAAAGTTTAATATATTTTTATTTAGGTTGGGTTCCTAGGTTAATTTTTTTTTTACTAGTCCAACAACTTAAACAACAAGTCACACAAGATCAAACAGAGCAATGGGAGGGAAAACGCAATCATCAGTGAAACATTTCTAAAAGTTTTTGTTGGCTCTGAATTTTGGGTCTTGTGAAACTAAGTTTTTTTTTTTTTTAGTCCCAAAATTTGGGATGTTACAAATCCTTCCCCCCTTAAAATAAATCTCGTCCTCGAGATTTGTCCGGGGGTACAGGGGAGTACGAGGGCACGGGTTTTGGGGTTGACTACTCTTCCGAGGTCGTTGCTTCTTTCAGTAAGGTCGCTATGTGAGATCTTAACAACTTGATGTTGCGAGGCCTTCTATTGGTTAGTTGTATAAGAATGTGGGTGTCTTTTATGACATCGAATTGCCTTAGTCATACAAGAAGAATTTGTTAACAAGGTAGCTAGTCTTGTCATCAAACTACTTTTCATATTCCAAAGGCTGAGATGTACTGAATTATCTGATGTTCCGTTTATTTGTGTATGACACTCCATTGTTTGAGCATACAAAAGTGAATTGCTAACAAGTTCATGAGGCTTGTTACCAAACTACTTCTATATAACACGAACAGTGGAATATCACATTATTTCTAGAGAGGTTAAGAAAAATAGATTCTGATATAAGAGTTTCCAAATACTCAATGATAGTCTGGTATATTGCTTCTTTGCCAACCTAAGGAATCTCTCTTCAATGTCTTCTTGTCGTAGTTCCTCCTTCTGGCGGTCTCTGAGCTTGAATCTTCGTAGAAATTCTTATGCACTCCTTGAATTCCTCTAGTTGCCAATCCGAAATGAGTTCCTTATGTCCTCGTTTCTTGTCAAGGTTTGCAGTCCTAGATGATTAGTTGGTACTATCAAGGACTTAGGTCAGATGTTAATCTAAAGTTAGGTAAGATAAGTTAGTGTGGTATCCTTGTAATTTCACCAATTAATCTTGCAAGGTGAGGCTCGTATCTTCACGAGGTTGGCGTAAAGTGGCAGTTTCCTTCGAGATCTTGACGCACTTGCTCCAGATGGTGCATGAATGACTTGCCGGTTAGGTTGTAAAAATCTCAGGCTATTTGGTGATAGATCGGGGGTCTTTGGTACCCTACAGAACTTCAGTTCTTAGTGGGAGATGGTTTAGATGAGAGGAAAAACATTTTAGAAAGATTTTCCCAGGTGGGTTTACATCTGCAACAAGGTGCAGCTGTGGCCAAGAGGTCAAAAATGGTTCTTGTTAGGTGGCAAAGAAGGAGTTTCTATAAGGAGAAATTTTTGAAATTAGTTTGTGCTGCCGACAAGGCGTGATTGTGAAACACACAAGAAAACATCACACAAGCAGAGTACACACAAGCAAAGAACTTCACAAACAAACAACACACAAGGTACATTTAGTACCAATGGACGCCTAGTACTTGTGGACGACAGGTAGTATCATCAAGGTTCCTATCATTCTTATCCTATGGGTCTTGGTTAAACATGACTGCTGAAGTCTTAATTTCAGCACCTTAGGTTCCAACTGGAATACTTGAGATTGTCGAATTTGCAACTTGAGTAGAGTTGTTGATGTTGAGCTGAGGTCTTCGAAGGTCTCTTGCTTTGTTGGTACTGACGATCTTGGTATTTGCAGATCAATCATCTTGAGGTCGAATGTTGAATATTCAAGATGGATGCTTCTTCTTGTAGGTGCTAGCTAATTAGGTCTCTCTTGGGTTCATCGTCAAGTATTTTGAACAGGTACAAGAGAGTAGAAAAATTCTTGGAAAATCTTAAAATAGAAGGGTAAGACTCGGAAATATTTGAGAAGATGAGAAGAGTGGAGTCATTTTTGGACTTCCCTAGATAAAGATATATTTTTGTATTAATATATTTTTAACAAAATATTTTCCTTCCTAACTAACGTCCATGCTAACTAAGGTCTGTTACAGTCAGGATGGCTCTGATACCAAGTCTGTGGGGACCCCGGACTAACTGTCCGAAATACCCTTGTGCCTACATATCAGCGATCCCATGATCAGTGCGTCGCTGAAGCACAATTAAACTTGGTAACCAAAGAACATCCATACATACCGAATTTATTTACTTACTTGATGGAAGTGATCAGCTTCATCAGGTGCTTGCAGCGGAATCACCAAACAACGTGGAGCCCAAGTCATTCGCCTTAACCCTACAGGCAGCTGACTGGGAAGCGCCCTAGTTCGCAAGGACGTCAGTGAACTCCTCTTCTTCGAACTGTTTCTTCTTCCACAATCTGGCTAAGACAATAGCCAGGGACGAAACCAATATGAGTACATTTGATTGTACTCGCAAACTACCCCAACTTGAGTATGCACTATTTTAGTTTTATTTTTATTTCAAAGACTTTTATTATTGAAAAACATCTTTATATCTTTATTGAAAAACATCTCTATATATTTATTTAAAAAGGTAAGAAGAAGTTTATAACTATCCTTTAAGAAATCATTATTTTAGTTGTTTCTCAAAAACTCCTCCTTTTTCCCGACCATAACTCATTATGGTCCAATTAACTTCAACAACCTCATACTAACTCATTAGTATAGGTATGTAACAGCATCTCCCCTTCAATTTCATTTTAAACTTAAACACCTTTCAAAACTTGCCCAAAACTTGCACATGGTCTTAGCAGTTCTTCCCAACTGTCCATATCCGAGGACTCGGCTATTCGAATAGTTTTACCCTCTGCAGAGGTAGTACGCTTTTCCCACACCCATCCGGTCACTCATCGTGTCAGCCACGTCCCGCCATACCAGAGGTATGCGAAGTTGAGTTCCCGGCCATAGCCTGTCCTTTGCTCATGCTAGTATAGGACCCTGCCCTACGACACTTTCCATCGACACTTAAATCCTCAGAAACTAAGTGTGAGGACTCGTAGTTCTGCCCGGCGGACCCAAGGGAGCCCTTCAATCCTCTTCCTCCGACATGTTCATACCGGCTTCCGGTAGACTTCAATGAAGAGGACCCAGGTCAGGGGGTAGGTCCTCAGACCATCCCCTCATGGAACGAGGTTATCCTCGTTATTGAGGCATCCAGTACTAACACGAGCAAATTATATGACTACGCCCTTGCCCATATGTGGGTAAATGTGGTCGCACAGATTTTGGTGGGTGTAAGTACAAGGACACAATGTGCATTTTTTTTCAAAACATCACCATTCACCACTTCACAATTTCATCACCGACATCTCGGCATACCATAATTCATCCAAGGATTTTCAAAGGAGTTTTGAATAAACAATGTTTTTCCCATCCTATAGTTTTATTTAAACAAACTGATATTTCTACATAGAGTGGCAAAATAGTTTTTCATAAACTTTTGAAAAGGTTTTCACAATCATTTCCAATTTCATAGCAAAATACTTTTAACCAAAACTTGGGTGGTTCGTAATCCCACCAAAAGATTTTATAGAAGGCTTTGAGTAAACAAATTCATTTAGAAATCATTGTATACCACTACACCTCTATATCGGGTGTCTCAATAATATACTTGTATTTTGGAAAGGGTTTTCAAAATCATAGCTTTCGTGGCAAACACCACATAAATCATTTATGCTAACACAGGTAAATCAAAATAGATGTATATAGGTGCAAGCTCAGTGAAGTAGCTTGCCTTGCTCAGCAAAGTGACCCTGGTCTTGTTCTTCTGGTTCAACAAATTCCCCCTTCTCGCAAGTCCCGGCAACGTTCTCGTCTAAACGTCGTAAAACAAACAAGACACACAATTACCACACAATTTGACCAGGCAACACTAACACTCAAGCTGAACATCTACAAATACCTACTGGTCTATGGAAGTCAAAACAATTGAATTTAGTTCAATTTTTATTATTATTAATTTCATATACTTTTATTAATTTCAGAAACTAGTTACACACGAGTTAATCCACCATTTAATTTATGTTGATCACAAACATACATACTAAAAATTCTACAGAAAGCTACTGTCACACATAAGACAAATCAATTGGGTTTAATTTATTTTAATTAACCCTAATTTGCATATGATTTTATTATGACAAAAATCTAGTCACTCAAGTTTTAATACATATCTCATGTTCTGTTGATCACAAAATTATGCCAATTTAGGGATAGCTAAACTTGGCTAGTGCAAGTTCAACAAAATTGACCTAGGTCCAATTGGATTAATATTTATCCCTCTATAATTCTTTTACTACAGAAAGGTTCAAATCACTAATTGAATTACTAATGAGTTTCTGTTGCTCCTAAAATCCCACCAATTTAGGAGTAGCTAACAATTTACAATACTAAACTAACAAAATTGGGTTCAACTCATTTGGACTTTTAAATCAACAACTAAAAATCATTTAGTCCAGAAAAGCTTCTGTGGCAAACTTTTAATTTATCTTAGCCTGTTAAATATTTTTGAGTGAGACCAACGCCAACGGCTAAATATTTTCATAACCTTTCCAGGGAATTTTATTTCATAGTTTTTGGACATCTAAAACGCAAGAAACAAATGTTTTTGTGAGGGTCCAGAGAGGAAATTCGCCCAGAAAATTTCCTGTCCGGAAATGGTTAAATAACTGACAGCGGGTCCTACGGGACCCACCCATCAGTGCGTTTTAGAGAGAGAGGAGGGCACGCAGCATGCATGCATCCATGCTACCGTTGATCTAAAGATCAACGGCTCGGGTGCGTCTCCATCCTCCCGACGCGGGGACACACAGGAAACATAAAAGGGAGGCCTCGGGCGGCTGGTATCTCACCGTGGGGAGGCTGAGGGTCGACGACGAGGGTGTGGGGCGGCTGCGGTGGTCGAGGGCGTCTAGCTGGCGGCGCTGTACAGCTCGGGGACGTCCAGAATGATGGCGGCGAACACGGCGGCTTCCTCGGGCGTGGTCCGTCGTCGGCGAGCTCCGGGGTGGCTTCCTGTGCACGGGACAGAGAGATAAGGGAGGCGCGTGAGTGCGGTGGTGCTGGAGTTGAGTGCGCAAGGCGGAGTGCCGAGGGAGGGGGAGAGACGCGGTGCGAGCGAGGTCGTCTTCTACCTCGGCCACGGACGCCGCGGTGTGCTCAGCACGGCCGTGAACAGCAGCAGCGCTGGTAGCACGGCGCTGCTCTCCTGGCGGTTCATAGAGTGAGGTGTGGAGTGGAGGAGAGGCAGAGGAGCAAGTGTGGAGAGGAGATGCAGCCTCGGGTGGGTTTAAGTAGAGGTGGAGGTGAGCACGGCATGGTGAGGCCGTGAGGGAGAGGGAGACTAGGGAGTGTGGTGGTGGTGGTGTGGCGTGCTGTCGGCTCCTTCGGGAGGGAGCAGAGGGCAGTGGAGCACGGCAAGGTGTGGCGTGGAGCAAGGTGGCGTGGGGGTGAGCCAAGCGTGCTCGTGTGGGGGACGGCCGTGGCGTGCTCGACACGCATGGTGCGGTGCGAGGCCAGCGCAGAGGAGTGGGGAGCACGGTGCTGCTGGGTGTCCTGCTGCGCTGAGAGGGAGCAGAGCAGCAGAGGTGCAGAGGAGTGGTCAGGGCGAGGCGTGCTTGCTGGGGAGCAGTGGCGACGACGGCCGGCGTCGGCGTCCAGTGCGCGGCAGGCAGCGAGTGGGCAGCGAGATTGCAGGAAGAAGGGGTGTACTCTCGCGCGTGGCTTCTTCCTGAGACGAGAGAGGGAGTGCAGGGGAGGACGGTGGCGTGCTTATGAGGCCTGGCGTGGACGGTGCTCTCCTGCCCACGTGAGTGGCCGAAGAGGAGGAGAGAGAGAGGGTGGCCAACAGCTAGCTTCAATGGGAAATGTCCAAAAACTGGCACACATGTACCTCCTCTGTGCTGGAGTGAGAGAGGGGGAGGGAGAGATCAATTATTGGAGTTCTATGCTTCAACTCATTTTCTGTCCAGAGAAGGAATGAGGTTTTCTCCAAAATTTTGAATAACACGCGGCACAAAAATGATGTTCAGGAGATCAAGGATGAAAATAGGAGTCTAGGGAATTTTGCCTCATATTTTTCTGAATTGAAATGAGGGAGTTATAGGAGATATTGCAAAATGTCCAGAACTGTTTATTTGATTTAGTTTCAAAAATTTGAATTGGACTATGTGATGTTTTTGCATAACTAGGCCTCACATGAACCTAAGCACCTCAGGAAATTTTCCCCAAATTTTTAGAAATACTTTTATTCGCTAAATAGTTTAAAATTCATTTCGGCCCTTTTTGAAAAGAATCAATAAAGATTATTAAAAAAAATGGCCAAAAACACTTTTTGTTAAAGTGAGGTGAGAGAATACATAGTGGAGAACACAAAACTGGTTTTTATTAATTTTCTATTCTGAAAATATTTATCATTTCATGTAAAACATTGAAATTGAGTTTTCGAAACAGTTTTCAGGAAATTCAATATTGACTAGGCATGAAAACCTACATGGAGTAGTGATGTTCTGGGCTCAAAAGGTTCATCATTAAGTTTGGGGTGTGAGATATGGTGCCAAGGATGGATGATGGGGTGGTGCAGTGGTCCAAAGGTCAAGATTTAGAATAAAATAAGGGTGTCAAAAAGGTATTAAATACTGTGACACATGGTCACTGTTTTGCTTAATTTTTTTAACACCAAGAATAAATATCATTTTAAATATTTGAGCACACACAATCCACACACAAGAAATCATAGATCATGAAATCAAGACAAGCAAGACACAACACAAAAGATCAGCAACAACACAACCAAGATCACACAAATCAAACCGCAAAACTTTGTCACACCACAATTTACATAATTAACAATACTATCTTATAAAAATGATCACCCTTAATTATGACAAGAGGATGTTTAGGGAATACCTCAAATCATAGCTTAATATTTTCAAAAGGTTGGATAAAGAAAAATATGTGGGGTAACATATTTTCCACTAGTTTTATTTTCAAGTGGACTGAAAATCAGAGTTTATAAAATGGGAGTTTTATATACCTGCAAAATACCACGGTTGAAAAATAGGTAGGAGATGGCATATAGATCTCCATAATTTTGGGAAACACATATTTTTGGCCCAAAAGTGGATATTTTGTTTGTTGCTAACCAATCATCGTTGAAATGGACTTTGGCCAAAATTAGGAATAGAAAAGATATATAAATATTTTCTTGTGATAACATGATCACCAAAGTTTAATATATTTTTATTTAGGTTGGGTTCCTAGGTTAATTTTTTTTTTTTACTAGTCCAACAACTTAAACAACAAGTCACACAAGATCAAACAGAGCAATGGGAGGGAAAACGCAATCATCAGTGAAACATTTCTAAAAGTTTTTGTTGGCTCTGAATTTTGGGTCTTGTGAAACTAAGTTTTTTTTTTTCTTAGTCCCAAAATTTGGGATGTTACAGTCAATGACAGTGAACGATGGTCATGATTCTGCCTGGGAATACCATCAGAACCAGCTTTCTGCGGGTGCTCTATATACCGACAAGCAACATTTGCAAGATGCAATCATTAAGTGGGAAATGTCGACTTGCAAGACATTCAAAACCAAGGTGTCGAGTAAAAAAATATCTGACAATGGAATGTGAGGTAGCAGGGTGTCCTGGAAGGGTGCACGGTTATCGTCCTCACTTCGGTATAAACTGTAAAGTGAGCGACGTAGTACAGCACACATGTAGAATTGAGAGTATTCCTCAAGATCACCGTAACATTTCGTCGACGCTTATAGCTCGGTTGCTATACTCAGAAATAGTACAGGGCAAAGCTATGGAAGCGAAGGCTATTATACATAAGGTGTTCACCAGGTTCAAGTACAAAATATCTTATGGCAAAGCTTGGAGGGCTAAGCAGATGGCACTTGAGAAAAGATTCGGATCGTTCCTAGACTCATATGACTCAGTTGTTCGGCTCCTCTACACATTGCAGGCCCGTAATCCAGGCACATATGTTGACGTCAAACACTTTTGGATGGCAGAGTTTCCAAACGTAAAGGTGCTGCATCGTGTGTTCTTCTCTTTCGGTGTATGCATAGAAGCTTTCACTCACTGTCGACCAGTTATCTGTGTTGATGGTACATTTCTTACTGGCAAGTATAGGGACAAATCTTGACTGCCATTGGTCAGGATGGCAACAATCAGATCGTGCCACTTGCATTTGCTTTTGTGGAGAGCGAGAACACTGAAAGTTGGACTTGGTTCTTCAGGCAGCTTAAAATAGCAGTAGTAAAAGATAAGCCGAACGTGTGCATCCTTCATGACCGCCATGCTGGTATACTGAACGCCGTCAAGGCACTCACAAACCCTGTGGCCGCGGAACAAACGCCATGGCTAGACCTGCAGAGTCGTTGGTGCATGCGCCATTTGGGGGCCAATTTTTTCTCACAGTTCCGAGATAAGGCTTTGATGAATAATTCAAAAAACTGTGCAAGCAGAACCAATTCTGGAAATACACATTCGTACGTGGTAAGCTTGATGACTTCACTAACCAGCATGTTAGGCAGAGGAGAGCTGCAAGAAATGTTGCAATAGCAGCACATGTGCAACTTGTGGCGCAACAGCTAGCAACCGGACCTCCACCAGCTGAGGATGTACCTGTTGGGCTTTGTGACTTGCCAGGATTTGATCCGCCTGGTGTTAGGAGAAAGACTGGGAGGTTGATCAAAAACTTTCAGCAGTGGATAGAGCACGAGCCTCTTGAGAGGTGGTCTTTGCTACACGACACTTATGGAGCCAGGTACGGTGTTATGACTACCAACCTTGCTGAAACATACAACTTCGTTCTTAGAGGAAATAGGGCATTGCCACTTACAGCCATTGTGGAGGGTATTTTGAGGGCACAGTCAAGTACTTCAGAGAAAGACGCCAGAAAGCTCACATGCATATCGTTAACAACC
Source organism: Poa pratensis (assembly GCA_947311845.1). Lineage (NCBI taxonomy): Eukaryota > Viridiplantae > Streptophyta > Magnoliopsida > Poales > Poaceae > Poa > Poa pratensis. The sequence goes on along the minus strand of CAMZMU010000085.1, from coordinate 113,626,336 downwards.
CAAACACACCTTTTTGTGAGAAGATTACGGAGTACATGGATAGGAAGATGGCAAAAGCTCGTACTCATGCTGTGCAGGCCATAGGAAAACAAGAAAGGAGGTTCGATGTACGCTTACCTTCTGACAAGTTTGGTTGCGGAAATCAGCTCAGAACGCATGAGGTGAGAATTGGAAATGAAGCCCGACCAACATGTGACTGCACATGCAATAAACCAAAATTGCTTCACCTGCCCTGCTCCCATGTATTGGCTGCGTGTGGGCAACTCGGACTATCAGCCATCTCGTTCGTTTCACCATATTATTTGAACAAGTCTGTTCTTAATACCTGGACCGGTGAAATGGTGGGATTTCGAGCTGTGGGTAATTTTAACACGGTTGATCCTAATGAAAGGCAGTACATCCCCGACCCAAGGCTACTGCGTCCTGGTTGAGGTAGACGACCGTGCAAGCGTATCAGAAATGGTATGGATGAATCTGAAGCCGGAGCCCGACAGTGCAATGTTTCTTGTGCAATGATTTTGGTCACAGGGACACTGCTTGTACAAAATTCCCACCTACGAATGCTGCTCCGGCAACTAGAGCAGTTGCTCCACGTGGACGAGGCAGCCGAGGACCAAGAGGAAGGGGAAGAAACTAGGATGTTTTAAATTTGGACTGTACTTTTATTTGTAATAATGTGGATCAATGTTTTAAAATTGGACTATGTTTTTATCTGTAATATGTGTGGATCAGTGTTTGTAGACTATGTTTTATATGTGTGTATCAGTGATTTAAATTTGGAGTTTGATTTCATCTGTAATTTGTCTGCATTTGTGTGGCTAAAAAAGAGGAGTGAGAGGTGAAAAAAAAATCAACAGCCAGTCGGCCCATCTTGGGCCGATAAAGGCCCGTCGGCCAGGCTTGGGCCGATAAGGCATAGTCGGCCCGGCTCTGGCCGACAGATTTCGCTGACAGGCGCAGGGCGGCCGACAGGCCAAATCGGTCCAAGCCTGGCCGACGGGCCCTTATCGGCCCAAGCTGGGCCGAGGCCGTATTATTTTTGCAATTTCGTTATTTTGCGTAATATTTTTTGAATTTAATTTAAAAAATGTATTATTAAAAAAAAATTAGCTCACATTCCGTCCTAGACGTACACGGGATTGCATCCGATGGTCCAGGAGGCGGGGGATCTGGGGTTCGATCCGCCGGGAGGCTTAGTAGTTCCCAGTTGCAGGAAGTTGCTCGTGCGCTCGCGTCGTATGCACGCAGAGTCAATCGATCGTGGTCCAGTTCGAATTAACATACGCATGTTAAACTGATGGGCCCCGCCGGCCCTGTATGTCCCGTATTATTGATTCCCACCCAGTCCCGCTAGTCCCGATGGACCAAATCTAAACGAGACGAGATATCCCGTACCCGCGCCACTTGCAACCATGAATGCTACTCCCACGTATGCATATTCATTATTGTTGCGGATTTAGATTCTACTAATTCTAAAGCTGCGACAATTAATATGTACTAGATTGTAAGAGCATCGAGGGGCTCCTCTAGACTCTGGAGTGGAAAAAAAGGTGGACGCGGCATTGATAGGAACACAAGAGGTAAACCAAATCTCTCTTTTTCTCGACTGATCTTGTCTGCACACCAATCAGGTCATAACACTCACTAACACCTAGACTAAAAACTGCACTACATCCTACAGGTTACTGAAGAACCACACCCCCTGAAACTAATGATGAAATGCATCATTGAGCAGACTTGCAGGATTTACACATGCTGAATTTGCACGACCTTGGTAATTCTCCTTCGGTTCGCCATTGGTTACAATAATCTTCTCACTTGTATTTCCTACCATCATCCTACCACTGCACAGAAAAGAAGTTTCCGTGCTGTCAGACAGAGGACCCAACCGAACATCAAGATTGACATTTTAGTAATATAAAGAATTTTGTGCATGATCTTTTTCTTAAATTGTAATCACTAGGCAGTGAGGCACAACTCTGTAATATGCCCATCGAAAGATCTTTAACCCACTCTCTGCCCCTCCACTCCAGGCCTCTCCACCCAAACCTTTATATTCTAGCAGTTGTTTTTTCAGATTTCACATAAATACACTACGAAACACTTAATGTACGATGTACCTGGTAATATTAACGATTTGTAGATGCAGATATTTTTTCTAAAGAAATTTCAAACTTAAGAAAGTTCTACTTAGAACAAAACTAGTACAGCTTATATTTTGATAGGAGTATATAAAGTCCCCATTAGGCTTTATTCGGTTGCAATTGATTACGTCCCCTAGTGGATCCACCCCCTGCGTGGATTGGGTGAACCCGAGCTGTCACCCCAATCCCACTACCCCGCGCGCGCACGTTCCCTGCCAATCCCTGCCGTTTAGCACCGTTCGGTTAATCCCTGCACAAACAGCAGGAGACAGCTACAGCCAGCATTATAAAGCACAGCAGCTATCATCTGCATACAGCGATCATCTGCATACAACGATCATCTGCATACAGCAACTTTAAATGAAAATAATATATATTTTAACATCAACTAATTGAAACCTGGAATCAAACACGCTCAGAAAACATGATAGCAAATGAAGTATACATCGTTTTACATAGGATTAAACATGAGTATCTTTATTTCACCGATTCATTCTTAGAAAAGTATTGACGCAACATCCAACAAAATCTGGCTAATTTTTTTGAAATAATACACGAAAATTAATAAATTGTGGAAATAATACGCAGTTTTTTATTTTTTTCAGAAATATTCCTCAGTCGGTTTCGTCGGAGCCGACAGCGCCTACTCGGTCTCGGCGAAGACGACAGGGCCCAGTCGGTGCTGACGGAGCCGACAAGGCCCAGTCGGCCACGTGGAGACCGATTACTGGACGGGCCACGTCGCCCCGGACGCTGTCGTCTTGGGCTGACCTGTCGTGCTCGCCGACGCGTCTAGCGGGCCCAGTCGGTCGCGCCGGAGCCGACAACGCCCTGGATGGCGTCGAGCGCAGGAGCGGCCCCTTCTCTTCTCTTTCTTCTTTCTTCTTCCTTGCCCGTGCTGTGTTCTTCCTTTCCTCTCTCCACTCCTCACACAAACTGAATTAAACCAGTGATTTAGACCAACAATCTTCACGTTTGACACCATAAATCGGTGCTAGAAGATAGAGGGAGGCCAGGGAACTTCCGATCTCCTGATGGGATAGCTCGTGGTGGTGGTGGTGATGGTTGGCGGGTGGTGGTGGTGGTGGTGGTGGTGGTGGTGCTGGAGGCTGCGTGGTGGTCGTGCTGGAGAGCTGCATTGTGGTGGTGCTGCTCGTGTTGATGCGCCGTTGATTCGAGACCGCCGGACGCCGTCGCCTCTCACGCTTCTAGGGTATGATTTGATTTTTCAATATTGTAGTGCTATATTTGTTACATGTATGAACATGTGTTGTTAAAAAATAGATTGTGACAGTAGTAAATATTGTAGCTATATTTGTAAGTTCATTTGAAAAAATGTAGCTATATTTGTAGGTTCATTCGGGAAAATGTAGCTATATATTGGTTGTGGCGGTAGTAAATAATGTACGTATCTATGTAGTTTAATTAAATATGTGTAGTATTAATTTTAAAAAACATGGTGTAGGTAGCTATATATAGTTGGTGCTGTTATATGTGGAATAATATTAACGATGGTCAATATTTATTTATGTCAGCGGAGATGCATCAGGAGCACGAGGAGGAGCAGCAGCACGTGGAGCAGCCGCATCGCCGACATGAGCCGCGTCCACGTATAGTACCTCAGCCGAGGCCACCTCCTCCTGACCAGGCAGGAGGTTCGGCGTGGCAGGGATCCACTTCCAGTTACGGGTATCGGCCACAGTCTCCTCCTCAGTACCGAGGTCCCGCACCGGAATTTCCGGATTATGGTACGTATATTGTTTTCATATTTCAATTCGGACTACGTATTACTTATGTACTAATGATTCCATCTGTAGGACACTATGGCTATTACACGGCTACGTCCGGACACCAGGGGTCAGGATCTGGATCAGGGTGGGGGAGTGAGCACGAGGCTCGGCTACACGCGGGGGAGGAAATGTCCAGCTGGTTGAGCATTTTCGACACGCCAATTTACCCCACGCAGCAGACACATGGTCCCATTCAGCAGACTCCTCCACCATACCCCACACATGATACACAGGATGACGTGGACATGACAGTGCCTCGTCAAATCCGGCCACCTCACAGGCTCAACTGGACGACGCCCGTCCAACCCCCTCCTCGTCAGGCTCGGCCACGTAGGGGTCAGTGATATCTTCGGGACATATTCATACTTAGGTGTATGAGACATATCCGTATTTCTATGTATGAGACATATTATTATCTACGCACGAGACATATTATTATTATCTATGTATGAGACATATTTATGTTCGTATGTACGACACATATTACTATCTATGTACGAGACATATTATTATCTATGTACGAAACATTCCACATTGCATAAATTAATTTAACATACAGCACTACACGTCCACGTTACAACTTCATTAGTTCTAAACACTGCATAGAACAACTACTGGTACAAATATTACATGCAACTCAACGATAACTAATTCGAATCAACGACTTCACTTCCCTCTGCCACGTGCTCGTGTTGGAGGCATGAAGTCGTCATCACTATTTTCATCGACGACAGCCTTGGATGCACCAACACTTTTCAACTTACGTCTAGAGTTGGCTCGTTTAGGAGGCATGAAATCATCATCACTATCATCTTGAACGGCTTTCTTGGATGATCCACCACTTTTCGCTTTTGATATAGCCCTCTTCACTGTTTCAGCGTGAAGGAGATTTCCAGGCCCATCACGACATGCGCCAAAAAACATTTCCATCCAACCAAAATGAGGGATCTCTTTGTTCAGAAACTGTCCATCGGCAGGCCAGTGCTGGACATTCACAAAATCAGGGGAAAAAAGTTAGTACGATTACACTAGATTCTAACATAATATAAATTCGGTACTCAGTTACCTTCACGTGAAATGCATAGGCCTCCGGCGAAAAATGGATTATCTTTGACTTAGGTGTCATAGACATGTCCCTAAGCCCCGCCTCAATAGCTTTTAGCTCATTAATTCTCTGCCACTTCCACCGCCACCCATCAATTTCATCTGAAATTTCTTCAGGTGTCATCTGGATTTTGTTTTTTTGGCTATAATTTTTCCCACCTCATGAATGTTACCCCACTCACTAACTAGCTCCCTATAACAGCTCTTGGGCCTACCCTCCCTAATACTACCTTCAGTCCATATTGCGGCGTGATACAAAACACACCACGACCTATGCTCCGAACTAGGACCCGAACTACCAGACATCGTTCCTATGCGACTGAGGAAATAACCACGCACCACACCCCTCCTCCATCACAAAATCTAATGGGTATATATATAGGCTCACCTGGGAGAAGAAGAGCGGAGAAAAATAGCGGGAGAAAAAAGGCGGGAGGAAAATGGCGGGAACAAAATGGCGCGAGAACTATGGCGGGAGAATTAGGGCGGGAGAAATATGGCGGGAGAATTAGGGCGGGAGAAATATGGCGGGAGAAGAAGGGCGGAAAAAAAAGCGGGAGCGCGCCCATGCACTAATCGGCTTTAACAGAAACGATTGGTTCATGTCGTCCTCGTCGAAGCCGACTACGGCATGCCCCCAGGGACGACGGGCCTGTCGTCTTCGACGGGACCGACTGGCCCCTGTCGTCTTCGCCGAGACCGAGTAGCCGTTGTCGGCTCCGATGAAACCGACTGAGGAATATTTCTGAAAAAAATAAAAACTGCGTATTATTTCCACAATTTAATAATTTTCGTGTATTATTTAAAAAAAATTAGCCAAAATCTGAAGAACAAATATGCAGTATTTCCGACGTAAAGAACACAAATTGATCGCCAAGGCGCCCTTGCCAGTCTTCTTTTTCTGGAGCTTCCTCATGTAGAATTCTAGTTCTTTACCCTCCGAGTTTAGACCTATAATTTTGAGAGAGATATATAAATATGTGATTATAAGAAAGATCCTAGCACAAGCACAACCACACAAGGAAGAAGATTTTACCTTTGCTATGCCATTTCAAGGCGCAGCCACAGTAGAGCAATCTCTAGGTCAGCACAGATAAAGAGCTCACGGTTCTTTTTCTGGAGCTTCCTCATGTAGAATTCGTTCCACGGGATGAGGCACGTGGTTTATTCCCCCCCCCCCCCCCCCAAAATTGCCGGGATCGGGGTGGAATAGGCCGGGGTCGAATCCCGCCCGGGTGTAACCGAAGGCGTCAAAGGAGAGGGGCGGGATTTATTCCCCGCGGGGCCGATCCCGGCTGGTAGGCGGGGATTTCGGGCGGATCCCGGCCGGGGTGGGTGTAACCGAATGAAGCCTTATAGATTTTTTAATTGGAGTATACAGAAACAACAAACAGTCAATATGCATTTGTATTTCAGGGACTGTCTCCAAACTGGTGTATTTTTTGAATGAGTTTTTACCTGTACTGTACATATCCAAATCAATCACGAAGGATCCATGGAGTAGGCGAGCGGCGCCTCGCTCTCGTGCGAGTTCACCGACGAGGCGTCGTCTTTCTCCTCTCCGAGAACGATGGACTCCCCGAAGTGCACCCGCCGCGCGTCGTTGGATGACGCCGCCGGAGACCGCGCGTGTTTCTTGCTAAGCGCGCTCTTGATGTTCGTGCTGCTCGGCAGCGGCGCCACCGCGGCCGACCTCGGCGGTTGCCGCTCCACGATCCCCGCGGCCGCTGGAGCCGGAGCCGGAGGCGACGACCGCGGGCAGAAGCAACTGCATGCGCACGCGGCGATCCAGAACGCCCACGGGGACGCCACGAGTGCGAGCCCTGCTACGGGCAGCCATTGCGGCGCCTCGGCCGGCGGCAGCGTGACGTAGAGCACCAGACACCCGCCGCCGGCGAGCACGGCGAGGAGAAGCAGCGCCGCAACCACCCACACGCACGCGCTCCCCGGCGGCCGCGCCTGATGCGGCTGCCCCATTGATCAGTACGTCGACCCTCCAAGTCGAACAAAAATTAATCCAACGGGACTAAGAACCTCTAATGGATCGACAGGCCCTCGATGAACAGTGCGCTCACAAGATCAGACTATCGATCTTCGCAGTGCCATTGATTCTTGGCAAACCTGCAAAAGGTTTGATCTGTGTTGGTGTTCTTGCTATTGTGGCGTGTGTCGGAGAGGAGGATGGAAATGTTCAACCCACGGTAACTGAAATACAGGTGAGGCAGTTGAGGAGGACACCCTATAATAGCACGGTGAATTGCATGGAATACATCAGATCAATTTACACACGTGAAAAATATTGGTAGCATGTACTTTGTGGGGGAGGTGTTTTATGGTACCCTCAAATGAATAAGAGCCCTCCATTTTAGTCCATCCAAAGGCTTAGAAGATTTTATACTGGTGCTAAAAACATGACCAGTACAAATCATACTGGTGCCAAAATAGACACCGCACCGCACACGGGCCTGGCCCAATATCGTAGATGGTTCTGGCCCGAGAGAAAATAAGGAGTCTTGCCAAAATGGAACCCTACGCACTCGTCGGCGTCCTTGTCAGTTGTCACCTTCCTCCCCTTCGTCGTCTCCGCCGCCGGGACCAAGGAGGAGCGAAGGCGCCCGCTGCGCCGCCAGCTCCGCTGAACATTGCGGGGATGATGGTTAACCGGAGGCTGCAAGGCGTTCGCGGTGCTGGTTGCGGCCTCGCCGGCTGTGGCGGAGCTCGTCGCGCGGGCAGAGCCAGAGTGGGGATCGAGGTTGCAGGCCACGCCTAGAGCATCTCGGCGGCGCAGCGGTAGCACGTCACGCAGGCGCAGGCGCAGCGCAAGTCGCAGATCACACACTGCTTCCTTCTCCCGGGTTGAGGGCAGGGCCGGTGCCACTGCGACCGCAACCGCCGGTCGCGGCGCTGGACGAGAAGCGCTGCAGTTTCATCACGACGTACTCAGACCCAGTGTACGTCGCGTACCACGACGAGAAGTGGGTACTGCCCGTGCACGACGACGAGTGAGTTTTCCATTCTGCTGATTAACTACCACATCATAGTCGACGGATTGGTACCAACAGAATTCTCACATTTTCTTCCCCGTGGAACTGAAACGACGACATGCTACCATTCGAGATGCTGACCCTGTCCGGCGTGCAAGTCGGGGCAGACTGGGCTTCTATCCTGAGGAGGAGACACATCTACAGTTCGCAACTAGCCAGCTGGAGGTGAGACAAATACCAACGTGTTATTCGTGGGAATGGTGGAATGGATTGCAGGCTCGAAGACGAAGACGCAATTGATTCGGTTTCGACATTGTTAGTTGTATTCAGTTTCTTCAGATTTACTTTGAATGCAATCAATATCAGTGTAATGTGAATTCAGACATTAGTCTACCAAAACTGTGTATGCTGCTTCTCTTTTTTTTTTACCCACTCTGTATTGCACTCAATAGCTTGAAGCAATTCAGTTAGTTATTTAGAAAACAGTAAGAACCCTCGTTCTCAGCGAAACTGGACATGCGTGTGCTCCTTTGGCAAGAAAAATGGACTTAAAGCGCACTTTTACATGAACACAACATTGCAGGCCAGAAGAAGCAAGACAAGTATAGCAACAGCTACGGATTCTCTGGTTTCGCTGCAGCCCACAACATTACAGCAAAACGAAGAAGCAGCGATACAGTCTACATCTACATGTCACATTGAAAATCTCTGACGCAAATCCTATGTCAACGAACAAAAAAGTTGGTAATTACAGAATATATAACAGTGACCTTTCCATGTTAGATTGCTTGAAAACGTATGAAAAAAAAATGACCACCATAAAAAATCATTTGTCAAGCCAAAGTGGAACCTTTGCTATTAGTCAGACAAGCTCGGAATATACAGAGTTTAACAAATGAGAATGATCAGTCAACTATCACTCTGATAGAAGTTAGTACAGCCGAAGTTGGTTCAGGTCACTGGTGCCTTTCTACCATGTATTGTAGTCTGCTTCTTGCATGCATCTGATAGAAGTTGCAACCATCTTATCGTCCCTAATACTTCAGCCTATTCCCGGTTTATCACGCAAAATACAATTATAGTCAGTGGTTTCGGGAGAAGGTTCAAATTCATGCCTATCATGGTTTCCCTGAACACGTGACAGGGTTGTACTTTGGCCCTAGAAACTCATTCCGTCTGGCTAGCCAGTTCAGGTTCCTCATCAGCATCAAACTCCTGCTCCACTCCTTTCACCTGCCAAAACAAGTTTGAAGCATTGAAGTTTGTGAGGCCTGACAATGGCCATATATCGACCGAATATGAACAGGTTACTATTTTAAGAAAGTTGGTCGTAAGAAGCATAGCTATTGTCACTTCCTAGCACTCTAAGCATTACTAGTGTTCTCTCAAAAAGCATTACTAGTGTTCAAATTGCTTAGTTCTAACTTCTAGCTACATAATTTGAGTACCAAACCAGGCCAGGCAAAATACGGTGATATGATATTATGCAGAAAGTAGTAAGATATATGAGAATCTGATATTATGCAGAATTGTAGTCGGTTAGAATTAAGGTTATTGGTTATCAGTCACAAATTTCAGAATCAAGGTTCTTTTTACGGAAGAGGTGGTACATGTAAGATATATGACTGCAAATTACAGAACCAAACCTCAAGGATTGTTCATAAACGGAAAGCATAGAACTGGATTGTCCGGATCATAGGTGTAGACTATCAATGCACACTAGCTTTCTCTTGCGAAGTGACTCGTCGCATGTGACAACCATAACCATGCTGTTGGAGGATGAAATTTGAAGTTTGAGTGAAATGTCTATTACTCCTAACTGATAGTAGTTGTATATTAAGTTATTAACTCAATGATGTGGAACAATGTCCAAAGAACAAATCTGGAGATTGGGCCGGCGTTATGCAGCACGAACTGGTTCAGGCCTGACTTGCCGGTCTGCGAGACGAGTCGAGGCGGACGAATGAGGCGGTGTCCGCGTCCGAGGCGGCGGCGGCGGCGGGCCGGCGGCGTGGAGGTACTGGCGTGCTTGAGCTGCGGCGAATTCGAGGCCGGGGCGGTGGCGGGGTGGAGGTGGCCGCGGCGTGCTCGGGCATGTTCGATCTAGAGATGGTGGCCGCGGGTCAGGTGGAGGCGGCGGCGGCGGCTGTAGGTGGACGCGTGCCTCTGGACTTCCTGTCGCACGCGATGGGAGGTGGAGACGGTTGACTCTGGGCTTACCTTTTTGTTTCTGATCTCAGCGGCTTCCTGGGCCTCCTGGGCCTAATCTTCACCGACTAATCTGAGCCGTCCGTTGAAATCATACTACTCTTCCTCCCTGAGCAGTAAAAGGTACCGTAAAAATCGCCTTGTGGGATATGAAGTGTGAGCCTGTAAATTATGGTCCAAAAATATCTGTATCCTACTATCCTTCTGTTGTAGACATATATTTTGTGACCTATTAGTGCTCACTCTTGATCACAAGATAATATACCAATGCCTGTTACATTAACAAATTTACTTACAAACTCAACATCTCATCCCTCCCCCATAACCCATTCACACAATTAATAACATAATGAAACACAGAACCTAACAGAATATTTGGAAAATAGTTAGATATAGTATGTTCAGATCAGTTAATCAAACACATCAGCACAACTGCACTAGTACCGGCAGTTTGAATCGGCATGGAAGCAACTGATCAAGTCAGCCTTAGCAAGCTGTACAGCTCCTTCATGTACAAGCTGTCCTTATCTTTCGTGCTCTTCTTCTTGGAGAAGAGCATGTCGTTGATGAGGGGGACAACAAGGGGCACAATGGGCTTCTGCTTCTGCACCTTCCTCTCTGCTGTCGACGTCTCCCTTCTTTGGACACGGATCATCTCCTCGTCGGCATCGTCCAGGCTCAGCAGATGCCCCAGTGGATGCCTCTGGGCTACCCGTTCGGGCTTCGGCTCCGTCCAGACCGCTAGCGCAACCGTGTTGTTATAATCCCTTTGCTGGATGCTGGTCCGTGCAGCCGCCGCTTTGTCAGCCTCCATGTGGGCTAGTCTCGAGAGGGTCCGGTGGAGCTTCGCGTTGAGGTTGGCCATGGCTAGCTCCAGCTCGGCAAGCCTCTTATTGAGCAGCACCGCCTCCTGCCTTGTCTTGGCCGCCTCTTCCTCCACCTTCTTGATGGAGCTCATGATCATGAGGTTGGCTTCGCCGTGGTGGGATATCGACGGTGATGGTGCCGACAGTGGCGGAGACAATGGAACCAGGCACATTTGCTGGGCATCTGACACCGGCATTAGGTTTGTAGCAGGCTCACTACCATAATATCCCTCGTGCTTGGCAATGGCAACGGCTATGGCGTTTGGATTGGAGTGGTTTTTCTGATGAGGTCAGAAGGCCTAACACAATGGCCCCCTCAAGCTTCTCGTTTGAGTAAGCAGTGGCAACGGCATCTTGCCAAGGGCTCCTCCGCTCCTTAACAACACAATGGTCGGCACGCGCACCCAGCCTGACCTGTGTTTCTCTGGCGATGATGCGCTCACCGAACAACGCGACCGCCTCCTTGACAGATCGAAACGCGCGAAGTGTCAACCTCTGCACGACCTGACAAGGCGGCGGCAGCGGCGGCCATGCCGCAGCTTTGCAGGTACTAGCTTCCCACAAGGATATGGAATGGAAGCAGGAACAAGCAGCTCCTGGAGGGATTTATGAAGGTCATCAGAGCAGCTTGGGGCTTGCTTTGCTTCGACTGCAATATGGCAAGACACAAGACCAGCTACCTACTAGAATCCTTGAAGCAGAGATGAGGGGCAGTACGCCTGAGCTGAAACAGGAATGCTTTCAGAGCAAAATAAGGAAGGTACCATCTGCATCTGCTGCCCCAGGAAAGTACAACAAGCCTAGATGTGTTAGCCCTACACTGTATGATGAGAGTGGTTGGGACAAATCATGGCCTTTCACGTGTATTACAAATATCAGATATGGTAAGATATGGTGCTATATTTTTACTCATCCTCTGAATCTTATGTAATTTCATCTTGGCACACTTGCAAGCGCAACGACCGCGCTCGCCGTTTTCGGTGTTACAGCTTTTCGGTAAGAATGATCTGCTCAAGTTTGGGAACATACAACAAATATTCAGAAAACAAATCCATTTAACCAAACGATCACACAGTTCATTCATTTCTTTGTATTCGAAGGTGACAGTGACATGATCAGTTGTACTTGTACATCGAGCTCAACATAATCAACAATTAACAACACTCAGTAAATATTCATGCTTGCACCTATCTGGACAGAAAGTAGAAAATTATTGAAAACAAACCAATGAGGGTAAGGTAACAAAGTTACCTGATGATACCAACAAAGCTGGCAACTTAAATAACTAATTCACACACCAACATGCTACACATCTACTGACAAGCATCCTATGTGATTGCCTCAGGAAAATGAATCACTCCATGCATCTAAAACGTAAGGTCCTTCGGATCCTCAATTATCTTGGAGAGAGTTTGTAGAAAAGCAGCAAGATCAGATCCATAAATAACCCGATGATCAGCAGTAACATTGACCTAGATTTATTGATCATGTCAGATAAGCACAAAATCACCAACTTCAATTGCTTAGTGTGAAAGCGAAAGTACCACAACTGCAAATAATTTTACCTGCATTTGGTTCTTGATCCCGATTCTGCCATCTTTTGTACCAACAACTGTCGGTTGTGATGCTCCAACAGCCATGATTGCTCCCTGTTTAAAAAAATAATTAATTGCCAAGGGTTTTTGTGCATTGCATGAAAGAAAGTGGAAACACGGAAACTTCATCTTACAGTTCCAGGTGGTAAGATCGCATCAAATCTATCAACTCCAAACATACCAAGATTTGAAAGGGTAAATGTACCTGCAGATTAACTGACAATTATTAGCATACAAGCATATACTTACAGTAGGATCCTACATGTTTCTTTTGCCCAACATCTAAAGCACTAACATAGTAAAACGGATGATCATTGCAACATAGTAGTTCTGTAAATTGATATGTGCGCGTGACATCTCAATTTCTGGTTAAGATAATTTAGTTATGAAGTAACAGTGAATTATGGTTTCAAATAATTCATGTACTCTGTCGTGTGAATTAGAAAATTCTAATCTCTTCACTGCGAAAAAAACATGCAGTCCACCATCAACAGTTCGACTGAACTGAATTTATGTTGTCCCAGGCATAGCAACAAATGCCAAGCTCTGGCTTCTGTAGCAAATGTCATTTTTTTACATGACACACAACCAGATGAACCCCATAAATGCACACCAAAAACTATCATGCTAGGTTATATGTTTTCTTTATTCTATGAAAAAGCATATACCAAGGAGGGAACATTTCAGAAAGTCAGTATACAATCATAGAATAACATTAGTATAATATGGCACACACAATCCACTGTGTCACTTTATTCCTATCTTAATAGAAATAAATTCTATCAATTCGCAATTGCATGCAATTTCTTCCAAAGTTAACATTACAACTGCGCTAGAAAGCTCTGTTTTTCAGAGACATACAGATCAGAGAGAGATCAGTGCTTTCAGATGAAGCTCTGAATCAATGTGTGTCAGCGATACAATAATCAAAGCATTTTAAATTACACAACTATGAGTAAGTCTTAAACCGAAATAGATGCATAAGAAACATCTAGTCTTATCCAGTCATCCTCAAATTATTTCAGTTCTTTTCTGGTTGGTCTACTTTCGTCCTCAATTTAATTCAACAGAACTAGATGTATTTTGACAGATTTACTTACAGCCAGAAATATTGTTACATTATTACTGAAGTCAATTTGAGCACATTGTGTTAAGCATCGGACCATAAGGCAGAAACAAGTAAAAGGTGCATGGAAGTTGCAATAGGACACATTTCAGGTCCCATGCAAAACATTGAAAGCAAATGAGAATTTTGTTTTTGTTGGTTCCAGTTTCTGCTTGCATTGTTTTGGCCGGTTCATGCTGAAAATAGGAACACATGTGCATACGCTGAAAAAAATTTCTAATGCGCAGCATGCGCTGTAGTTTTTGTCATACCATGAACAACTCTGTTACCAATCCATACTACCATAAAGTTGAAAGTTGACAACAAATAGCTAAACTAAGGCATGATGAACTATAGACATGATATCTATTCATGAGAGAGGTATACAGAATGAAGAGGAAACAACCTTAACATCAACAAGAGGTCAACAGCTACCACTATGAATAGGTTAACAACATCCACATAGGCTTGCACCTTATACAACCTTGCACAACTAAGTTATGAGTTCAATATCATAAGAAAAAATGATAAATGTAAGACATGACTAAAGCAATAACTACCAGACTGATGTATTCAGGCCTTACTGACATGGATTTCCTAACAGAAACAGTTAATTCCCTGTAAGGCTATATCAATCTGAAATCAGCATACAAAGAACATGCATATCCATGCAATAGACAATCAGGTTTGTGTGTGAAGCAAAAAACAAGTACCAGAGTTGTACTCCTGGGGCTGCAGCTGCTTCGCACGAGCCTTCTCAACCAGCTCCTTCCATTTCCTTGACAGCGTATAAATATCAAGCTGCATACCAACAGTTTTCCATTTACTCAGACAAAAGTATCAGCATAAACATCAGCCATCAGCATACTCAAGATATACAGAAAGCATTCAACCTTATCAGCATCCTGAAGCACGGGGGTTATCAATCCACCATCGATGGCCACCGCGACGGCAATATTGATGCTACTGTTGTAAGTAAAGCTCTGCCATCCCTGCAGCTGGAGTTCACCACAGGATGCTGCACCAACGCCATTGCTGTGGCCTTTGCCAGCAGAGCTGTCATTGTCACCCCCTTTGCCTTAATCTGCAAATAGTTCACTCCTTAATTCAGTCATTCCACTGGATATGCTAATATTGGGGTGGTAGAATACTGAAGAGAAAAGTAGATGCTCACTTTCTTGTAGAGCTGGTCGAGAGCATCTGTTGTGATGGTGTACCCAACCCTGAAGGTCGGCACGGCAAGGCTCTCCACCATGTTCTTGCTCACAGCACCCTGCATTGTGGTGAACGGCACCGTGGAACCCAATGGCACATCCGGCCGAGCAGCTGCGACGGGGGCCGCCTTTTTGGGCGAAGCTGCCGCGGCCTCTACGTCCTTGGCAACGATCCTCCCACCTGGTCCAGACCCAGTGACAGAGAAGAGATCGACGCTAAGTTCCTTTGCGAGCTTCTTGGCGTACGGCGACGCAACCACGCGCGCCCCGCCTTGTGTGGCCGGTGAGGGCGGTGCAGAGACTGCAACGGGCGCCGGAGGAGGAGGCGGCGGTGTGGCAGGGGACGCTTCTTCCGCGACGGTTTCCTGGGGAGCCGGCTGCGAGGCGGAGGCGGAGGAGGAGGATAAGGTGGCGGCCTTGGAGCGGGCGAGCGGGATCTCCTCCTCGGACTCGGAGAGGAGCGCGATGGCGGAGCCGACGGGCGCGGACTCCCCCGCGGGGACGAGGACGGCGGCGAGGAAGCCGTCGTGGAAGGTCTCGACGTCCATGTCGGCCTTGTCGGACTCGACGACGACCACGGGGTCGCCCTTGGAGAGGCGGTCCCCCTCGGCGGCGTTCCAGGCGACGATCTTGCCCTCCGTCATGGTGGAGCTGAGCGCCGGCATGAAGATCTCCCGGATCTTGGCCTCGACCCGGCACGCCCGCCGGCGCCGCGGCGCCGCAGCCTGTGCGCCGCGTTGGCGGAGCAGGGACGCCGAGGGGAGCAGCGTGGAGTGGAGGTGGAGGAGGCCGGCCATTGCGGGGACGGGAGGCGCAGGAGGAGGGGCGTTGAGGCTTTGGGATGGTTCGCCTTGCCTTGCCTTGCCTGGCTTGCTGTTGTTGTTGCTGCTGCTGCTGCCGCCTTGGGAGTATCGGAGGGAGGGAGGCGGGGCGGATTAGCCGAGGAAGAGGAGAACGATGCTGGCGGCCGGCTTGGGCTCGTCGCTGCTTGCTCGCAATGCTTTGGGTTTGCCTCCCCCAATTGCCAATTTGATATCAAACTGATAAAGCCCAATTGCCGTCAAACTTAACATGATTCGCTATTATCAATTCTATTCATGCAAACCGCTGTAATTGAATAAACATATCAGAGATTCTAGTAAGAAACCTCACCGTCGTCTGATTTTTTTCATAGGACTTACTGACACGAATTGCACAGTATTTAACCGAAAATTGCAATACTGAAAATGTGCAACTTTATCAAAATGTTGACGCTTTTTTTAGTTTCCACGTAATAATAGATGAAGTGAGGTCTACATGAAAGTGGTTGGATGCTGATCCAGTGACTTAGAAATGTGACTGAAATTTGATGAAATTCTGAACATTCTATGAATAGACAATCAGTACTTTATTTGTTTTGTTCTCTCATTTTCCTTGATCATGTTTTTTCTACTACTTTGAGTCATTCAAGAAAGAAAGATGAAATGTTCAAACCATGCTACAAATTTAAAAAAATTGGCAATGGTTGTCACGAAGACATGTGTAACCTGGACCCAACATGTCACTTTCAATATGGGTTTTACACAACCTACCATTCAAATGTCATGGCAGTATGGTACAAGTTCACCTCAAGAAGTTATATCAGTTAATCAACATTTAGGAGGTCCAACAAAAAAGTATCCAAACTAGCTGTCCTGATTTTTCTGTATGTGTGTGTAGCGAAAAAACATGGTACGGCACAAAATCAAAAGATGTTAGGCAAGAAAACGACAGAAAACATTGAGTGGGTTAGCTCAAAATCAGACCATAGGATTTATTCGGTGAACTCCAGAGCTTCTAGTTGAGCTACCCATGACCAATTCAAGACCTTACATGAATTAGCCAGAAAGCAATACACTCAGGTTTGCTAATAACCATCACTGTGGTGTTTATTTACAGCCCAGAAATCACAGTGATTCCACTCCAGAAATAAATATACTTAGCAACTCAAACCCATCACCAACTCATAACCTACATCAACTACGGCACGATGGTAACTATACAATGATCACATGTATATTGACATCCACAAACTAAGCAAATGTCAGGCTCAATTCAGAACTTATCTAAGTTTACCAAAACTGATTGCTTTGCTTTGGTTCACATTCACTTCGCGTTGATAAGCAATCTCAAGACGTTGCGCATCTTGGGCCGAGCGTCTGGAGAGAAAGCAACGCAGGAGAGGGCAATATTCAGAACCGACAACATCTGGCTGTGAGCTCCAACTGAAGTACTTGAGACCCTGGTGTCAAGGACCTGCTCCCTTTGCTCGGGCCTAACAGAAAGACTGAGAGCCCACTTAGCTAGCTCTGTGCCATCGCTGACAGAAGGTTTCCCTGTCAAGAGCTCCAGTAAAATGACTCCAAAGCTATAAACGTTGCCAGTTATCGTCAACCTCATGGTGTATGCATACTCTGCAATTACAAATCAGTGGAATTTAGTGTTAGTATATGTAGTCTTTCGGGATTATGGAAACAACTGAGCAGAATTTTTGCAGGACTATCCTATGGAAAGATTTGAGAAGTTAGAAACTTGTTAGCCTAATCCCTGCAAAAAAATGTAGTTTGCCTAAAATCAGAGGGCAGGACTTGGTGCAATGGTGAGGTCCTCCCCACTTGTGCCACGAGGTCCTGGGTTCCAACCAGCCTCCCTGCATTGCAGTTTGCAGGGGTACAACTAGGTTCCAACCACCTTGTGTGGGAGCCCCTATGCACTCGGTTTGTTCCTTTTTTTACTTTGCTTAAAATCAGTTAATTGTTTAAATTAATAGGTGATACCCCGTGCATTTCCACGAGAACCATGTTAAAACAAATGCAATAATAGGTGCTTAAGAACAACTAAAATTAATAGAAAAACAAATGGAAGGTTTACAAATTTTTTTTAAACCTACAAACTACAAAGTATGTGACAGAATGATGTATAAAAAGAGAATAAGTTTTGAATTGAACTTAACGCGACACCATTTTTAACAAAAATGTGAAGCGTGAACTAGGTATTTTCAGCTCCAAGCATCCAACAGATATACCATCCATAACCACACAAAATTTAACGCAATAAATTTAACTTGTGACGGACATGCATGACTTGATTCCCTCAGACATCCACGACTTGATGACGTGGCATTGTTTGTATGGATAAATTAATGCAAAAAATCCAACTTATGAGTACATGCATGACTTGCTGATGTCACACAAGTTTGATGGTTCGGCTAGCTATAATTGAGTTTGGGAAGCAAACGTGTGCAGAGAGATCTAGTATTGGGGGTCTAGCTATTTACATATCATTTTTTTATTAAACCTGCCTAGAAGTGGGGAGGTGTGCGTCAATTTGGATGGGAGATTCCAGTGTAACATTGACACAACATGGGCTTGCTAGTGTCTAAAGTTAATGTTCTGAAAGTTCTTAGGAAAAAAATGGTGATTTTAATTTAAGCAGAGCTATGAGACAGATGAAGTTTGGAGCTCCTGTTCAGACAGATTTGCAGTCAAGAAAATTAATTCATACTTTTACTACAAACGGAAACAGATGTCATCAAGAGTTTGATAACTAACAAATAGCAGAAAACATTCATTCTTGACAAATTCTATAAGTTGACAAAGACATGCTCAAAACTAACTCAGAATGTGTGAATATGTGTTTTACCTGGTGGAATATAACCAACTGTACCAGCAATGGTTGAAAGGCTCCCACTACTTTTGGAAGGATCGATAACTTTGTAAAGCTCAATATCTCCAATCTGAGGCTCATTCACTGACTTCAAGTGGATAGTCCTTGTTGACAAATCAAGAAGCAGAACGGGCTGAGTGCGCCCATGAAGAAAGGTCAGCCCTTGGGCCACCCCCACAGCAATGTTATACCGTGAGGACCAGTCCAGAACATCAGACCTTCCATCATGGAGTAAGTCGAACACTGTGCCCTTGCACACATGATCATAGAGCAGGTACGCATTATCTTCTGTCAAGACATAGGCCAATGGCACCATGATGTTGGAATTGCTTAGCTTACCAAGTACCTCAAGCTCATGACCAAATTTCTCTTGGCTCCCAATTTGGAATATCTTGTCACTCCAGTCAAGCTTCTTCACAGAGTAGATTGACCTATTTGGCATCACAGCCTTGTAATAGGTGCAGAACCTTGTCTTCAGAAATATGTTAGTGGGACTGGAGACTGCTTCCATTGCATATGTTAAGTCAATTGCAGAGGTGTGGATGCTGTTCATTGTTATGAGGTGGCCATTAATGATTTGAGGAAGGACCTGCTCTGGTGGTGGTCTTATATCTTCAACGCGATATATCCTCTTGGACAATGAGAACATAATAATAGTGGCAAGCAAGCACAATCCAACAAGAGCACCGACAATAGCAAAGATAGTAATCAGAACAGCATGGTTCTTCTTTTTACCATCTGTGGGGACGCCATCGCCATCTCCATCTCTATCACTTGCACTTGTAAGGCCAGGATTTCCAGTGAAATTGACTACACCGTGAAGTGGTGGGCGGAAGTACCCAGTGAGTTGATTATACGAAAGTACCAATAGTGTCAAGCTCTGTGGCCAATCAGGTGGAGATGGCACTGTGCCAGACAACTTGTTGTACGAAAGATCGAGGATCTCTAAATCTCTTAATGACCCGATGTTTGAAGGAATAGAGCCACTGAGATAGTTATGACTAAGATTAAGAGATGTGCTCAAGCTGACTGGCATTTTTGGGATAGTACCAGTCAGGGAATTATCCCCCAGATTTAGTTCGATTAGATATTTAAGTGACTCAAGTGAAACTGGAATCGGACCAGTAATCTTGTTGCCTGCAAGGTTCATGTTGGAGAGCTTCGATAACTGATCAACACCCTGTGGTATCTCTCCAGTGAATGAATTCCGACTAAGATTTAATATGCTCAGGCTTGTAAGAGAGGAAAATGTACTTTTGATCGATCCACTGAGGTTGTTCATTTGAAGCTTCAGAACTACTAGCTTCTCCAGGGCGCTGATCTGATCAGGCACCTGACCATGCAAACCATTTGATGCCAGATTCAAGAGAGCCAACTCACTGCATTTGCCGAGCTGGGGAGGTATATAACCTGACAGCTTATTGTCATTCAACTCAAGATAAGCCAACTTAGAGGCATCACCTATGGAGTCTGGAATGCTCCCAGTCAGCAAGTTCATACCAAGCCGGAGGCGAAAGAGACTGGAAGAAAAGTTCCTTGGAATGACCCCTTCAAGGTTGTTACTAGTGAGATCAATGGCCTCCAACACCGGAGGCAAGAATAGATCAGAAGGGATCTTCCCACTCAGATTGTTGTAGCTCAAATCCAACATCTTCACATGCTCGGTAATCCCACTCGGGATCGAGCCGGTGAACTTGTTCTGGTTGGCTGCAAACCGAGACAGCGTCGTCGAATTTGGTAGTCTCCTAGGTATTGCTCCACTCAGCCCATTACCTGAAAGGAGCAAAGTCTCGAGCTTGCCGAGAATCCAGAACCCATCAAGGACATCACCAGTTAGATTGTTCTGGCTGAGATCCAGCATAACAAGACCTCTATACGAGAACAAACCCTGTGGAATTGGACCCCTCAAATGATTGCCAGACAGCACCAGCTCCTCCAGTGAGGGTACCATGCTCGTAGGGACACCGCCATCCAACCAGTTAGTGCTGAAGTTCAAGCTTCTCAGTTGGGGGAATCTGCCCAAATCGGTGCTCAGGTTTCCATGCACACGATTGAAGGACAAATCAAGAACCTCCAGCCGGGGGAAACCAGATAGATCGCCGAGCGAACAGCCGAGCTGATTGCTACTGAGATTGAGTGACCGCAGTCCTTCCTTCATGGAGCAAGAGGGGCCCAAGAATCGGTCCCCCAAATCGGCGAGTGAGTTTCTCGAGAGATCAAGGGACAGCAAGGTGTCAAGAGCGCATATTGAGGCGAAGACGGAAGAGTTGGAAATGCCGTGGCCGGACAAGGCGATGCCGGTCACCACGGAGAACGAGCTGGAGTTGGAAGGGGAGCAAGCGATTCCGCTCCACAGGCATGGATTCGAGGCGGTTGTGTTCCACCCGGCTATGCCCTCCACGCGCGAGAGACCCATCAGGATGGATTCCTGTGTGCTGTTTAGACCAACAAGGGGCGGCGTGCCGGCGGCGGCGGCGGCCACGAAGACATGAAGGCACAAGAAGGAGAAGAAGGAGAAGAGCGGCAGCGGCAGCGAGAAGCCATGGCTAGAGCAGGAACAGTACCTCCTCCTCCTCTCCCCCATGGCCGCTGGCCCTGGCCTTCTTCTTGATTCCTTGCCGATCTCAGCCGGTTCGATCAATAGGGAAAAGAGAGGAAGATCTTCTCCCTAGATTTCGGGTTTCTCGGTAACCATGGCTATCTGGTGCAAATCTTCTTGGGTTTTGCTCGACATTTGAGTGCTGTGGAGACTGGAGAGGGGTGGAGATGGGAATGTTGGATTTTCTCTGTTTTGGAGTCCAGAGTTGACTGACTGACGTATTTCCTGGGAGTGAACAAAACCGAGAAAATGACAAATAGCCACCACAATTGCGCACGAGATGACAAAAAACCACCACCCTTCGTCGTTTTGACACATAAATACCAGTATTGGGGCTACCTTGTGACAAAAAGCACTGATTACACGTTGTTAGCGTTTTAACAGGATTTCTGGCAGATGGGACCCACTGTCAGTGCCGACGTGGCAAGGGGGCGGACGGAGCGGACGGAGCGGCCGTTAACGCGCGTTAGGGCACTCGTGCAGTGGCAGTAACACATCTCACTCTCGCTCGCCAGTTGCTCTCCCGCGACACGAATGGCGACAGGAGGCGGCGGAGCGGCGGACGGGCGCGGGGGTGCGGCGGACGGGGACGGCGGTGCGGCGAACTGGCACGGCGGCGCTCGTGGTGGAGGCGGTCCCGGTCGCGACATCGATTTGGGCAGCGAGCAGGAGCGCGAGTCGATGAATTTGTCGCCGGAGCGAGGGAAGGAGGGTCCGCCGGAGGAGGGGTCGTCGCAGGTGGCTGTGGCGAGCCAGTGCAGCACCGACCCGCTAAGCCACTACCTACCAGACTACCGGTAAGAGCAATTTCCCTTCCCCTGTTCTAGGGTAATTTGTCGTTCTAGGGTTCGTCTGTCGGGTTCTAGGGTTCGTCTGTGCTGAATTTGTTCCTCCCATTGAATATAGGCAACATTCAGAGATGTGGGAATTGTACATTCAGTTCGATGGCGTCAAATTTGTGTCAACAACCATGCACCGGGCTGATATTAGATTTCTGAACTTGTTGCAATTGATGGAGAAGGAAGGATATGGTCTGTGTGATTCAATGTACTATGTAAAAAATGAAGGAGAGGGATTGAATGGGCTAGACATAATTGACAGCAATGTGAAGGTGGAAGAGATGGTCAGAAAATATGAAAAAACAAAGAAAGTAGTGTTAACAGTCATGAGGGACAAGAGTAAGCAAGCCATTGTTTTGTCTCCAGTGAAGAAAAAAAAGGGACAGCAGAAGCTATATGCTAGGTCATATCCTAGCCCCATTGTAGTTGATCTGGAGGAGGAAGAGGAGTGTGAGAATGCAAATTTGCAGACTCAGAACAGTGTGCACTTTGAGCCTATATGCACTGTTGTGGAAGAAAATTTCCAGAAATCAGGACAGGAAGATGATGTAGAGGAAGCAGAAGATGCAGAGGAAGGATTTTTATCTGATGATGACAGCTGGCTGTATCCTTGTCAGTTTGATGCAGTTAAGGCAGAGCAGTTGAGGAGGAAGGAAGTAGAGGACATGAACAAAAGAATTGCTAAAAGGAAGAGAAAGGTAGCTGAGCAGCTGTATGAGGATTCATCAGAGGCAGAAGACATTTATGATTCATATGTTCCAAATTCAGAGAAGGCAGTAAAGAAGAAAGTAAAGAAGCAAGGCCCAACTCAGAGATCACATTCTCATGCTCCAGTGCCAGTTAGGAAAGAATGGGCTCCATCTGATGATGAAGAGGAGCTAGGTTTTCTAAACGAAGAAGAAGATGATGGCTTTGAGTCTCTGCCATTTGTGCTACCAAATGGCAGGAAGAGCAGAGCCAAGAAGCCAGCAGAGAGGGTGTGGTATGATGAGACAAGAGAAAATCCAGAGCAACAATTCAGCCTGAAGCTTTGTTTCAAGGATGTGTATCAATTTAGGCTGGCACTCTGCGGACTGCATATTGTGCAGATGAGGAATTTCAAGTACCACAGGAACTGCTCTGATAGGATAATTGTTTGCTGTAAGCCTGAGAAAAAGAAGAAAAGCACACAAGAAGAAGAAGAAGAAGGAGAACAAAAAGAACAAGAGGAAAAAGAAGAAGAAGAAGAAGAAGAAGAAGAAGATGAGCAACCAGCACACAATTGCCCTTTCTTTATGTCAGCCTCCAAGATAAAGAATGAAAACACCTTCTGCATCAAGAAGATGAATTTGCAGCACACTTGTCCTACTCAGCCTAAAAGCACCAGAGTAGGCGCTAAATGGCTGACCAGTACTTATGTGGATGAGTTCAGATCTGCTCCTAACACAGGGATAAGGACCATACAAGACAAAGCTAAAAAGGACTTTGGTGTAACAGTACCAAAGAGAATGGCTTATAGGGTGAAGACACAGGCAAGAACAACTGTTATGGGAGATCACAAGAAGCAGTATTACAGAATCAGGGACTATCTGCAAACTGTGATTGACAAAAACCCAGGGTCTAGATGCATTGTGACCACTGAGATGGGGCCAACACAGGAAGAGAAGGAATTAATCAAGAAAGGGCAGCAGGTTTTCATCAGTGACAAGCCAAGATTTCATAGGCTTTTCTTCTGTGTAAATGCTGCAAGGCTAGGGTTTCTTGAGGGATGTAGGCCCTTCATTGGGTTGGATGGCTGCTTCATTAAACTCACCAGTGGTGCTCAAATCCTTGCAGCTACTGGCAGAGATGGGAATAACAATATTTATCCAATTGCTTGGGCCATTGTTGACAAAGAAGATACTGAGAATTGGCAGTGGTTTCTGGAGCAGCTGAAGGAAGCAATTGGTGGAGATGAAGGCCAGTTTGGGCAGTACACCATCATGTCTGACAGGCAGAAAGGGCTGATTAAAGCAGTTACAACTGTCTTTCCAAACTGTCATCAGAGATTCTGCCTAAGACACATTTATGCCAACTTCCAGACAGCAGGTTTCAAAGGGGAGGATCTGAAGAAGTGCATGGACAATGCAGCATATTCTTATACCAAGGATAGATTTGACAAGGCAATGGAAGAAATGAAAAAACAGTGTGAGGCAGCATGGCAGTGGCTTTCAAAGATTCCAGTGAACACATGGGCAAGGTGGGCCTTTGACACAAACTGCAAAACAGATTTGGTGAACAATAATTTGAGTGAGGTATTCAATAGATACATCTTGGATGAAAGAAACAAGCCAATAGTGACAATGCTTGTAGGGATCTATGACAAGCAAATGGTGAGGTTTGATGAGAAGAGAGAGGGTGTGAGATCATCAAGCTGGGAAATCACACCTTCTTATGGTGAGAAGCTGGAACTGATGAAGAAATATGCAAGAAATTGTGTGCCACAGAGAGCAGATGATGGCCTATGGCAGGTAACAAGTGGTGACTACACATATGAGGTAAATTTGGAGAAAAGAACATGTGCTTGTAGGAAGTGGGATTTATCTGGCTTGCCATGCAACCATGCTGTTAGTGCAATCTATAGATCAGGAGCATATCCAGAAGATTATGTTTCACATTTCTACAAAAGACCCATGTACCTGAAATCCTACAGTCCAGTGTTCTATCCAATGCCACAGCAGCATGGCTGGACTAAAACAAATACTGAGGACATCATGCCACCTGATTTCAAAGATCACCAGAGGGGAAGAAGGCAGGAAAAGAGGAGAAAAGGCAAACATGAGGTCCCTAAACCTAAGTCAACATCAAGGATGGCCACTATCACCTGTAGCAACTGCAAACTGCAAGGACACAAGTACACAAGCTGTGCACAACCTCTCAAACCTGATCTTGCATTTAGGAAAAGCCAACACAAGGTTGCTATACATCAGCACACATCATTGCTGCATTTTATTGATTTTCCAGTTACTAACTATCTTCTGTACAGTCCAACAGGACCAACCCTTATGAGGCAGGCCCAAGTGGTGATGGAGCAGGCTCATCTTCCTCTCATGCTGCACCTCCTGTGACAGAACAAGCTCCAAGGCCACCAAGATCATCTGCTGCTGCTGCTCCCAGGCCAACAAGGTCTTCATTTGTTCCACCCAGATCAACTTATGATGCACAAGGTCCAAGTGCTTCAGCTCCTACAACTTCAGCTACTGCAGCACCAAGGAGAGGTGTAATGGGCTACTTCATAGCTGGGGCAAATGCAGGTCCTGGTAGGGATAGGAATGTTGGGCCTCTAGATGGTTGAATTGCTGTGAGCAATTGAGTGATGTAAAACCTCTTATTTTGTTGTCACAGACATGGTTGAATTGCTGGGATGATGTAAAACCTATTATGTTGCATTTTGGTACTTGTTGACTGGATGATGCATGCTAGCATTTTGGTACTTGTTCACTGGATGAATTGCTGGGATAAGGAATGTTGGGTCTCGACAAGTTGTCGACAAGTTGTCGAGACCTAAGGCATTGTCTTAAAAGGATGCAAAAAGTCTCGACAAGTCGTCGACAAGTTGTCGAGACCTAAGGCATTGTCTTAAAAAGATGCAAAAAGTCTCGACAAGTTGTCGACAAGTTGTCGAGACCTAAGGCATTGTCTTAAAAGGATGCAAAAGGTCTCGACAAGTTGTCGACAGCTTGTCGAGACCATAACCATCGACTAAAATGGACCAAAAAACTCCAGCATTCATTAAAACAACAACAATAACCATTCATTGACACATAATAACCATTCAACAACACATAATAATTCTGACAATAATTGTACTTATTACAACTCACAAATCACAAATGGTTCATAATGCAACAAATGGTTCATACTGCAACAATTAATTCAAACTACAACAACTACACTGAATTCAACAACAGAGGTCTTAACAACTACACTGAATTCAACTACAAATAATTCAAACTACAACAACAGAGGTCTCAACATTACATGACCAAGCTAGAATTAAACATCACATAGATCCTTTATCTTCTTGAACCTGCTCCTCATGTCTTCTTTCTTATTGAGCAAATCAGAAATGTAATTCTCTAACTTCCTCTTCTCTTCCTTGCACTTGTCCCTGTCCTTCTCTGCCTTCTTCAACAAGCATGTCTGCATCTTACAGGTTGTTTCATCAGTGATCCTCTTCTCTTCTAATTGAGCCCTAGCCTCCATCAGTGCTTGTTCAGCTATAGCCTTGTGGGCTAAAGTCACTTGCTTTTCTTCCACTACCTTAGCTAATTCATCTTGACAATTTCTCAGATCAGTGTGGAGTTTCTGTATTTGGTCTTGATACCCAAACCTCTGATCCATGTAATCCAGGGCATCAGTGACTCTACCTCGCTTAACTTCTCCATACATTTCCCATAGCTTGCTCAGTGCTTTGATCATGGAATCATGAGGGACTGGATCAACCCAATGCACAAAGTCACACTTCACTCCATCCTAAAACAGCAGCCAGAGATCATTTAACAGACAAGTAAGTAAAATGAGCTACATTTACAAAAATTAGAGATCAACCAGTGATTACATACCGGGCCTTCACAGGCTAGGAACCTCCTGCCTGTGTTGTAGCCCTCAAATCCCACGAATTTGGCCGCCACATACCCACAGCGACAGGTCACAGGCTCATCCCCATCGTCGGCTAATCCGCAGTACTCGGAATCATTAATCGTGTTGATACTCTAACAAGGGCAAATGGAACCGCAAATTAGAGTGGATTTCATCTACCCAAGTCGTCAATTCATCAAGAACCCTAGAAATCGACATGAACCCTAGAAATCGCCAATCGAAATCGACATGAACCCTAGAAATCGCCAATCAGTGTGGAGGGAACTTACGTTTCCGCTGTCCGAGCTCACATCCGTGGAGGATTCCTCTCCATCGCCCCAGGACACCATGGCGGAACGGCGGCGCGTGGTGGTTCTTCTCCGTCGGCGGGGCGGCGACGGCGCGGATCTATCGGGCAGAAGAGAAGACAGGGGAATGAGGGACGACGAGGCAGAAGCGACGCCCGCAAGGTCTTGACCACGAGTGCCCTAACGCGCGTTAACGGCCGCTCCGTCCGCTCCGTCCGCCCCCTTGCCACGTCGGCACTGACAGTGGGTCCCATCTGCCAGAAATCCTGTTAAAACGCTAACAACGTGTAATCAGTGCTTTTTGTCACAAGGTAGCCCCAATACTGGTATTTATGTGTCAAAACGACGAAGGGTGGTGGTTTTTTGTCATCTCGTGCGCAATTGTGGTGGCTATTTGTCATTTTCTCGAACAAAACCGGAGGCGTCTCAAAAAGAAAAAAACGGAGGCGAGAGCTAAAATATAAGAAAGGTCACCTATGGGGCCTACCGTATGACTTGGAAGCCAGCTATAACTAGTGCCCTATTTGGCCGCAAGAATTATTATGCATGATTTCCAAGATTTGGAACCTTGAATTTAGTAGGATTTTAAAACTTTGATTTTTTTTTTAGGATTTGAAACCTTAAGGGTTATTTATACAAAAATCATTTTGATCAAAAAATAATATATTAGCTAAATTCTGGCGACTAATTTTATATGCCCGATCAATAATCTAAATAACAGTTTAATCTCTTTTTGACACTTATTCCTGTTTGAGTAACTTCATATATACCATTCCAAACAACTATTTTTATAGTTTTTCTATGTTTAGGAATCCCCTGTTTTGTAAAAATCAAATTCACATTAGTGATTCAAAAAGGACCTCGGTGTAGCCAGTGATCATAGTTGATCTTCACCACTTCATCTCCCCTCGCTGAAGAATGTCAGCTGGATAGCTCGTGCGCCCGATCGTGAAGGTGGCGGTCCTCGTCCCCTCTCCCGGTTTCGTCGACGAAAGAGGGTGGAGACCCATTCTCTTTTGTTCTAGTTCCTTAGCGGCCTCGTCGAGGCGGCGCGGCAATGATGATGCGTCGGAATAAGGTCTCTCCGGACTCTACCTAGCTACCTTGTCAATGTTGGATACAACGTCGGCAAAGGGCCAGTGAGGGTACGTGATGCCATATCTGTTGGTTTCCATTGACGCGGGCGGTGCATCATTCAGGGGATGTTGTTCATTGGTTTGCAGTGCAGCATATTGGAGCTTTTCGTTCGTTTGGGTGTATAACAAAGTTTTTTCGACCCTCCTGATTGGTGGGAACAATTGCAAGCATGTGCTGATTGGGATGTTTCCCTAGTCGATTCTCCTTAGTGGTCATTCAATCTCGTTGTTCATGGCTGTGACTATTGTGGTTTTCAGAACTTCGGTCGGCGAGGGTGTTGTCAGGTGTCAAGATCTTTTCTATTTGTTTGATGCATGTTTAATGTTCCGTCAGTCATCAAACAATCGAAAGTACAAGACGATGAGTGTTATTTTTTGTGTATTTCTATTTTGTACTGGTCGCTTTGTATCAAGTTGTATCTCATATGACTTTGCGTATCTTTTATTAAGAAAAAAGTTTGGCAATCATTTGGGGAAAATTGAAAGAGTAAGTAAGAGGGTGTTTAGTGCTTCGTTGTAAACAGGGCCTCAAATGCACAAAAGATTATCAAAACAAAAGGAAAATATTGTAAAAATGGTACAGTAATCTTAAACTACTTGGCGAGCTATGGACCATTTGGAAATGACAAGGGGTTCGGACTTGGAAATGGGAGACTATCTTGACCAACTAAAGAAGCTTTGATTTGGCTTTAACAGGAAACACTTCACTGCGGGAGAGGGGGAAATGATTATGGATAGGATGACCCCAGGGGCGGAGCCAGGATTTGACCATAGGGGGGCGAAGAAGCCAAAAGGATTTGACCATAGGCTATCGTGTAATTTCTACGCTACCACAATATTTTGATCAAGAGTTGCATTTCTGTGGAAATACCGCTAACTCTTTGTCGGTATACATTTTCAATATTAAAATTGTTCTTCATTATTTTCTCTTCTTTCTCGAAACATAACAAATTCAAAATTAGGCACACTAGGCATAAAAAATTATGAATTTTTGCCTTATGTGATTCCTTGGTAGTATAAACCGGACTGAAATATCCTAACTGTTTGGATTGATCTAAGAAAAATAGTAACTACTAGTATTAACTTGTATATCGATCTAAGGGAGTAATAAAACTGATTCTGTACCTTAGATTTGAGACTGAAAGGACCAACGCGTGGTGGATGAAATCCTGCGGCAACCGTGCTGCCATGGAGGTCGCCGCGGACGTGCGTTTGACGACGAGTGTGCAGCAACCGCGCTTCTTGCAGGTCGGCGGCGGTGCGCTGAACTGCCCAAAGCGCTAGCGGTGGCGGCTGGATATGCTCATATGCCCTAGGTCAAGACGGCGATAGACAAAATAGCAAGGCAATCAAGTAGAAATGCAATCGGGAGATCACGATCTGCATGTAGCCCTGTATTGATGAACGAACGAAGTCATGATTAGCAGAACGGCCTATGGGCTCTTGTTTGGGCTGAGTACACGCAGAACTAACAAATTAAACCTGGGCTAGCTAAGTATCCACGGCCGTATGTGCACGTATTATGTACGTATGCTAGGTCGCATGTACACAAAATTGTTGAGGGGGGCCGATGGTTGGGGGGGTCTAGCCCCTGCTCCCCCCCCGTGATGACCCATTTGAAAAGCTGATACATCAGAAAACTATGTGAAGGAGCTTTTCTATTTATCGAACTTCCGAAAATGATTGAACATATTTACACGGGTTACTAGCTGGAAATCTCAGTCCAGGTTGGTGTATATTTTTCTTTCCACCGTTCCCACTACCAGGACACCTGAAGAAAAGCATGAAAAGTAAAAGTTGCTCAGTGCGAGGAATTTACAATTAAAGGTGCAAAATGAAATTAAGAAAGTACTAGGATGTTCCTCGCAAAAAAAAAAAAAAAGTACTAGGATGTGACATACGTTGTTCCTATAGTCTCAATTGCATCAGGCCTACCCACAAGGTCACACCATACTTGACAAGGAGACTTTGAATAGACCCCTCCATTGTCGTCTCCCAATCCTTCACTCACTTCGGTTCTTCCTCAGTTCCTCCACCACTAATCGTTGGCAGCAAAATCTCCGATGCTGCCTTCTGGTCTTATATATGGACCTGGTCAAGTCCTACCTGCATATTGTTTTTATTAACTGTATCACGAAATATCTGGTTAATCACTGAATGGAATTAACCTCAATCAAACATGTTGTTTCGTGAAACTAAACCCATCTGTTCATACCTTTTGCTTGATCAATTCTTATGAATGGTCATTTTTTTCATGAATGCATCGGGAATTGGTTGGATTAGTTCAACAGTCTATTTACTAACATGACAGAGTAATGCATTAAAAACCAAAGCAAAGGATCGTACTACTACTAATCAGGGCAAGAAATAACACCAAAAGGGATGCGAATAAAGGTGAAACCTCCCTAAACATAACAGCATTAGGAGTGTTTGGACAGACGCGTTGAGGAGCGGTTCGCGGCTCCAGCTCCCGACCCCGACCCTGACCCCCCAACCCTAGCCGCCCCTTCCCTGAGCCCGCGCCGCCGGCCGGCCGCCGCCGCCCTTCCGCTCCTCCTTCCCCTCCCCTCACCGCGCCTCTCGTGGCTGGCCGCCCCCTGCGCGGGCGTCTGGCCGCGCCGCCGCCTCCCGGTCCAGCACCTCTCCCATCCTCTCCTCCTCCGCCGTCGTCGGCGTGCGGCGCCGGCGACGGCGGTTACCCTGCTTCTCCCCCCTCGGCGTCCTCCCCGCGCGGGGCGGCGCGGCGCCGGGCGGTGCTCTTCTGCGGCGGCGGTCCAGCTCCTGCGGCAGGACCTCCAGTGCTGCGGGTGATGAGCGTGGCGGCGGCGCCACCATTGGTGGGGTGGGTGGCGGCGGCCTGGGCCCTTTTGGGCCCGAGCTGGGTCAGGGCGGGCTCGCCCTGCTGCCCGGTTTGACTGATGTACAGGCCTGCGACGGGAGTGGCGGCGACGACGCCGCGTCTGCAGCGTGGTGATAGGAGCTTCACGGACCCATCCGGGTCTGGCTAGGCCTTTGGTGCTGATGGGGCAGCGGCGGCGTCAGCCTACGTGCAATAGCGTGGCGGCGGAGACTTCACGGGTCTATCTAGGGCCCGGCCGGGCCTGCCCGGCCTGGTGTGTCTCTGCTGCCGCGTCCGGTCGGCACCCGCCGATGACGGTGGAGGATGTCCTCCAGGTGGTTGTGCTGCTGCCGCCCTCCGGCTCCATGGTGGCCTGGTGTGCTCTTGTCGGTTGCGACCGGTCGGCTACTGCCTAAGGCGGTGGAGGATGTTCCCTCCCACGTGGTTGTAGTTCTACCGCTCCTTGTCTATAGCGTGTGCTTCTCAGTTCGGCCAGTCGCGCGGTGCTTACCTTGGTGATACGACGAGGGGGCTTCAATTCCGTGGTGGCGTCTGTTGGTGGGTGGCGAGATGGGTGGAGCACTACGGATTGCCTGGGATG
Organism: Poa pratensis; assembly: GCA_947311845.1. Taxonomy (NCBI): domain Eukaryota; kingdom Viridiplantae; phylum Streptophyta; class Magnoliopsida; order Poales; family Poaceae; genus Poa; species Poa pratensis. The sequence continues at coordinate 113,594,721 of CAMZMU010000085.1, read as the reverse complement.
TGGTTTTCTTGGGGTCGGGAGAAATCCTTGTCATCTTGACATCGACGCGGTGACGCTTGTGGGTGTCGCTTCTCCTTCCTGAAGGGCGTCGGACGTACCTCTTCCCCACTACCTGTAGCGTGCTGGGGAAACCCTAGGATCAGTCTGGGCAGCAGCGTCGTCGTCGTCGCTTTCCTTCTTGGAGGTGCTGCTTGGTACGTGGCGATTCAGAGTGCTAGGATCGTGGTGGGAATTCTCCGGAGAGGATGCAACGGTTGCGAGTCTTTTCGTTTTCGTTGATCCGCCGGTGTCGGCATTGTTTTCTTTTCTTTTCTTTTGGCTTTGATTGTGTTGTTTGCCTTAGCAGTGAACTCTGTATGGTGTGGTTGCTATATTTATATAGCGGGGCGAAAGCCTATTTCTTCATAAAGGTGAAACTCCAGGTAGTCTTTGATTTTCAGTCAGAGACAGGCCATGTTTGAGGGAGACGAAGCGGAGAAAAGCCAGACTGTGCTAACGTGCTGTAGATGTCCTAGGTCTCAATAACGTCAATCAACGACTAGTGGTTGTAACTGTTAAGAGCATCTCTAGTCGGGGCGCCCAAAGGCCTTTGGGGCGTGCCGGACAGTTTTTTGCCCCCACTCGCGCCGCCCAAATCAGTTTTCGGTCCGGCGCGGCCCAGTTTTGTGTCCGGCACACATAGCCCACGTCCTCAACTTGGGGAGGCTTGGGGCGGCCCTGGACACTACGAAACTGCCGCCCCCGACGCGCGGGCCACGCCTGGCAGTGAGACACGACGCGGTGGGCGCCTTAACTCATGGTCAGCTATATTAATGGCGGGCGGCGTCTCGGTTTCCTAGCCGGGCGCAACGACGCGTCTCTTCACCTACGGCGACGAAGCGTCTACGCCACGGCGGCGTCAGTGCCAGGCGAGCGCTCCTTTTGAAGTTTCGGCGTTAATGGTGTGGCAGGCGAGCCGTTGGCCGGCCGGAGTTAAGGCCATCTCATCCGTTCGCCTCCCCGGCCGCTATATAGAGCGGGTACCTCGCCGTCTCCAGCACAGACATCTCCACCGAAAACCACCGACAAAGAGGCAATCTCCACCCCACCGAAAACCTAGCCATAGACCCTGCCCGACGCTCCACGGAGGAACAGACGGCGGCCCGCCGGCGCCACCGCGATAATGCGCGCATGCGCGAGCAGATGAGGCGTTGCAACGACCACGAGGCGGGGTCGTCTACTCCGCCTCCGCCACCGCCACCACCTCCACCGCCGGCGAACTTGCTCACCGAAGCCGAGGTGCGCGAGCTTATCCGCACCAACACGCCGGTGCCCGACGAACAACCGCCTCCCCAAGGGCTGGGAGACGAACCCAGTCCACGTCCCGGTTGCACCGAGGCTGACCGGCCAGGCGCGCCTCGACTACATCGCCATGTGCGAGCATACCATGCCGCGGGAGCTGTACGACGACGCCAGGTTCGAGCCGAACTCGGCGTACTGGAACAAGCAGATCGAGCTCGAGTACCAGTACCGCCGAAACTCCTTCTTCGCCAACGAGCCGCCTGCGGACTGGTTCGACTTCGACGACGATGTTCACACCAACACCTCCGACGAGAGCTTCGCGGCGAGCATGGAAAGGGAGCGGGCTCGCTACGAGGAGGTGGAGCAAGCTCGGCGCGCAAGAGCAAAACAACGCCGCGTGCATCCTCCGCCGCCGCAACCTGAACAAGCGGCGAAGAAGGTTGATGGTGATGATGGCGGCTCCGACGACTTCAGCTGGCCGCCGACGCCGGAGTGGGATCCCGGCCACATGCAGCTCGCCATCGAGGCCGACATAGCCTCCGCCGCCACCGCCCAGCCTCCAGCCCCGACCTCCGGCTACCTCTACTGCCTCTGCTCCGGCTGCCGCCGGGTCCTGTGCTCGCCGCCGCAAGGGCCGGCGACTGCCCCAACTGCAGGTGCCCGGCGTGCCACCCGACGAGCTAGATCTAGGTTTAGATTTTAGTTTAAATGAATTATGTTTGTTTTTAACGAATTTCAATGAAATGTAAAATCTTTCGTATGAAAAAATCGTATTTGAATTTGGATTGGACGGCGCGAGTGGGGAGCGACGGCGCCCAAATGCGCCAGACCTTCCGGACAGCGCCCAAAGGGCCTGTCCGGAAGGCCTTTGGGCGCCCCGACTGGAGATGCTCTAAGTATAGCGTACTCTCGGAAAAACCTCATAAGTGTAATTGTCTGCAATCTCTGTATAATATAACTTTTACATATCTCACTAAGAATATCTAGGTTCATACGTACAATCTGCAATAGCAAGAAGTCTAAGGCCTCATCTATTTTTAGTGTATTTGGACTTTGGAGTGTATTGAAAGGATTGGAGGAGTTATCCAGGTCTAGTTCAAGATCCTGAAAAATTCCCTAATAGTTCGTTTATCAAGCTATTTTTCGATCGGACAATCCCAATATATCCCCACAAACTCCGTTATTTTTTTTTTTGTAAACTGAAAAAAATTGAGAATCGTGGATTGTGATGAAAGAGGATTTAAGGTTGTTTTCTTCTGAATGAAAGGACTGCAACGTATGATACAGATTAATAATAAATTGAAGCGTCAAATACAGATTCTTCAGATGTCCATCCAGACATCTCACCCTCACACACATTCATAGGCAGCCCTACAGGACAACCCCCCCTGCTTCCTGCCAACATAACTACCAGAAAAAAAGATGCAGAAAACACTACATATCTGAAATCCTGGAACAAGCGAACAATCACTATTGAAGCAACACAACAGGTAACAGTGAGCAGCAGCCGCGACGGAAATCTACACACCTATCCTTCTCCTGATCGGATTCCAGACATGATTTTGTCCAAATATGTCCTGCGCTGCTCTCGTCAACCTGCTAGCCCCCTGTAGTACTCCTTCCGCAGCCCACTTCTCTGTAATTTCACCGGGTGTTAATAAAATGACATGCAAGAAGTATAACATTAATAGGATCCCCGGGACGTATCTTCTGAAAACAAGACTTATTTCTTCTTTTCCATACAGCCCAGACGATTTAAGGGGTGTGACATCCCTGATTTGAGTTAAATCTACAAAAAAGGTACAATGTGCATCATGAGTATGGCATGTGTCATCTTTTTTTTTTTTTTTGCGAAATGAACTTGTATTACTCAAACCATCAGGTATTACAATCTAGGCATGTGCTCAATAAACCCTCTGGACCAGAGGCAAGCCACAATGCCGTATGAGAGTTAAGTCTAGCATAATTTGCCAAAAAATGACTACTGGAATTTTGGCATCTCTTAATGTGAGTAATACAAGTTTGGCGAACCTTCATCAATGTTTTGATCTCTTCTATCGTCGTTGAATAGACAGATCGATCCATCTCTTTATTGTTCAGAATCTTGACAATCTCCATACAGTCCACTTCAAGCATCAAAGGCTGATTGCACCAATGGAGCGCCAAAGAAATACCCTCCAAAAGTGACTTCAGTTCTGCATCTAGGAAATTAGATGTCGGCATGATGACAGTAGAATATCACCTACATGATCACGGATAATAATCCCAGCTCCTGCATCTCCGTAAGCACCAAAAGAACCGTCAGTATTAACTTTGTACCAGCCTTCAAGTGGAGGTGTCCAACACACCTTCAAATCTGAAGTTAGTGTAGGTGCAGTATGTAGCTGCTTCTCCTCTGGGTCCAATATGAATTTTCCTTTGACAATATCCTCCAATGAGTGGTGCTTAATCTGGATCAAAGAATCCATATAGGACATAAGGAAACGCCTTGAAACTTCCAGTGGTGGAGGTGGTTTATCATGTACAATCTCGTTCCGCACGTGCCAAATACGCCAAAGTGTCATCAAGACTCTACAGATCATTCCACTATTCAGATTGCAAAGGAAGTTAAGCAACCAATCTACCCCTGTATTCGTAATGGACTCCAAGCTAGGTAGATGCCACTTCTCAGCCATGAAATCCCAAAGCTGCCTCGCCATCGTGCATTTGATAAATGGGTGAAAATTATCTTCCGTCTCCATACCACACACTGGGCATTGATCAATTACTTCAAGTGTTCGAATACGTTTATTTTTCCATGTTGGCAAGGAATCAGTAGCAAGGCGCCAAGCAAAGTGTTGGACCTTCGGTGGAACCGCAGACTTCCATATCATATCCCAAACTTTACGCATACCGTCAGGTGCTGAACTAGAAGATTCAGTTGATGCACTCCATGACTCATTCATTGCCATCATATATGCAGTCCGAACTGTGAATATTCCGTGCTTTACCGGAGCCCAAGCAAGCATATCAGAGTCTAGTCTCACGGACGGTGTAATTTTCAATATTTCTACAATGTCCGCTGGTAAAAAATAATGGTTCAGAAGGTCCATTCTCCAAGCCCCAAACTGATCAATCAACTCTGATACAAAACGAAGCCGGCACCTTCTCTTTGCCGAAATTGGTCTATAAGAGAAAGGTCTGGGTATCCAAGGATCTCTCCAAATACGAATACTCTGACCGTTTCCTACAGCCATATGAGTCCCTTCTTCAACAGATCAAGGCCATGCGAAATTGCCTGCCAGGTAGAGGACGCATTCCCAGCAAAAAACGTATCCTCCAACCTCCCATTTGGGTAATACTTAGCTTTAAGCACCCTGGCACAAAGGCTATCAGGTTTAATAATTAGTCGCCAAGCTTGCCGATCTTTGTTTTCCTAAGGAAGTGCATTGAGGGAAATTCAAATTAAACTCTAAAGTTTGATACTTCTCCACCTATGTTAATTTGTTTTTAAAGATAATTTTTTTTCCAAGACGTACAAACAAGCTCATAAAGTTCTGAACATTCGCCGTAAGAACAGCTTCTCGCTTACGTGGCAGTGGCAGCAATACCCTGACAAAGCAGCGCGGAAAAGGTGCACACAGAGAGAGATACGAGAAATGGATTTCAGTCTGCATTCTTCCAAAACGAAAAGCAGCATTCACCTCTGTGCGAGGCTCTGACCTTCAGCAGAAAGCCACACCACCAGCTTCAAATCACTGTCCTGAATGTCTCCTTCTAAATTCTTCTATGGACTCTCCCCCTCCAAAACCGTTCAAAAACACGCCACTACTCCCGACATCACTACAGTTCATGTTCAGTGAACTCCAGCTTGATTGACTCTGTTTCCCAACATAATCATCCATAGCCCTAACCAACACTCCATTTGGTTTATTTTAACAGTTTATGAGCAGCACACCAATACATGCCTGACTGATTAGCTAGGCACCTGCAACTAAGATTATTATGTTCAGGCTCTGCTCATGTCTGAACTGGACATTCTCCAGCGCCCTACAATTTTAAATGTGATCTTGGGCTTTTGAACTCTAGCTGTATGTCATGACCTTGGAATATCGCAACTAAACATTAATAATGAATTAGTAGGTCCTTTTGTCTTAGTGCTTCCTGACTGATTGGCGTTTCCTGATAGGTCAAGCTAATCAAGCCAACCACCAAATTATAGTACCCCATTCGCCAACCATCACTTTGGGATTGGAGTTTCAGGGATAAAAAAACCACCATAGACCATACTCTCTCTCTCTCTAGGCATTACGGAGAGGAGTAGATAAGAAGTTGCAACCTCCATTAGCAATTCCACATGTACGTCATTTAGACTCAGACAGAGAGTGAATTCCATACACAAACCAATACGGCAATACGCCATGGTGGAAGACTTCACATTCCCTAGCATCCCACCGGAGCAGTGCGGCGCCAAGACGCTCTCTTTCCCTCACTTCGCCTCCCCACCGCCGTGGTTCGTCGGGGATACGGCGGCGGCGCACGAGCACCACCGTAGGTGCTTCTCGGCCGTCGATCACGCCGGGAATGCCAGCAGCAGCAGAGACTGCCCGGGAGGACGGTCGGAGAGGTTCGCCGCCGTGGAGGAGCACAGGATGGACATGCTGTGGGAGGACTTCAACGAGGAGCTCTCCCGTGCGGCGCCTCCGTGCCCGCTGAGCAAGGAGTGGGCGAGCGAGGCCTGGATCCCCGGCGACGGGACGCTATCCCGGCATGTGGTAGCCGCCTCTGGCGGCAGCGTGGTCTGGCGCAGGAGGCTGAGCCTGCTGATGATGCTCAAGCTGCTCAAGAAGCTCTTCCTGGGGAGTAGGAGCTCCAGCACCTCAAGGAAGACACCGCCGATCTGATCAACAGCTTGGATGCGAGAATTATGTAGATCGCACAGTTTGAAAGCGAGAATTATAGAGTGCATGCTTGATAAATCAATAAACAGGGTATATATCAGTCGATCAATACATCTTTCGATCACTAGATTTTTGCTGCAGAAAGAAATTTTCTTGTTTCTCTCACTTGAGTTTTTCCCTTGTCTGTGTGGCTCTACAGAAACTTGTTCTCCTCGCTTATTTTTGTTCTACAATACCGTTCAGCTCAGTTCTGGTTATTATGGATGATTGGACTGCTTGAGCAGCCACATCAGAAGTTCAGAACATCATGAAATCATGATGGCCCTGCTTCTTTTGCTAGTTCTTTTCAGATTAATTACTCGGGCCAAATTCAGAGATTCAAAATCATTTCAAATTAAATGATTCGGAACCATTTCAAATTTGAAATGCTAAGGCTCTAGAAGACTGCAATGTTCATTTGCCCTCTCCTTTTTGGCTTTCGTCAACCATCATGTTATATCGATACTCAAGCTCAAAGTGCAACCATGATTACCCACTAACTGCATAGTGGAATCATCATGGGAAACTAATCACAATGGTTTCGAATATAGTTCTCTGCCATGACTTAGCGGCTAAACTTGACATACTCACTTAACAGTAACTGGAACTAATGAATATGATAGCAGGAGAATCCTAAATTTCATCAACAAAATCAAAATGCAGCACTTTTTTTTGCGAACGCCCAAAGACTTTGCGTATCATTGCATTGAAAAGTAGCCTTTAGTACGTCATGACTACAAGAGTACCACGTAAACCCCAAAGAAACAAACAAGGATCACTCTCTCTGGTACAGGGCGGAAGTTGGGTTAGCTGTCCAAATTTATTGTAAAGAAGAACAAAATCAGCATAAACAAAAATACGAGTAGAATCTTATCATTGCAAAGGACTGGCCAAGTATAAACCGCCCCCTCTTCTGCATCTATGAAAGGTCCCAGACCATACAAACTGGTAGGTCCCAGATTAAGAAATGGACATGGAGAGGACACACCAACAAACTGGTAGGTCCCAGATCCCAGTTGGACAGCCAAAAACACAATGTAATGTACATGTCAGCTTGAGGTCATTGAATTGTGTACCAATCTACACTTGCTCCGTAGGTATCCACCACAGAAGATAAGACTCGGTAAGGTTATTGGTTACAGGCAGTAGATGATAATGGCATGAGACTAGCCACAAACGCTAAGCAATGGGATAATGGCATCGTATAATCTTAGTATCTGACAGGTTAACTGCTGACTGGAATCATATCTACTCCCTAACCACACAAATTGTAGAAAGAGAGAGCAAACTGTACACACGAATTTTAGCAAACTAATTATCTGGATGACACTCAAAACATTTTTCCAGTATCATATATGCGGACAAATGTACATGAACACCAACGGTTCAATAATTTTTTCGGAAGGGAACATGAGCGCATAAGGACTATGAGGGGTATTACAGGCATATGGTGTATCTTATAGAAATGTCTATCGGTTGACAATCTCAGTACCGAACAACTCAGCAACCAGAGCATCATTCTGCAAGTTGAGGATGGTTACATTATTCTTTTCCCTCATGTTGTACTGCAAGAAGAAACAACATGATAATTCAGCCAATCAAGCATATGAGCATGTGACTTCTTATTATAAAACCACCAAAATCAAAATTCATTATATCGCATGCTCCGGTCAACAGAATACACTAAGCAAAGTAAACTGAAATGTCCAGATTGTACTGTACCATGAGGGATAAGAGAAACATATATCCATCTTAACTCCTAAGTAAACTTAAAATGACCTGCAAAAGCAAAGATCATCTGTCAAGAAAACGGCATTTATTTCAACATTTAACTGAAACAGAACTATAAGGCAACAGCACAAAATGTTGAACATAGCCCAGAGAAAGGTCAAGTTGGTGTACTGCCTATCTACAATATCAGAATAGAGCCGGTAAGAATCTGATTCTACTTGCCGAATCTGACCAAGTACTTCTAATAATGCACTGTACTCATGCTGTAATTTAGTTTCTGTTGATCATGCGGACATTTCCATCACGCTTGTCAGTGCCATATTTCGCCTCATGTAATATTTCTTCTCTTTTTTGGTGCATGCCTATCATTCATCCATACATATATATTAATAATCTTTGGTTTCCAAGAACACACAGAACACATACAGGATTTACGTGTGTTAGGATACCTAAAACGACAGATTAACGCATTTACTTTTGGAGGTACACAGATGAAAATTCATTCTTCTTAGTTTATACTCGACCTAACATATTTACAATATACCAAGTATACAGTGACATAAAACAGAAATGTATACTACACAAAAGAAAGCCTAGTAACCAAAATAAAGATTCAAAGTGCAGTACCATCTATTATTAGGTAACTAGTTAACAATTTTTTTAACATCTGATTTTTTGTTGCAAGGGGACTAAGAATAATTTATTCAGATAAAACATTAACCACAATAATCAAACTTAAGTTATGAACTTCCAAGTGATAACGTGGAAACATAAATGGAACTGGGAGCTGCAGAACCTCAATAAAGTTTGGTCACTGTAGAAAAAGATTGATAGCTTGTAGAATAAATCTTACCTTTATTACACAGCTACAGAAAAACATGGCGGTCTTGTTACATCACTTTGAAATATTCTTCAGTAACGCAGAGACAGAACCACAATGTGTTGATTTGTACTCACATTGCTCACAACAAGACTGAAGTGACTGAATAACTTTCAAACACCTGAAGAAAAATAGCAAGCATGAATAGCACTAATATTTGGTAATGCAGTCAGCGAGCCTTAAATATGTAATGATTCACTCCTTTAGTTTGACAATACTTTACATCGTTTACTATCCCAATCCACAAGCAAAGTTTTCCAATTTGCTAAAAGTTGGTATGCGACAACAAACAAAGCATAACCAATTTGTCCCGGCAAACTGAGGGTATGCCCCAAATGGGAGTTGTCACAATCACTACCTTTTCGTTGCAAACAAACTACTTTTGGCATTGCCTGTTGGAGTTAACCTTGTTGTTCAGATGTTTTTGTCATGTTTATTTCTAATTCATGCATTTAGTGGAGGCTGCGGCAGTGTGTGCATGTGGAGTTGCCTTCAACATGCACAATGCAGAGCTAAATATGTTGTGTTAGTTAGCTGCATGTGTCAGGCTGAGAGGAGTCCGGGCGGCTGAGTTGTGTGGCAGATCGAGATAGAGAAAGAAGCGGTCAAAGTAGTTGTCGCATGCACCGTGTGAGGTCTATCCAGTGATATACAGAAACTTGCAAGTGACTCTAAGTACGTATGTATGCGTGCATTTAGTGGGCTGATTAGTGGGTCAAGCTGTTAGTGGCTTGATCCTGTGTTTTGCATGCTAGGTAGTGGTTAGTGGGTGTGCGTGTCAGATGTTGTGGTACAGCTATTTAATCCCATGTAATCCATCTGATTTGGCGAGGGAAAGTGAGGCAGAAAAAGGGCACAAGTTGTGCAGTGCCAATCTCTTGTGTACACTTCTTCTACCTAGTGTGCGTGAGTTCACCTCCTATCTTGGGCAAAGCTGTCATTACCAACGTTTTTGGCTTGGCATCTTGGGGCTCAAGGTGTTACTTTGTTCCCAACCTAAGTGTTGGAAAGCCATGCTAGCATGTTTTAATCATGCAAGACTAACAGATGGAACAAAAAAAAACAGAATTCACTGCCACCTAATTGTCCTAGCAACAGATTGGTATGTAGTATACCTTGTATTTGTGTAATGGCTAAAAATCAAGACTCAAGAGAGGCAATAGACTACGAATGTTTTCCTTTGGAACTTTGGCAAACATGAATACATTCTCAGAGTTTAACGCTTTAGCTAGCCATGCGGTGAAGACAGTAATGACTAATGAAAGAAACTTCATGGAGAGTCAAAATGGACAAGGAAGAATTTATTTCAAATATGTTATGTGCATAGACATAAACCATAGAACAGCAACGGAGTTCAACACAATGGCATACCATACCACTGATTGACTATCCATACTACTAGTCTAGTACCACTGGCATACATGTGGTGGCTCCTAAGAATACGTAGGCAGGAGAAAAGGCTGAAATTCATGGTTGGGTAGCTTATTTACCAGAACTCGAGGGCTAGGCCACAAGTGCTCCTTCGAGATGGAGCATCAATACCCACTTTTGCTGAAGGTATAGGATGTGATGCTGACAATTCAGAAGTGGTACATGGATTCTTATGATTCATCCCCAAATTTTGGTTTATGATCAATTTAATAGGTGATGCAATCATAACAGCCGACAGAACAAAAAAACTTGAATATAGTTTCCTTGAAATCTACAAATGCTGATTGGTAGTAGGCTCCGAACTGAAACATATCATAACAACACGCAACAAGGGGAAGCTACATTTGTGGGATTGGGAAGGAAGCAACATCTTGCTGCCATGATAATCCATCAGACCTCAGCTTCCACACTGCAACCAAGCACAGCTGCTGGTAACGACGACGCCATGGCGCCAAGACATCAAGTCCACCATAGCATGAGGTCTCGGTGGCTCCTAAATCCCACTAACGCCTAGGCTGGCTACCTCCGGTGCTTGCCTAGGTCTCCCCAATCCTGTCACACGCTCAAGCATCGCTCACGAATTCTCCAAACCCCGCACCCCCAGTTGCAATCCAGAACTATGAACTGTCCATGGATTCCTCGAGGCAATTACAAGAACCAAGAAAAGGAAAAGAAGTCGTACCTCTTGGAATCGAAGAGATTCTTGGAGAGGCAGGCCTGGATGTCGCACGCCTCCTTCTTGCACGGCTCCTTGCTCGGCTGCGCCATCTCCTGCCCCTCTCTTCCTGCTACTGCTGGCCGGATCAAGGGCTAAGAAAGAGACGCCGGAGTTGTGGTTTTGACACGCACCGTGGGCGGCGGTGACCGCTTTCTAGAAGACGAGTGATTCCGTGGCAATGAGCCGTCGGTTAGTAAAGCCCACTCGCCCAGCGATAGTGGGCTTGGGCTATTACCGGGCCCATTACGGGCTTCTGTTTTTGCGCTAGAGACGAGGAAATCTGAGGCGGAACTCGAGAAAGACAGCGAGAGGAGGGGACGACGATTCGGCTGGAGACCTGTGGTTTTCCGGTTCCCATCTCTTGTTCAGGGAGGATAAGAGCAGAGAGAGCCTCGAGGCAGGTGATGGAGCGGCTGCTGATGCCGTCCCTTCCGATTCTTGGAGGTAGGTCAGACTGGTCAGTAAACCCACTCGATTCATAGCTTGCCTTGCCGATCCCTGCTTTTTGTGAGTACATGCCAGCCTGCCTACCACTTGCTTGTGAGAATGCCCAGGTGTACTTAAGTATCTAGTTTGCTTTCAGTTAACAAATGTAAATAGCAGTTATCTAATCTGCCGTATCATATTCGAACTGCTGCTATTTTTCAGGAAGGATGTTTCCTTTACTCAGGCACTACTGTGTCCTTGGAGCCCATCGTCCATTGTCCGCGAGCAGCTTGCAAACATCTGGGAGAAATCAGAACCTGATTGGGGGTTGGTCTGCGCAGTGTGCGGCAAGTGACAGCGAAACCTCCGTCTCTGACATGAACGGTGCTCGAAAGGATTTTGCTTTGCCGGATAGTTTGCTTCGTGATGCCCGTGTTCTCTATTGTGCATCTCCTGCCATGGGTCATAACAAGGTAAGCTAATCCCAATCCTCTGTTCTTTTGTAGAGAAGCTTTTGCATCCAGTTCACAAATCAACCAGTGGAACTTAAGAAGTTAAGATAAATGTTCATTAGTGATGCAAAAATCACCGTACAGTTCACTTGACTCGGTGAATCTTTTTGTTGCGTGTATCCTAACGATGTTGAAGGGTATGTCTTACTTTGTTCAGACCAATAAGTGTGAATAATATGTAGTAAAAGCACATTTGCAAATAAAATAGTAAAGGCAGCCTGTTTTTATCCTTTGTCGTCTTATTTCATGAGGTCTAACGCCCGTGGATCAGAAATTTAGACACAAAGACTGGATTGCAGATTACTGAACAAGACACAGTGATTAATTTTTTTTTTTTTTTTGAGCTGCAAGGTGGTCGTATCCACCGCCCGAATAGATAGAAAGAGGTGACCCAGTTTATAAGGGAAACCGGGTCCAAAAACCATACAGGTGTACAAAAGAATTACACAGACGAGGCGACCCGCCGCCCACACGACCCAAGTCGAACAAACGCCACAAAACACACCACCAGTTCCGGGGCCGCCGCCCCAGCATAGCAACTAGATCGACTTTCGCATTGCCCAAAATCGATCCAGTCATGGTCGACAAACCCTCTGCCCGCGCAGTCTTCATCCAGGTCGCCACCAAAACCACCTGTTCCGGGGCCGCCGCCCCGGTGTAGCAACCAGATTGACCTTCGCATTGCCCGAAGATGATCCAGTCGGGTCGACGAACCCTCTGCCCACGCAGTCTTCATCCAGGTCGCCACCCAAACCCACGCTAAACAACGGTTCTGCCTCATAGAACCGGTGTAGTGTGGGAGTCCGAGGCCGCCGCCTCGACGTCCACCACCGTCCGGAGCCGCCGCCCCGACGTCCTCCACCCCGATCGCAACTCCATCCTACTTGGCCTTCGCGAAACCCTTGCACCGCGAGGGCCAACAACTCCAAGGCGGCGCCTTCAAGAAGGAAGCGACGCATACATCGCCGCCGCCGCCCGCTTCCACGGAGCTTAGGCTTTCACCCGGAACTGTTGACCACTCCCGTTGATGGACTCGAAGCTCCACGAACGACGCAAACAAGAAGGGAACGACGCCCGGAGGCGCCGCCGTCATCGGCTCCGACAAAGTCGGGGCAAGGCTTTCGCGCCGGAGCTCGATCCGTCCGCGAAGCGCGGGGAGCAGCAAACCAAGCCAGATTTCCTTGTTCCCGAACCAACATCCGGCCACCAACTCCACGCACGGTCTCCTCGTCGCCCGACTGCCGCCCGGCGAGCCCCAGAACGCGCATCTCCAGGAGGTAGCAGCCATCCTCCACAGGCGCCGCCGGCGCGAGCAATCCACACCAGGGCCTACACCATTTCCACGGACGGCCTCCTTGTCGCCCGACTGCCGCACGGAAGACCCACTCCAGTGCCTCACCCGCGCGCCGCAGCCAGGGCCCGACGGGCCCAGTTCGGGCCCGCCAAGCCCATCTGGCACGCCCCATCTCCGGCGACGGCGCCACAGCAACCCTGCACCCAGCGGCGGAGTTACAGCAAACGACTCCAGGGTGCACAGCTCTACAAATTCCTCCTCTTGGGCTGCACGGGTGCACAAGTCATTAGCTCAGGGGTGCACATAAGGTGAAAAATTGCTGGTATGTGAAGAAAAATTAAATGGACCCGGTGTCCTGTGCACCCGGTTGGGCTAAGGTAGCTCCGCCGGTGCCTGCACCGCCGCCCGCAGCCTCCACCGCCTGCCGCCGTCTCCCGAGCCCGCCGGCTCGGCCTCCTCCGCCCTGACCGGCGCCGCCCCCACGGGCCAGTCTTCCTCCAGCCGAGAGAAAAGGAACCGCCCCCCCGACCGCCCTTTTGGCAGCGGAGGGGTGCCGCCACCGCCGCGGCCGAGGCCGGCGACGGCAGCGGCAGAGGTGGCTCCGGCGAGGAGGGGCGAGTGGCGGCGCGGATGCGCCCCTAGCGCCGCCTGGGGGAGGCGACGCGAGGGGAGGTGGAAAAAATTAGCTCTAGTATGCACTTTCTTTGATGAACCCATCGGATATATAAATGCTTGGTAATATAAAAATAGTAATTTTTTATCAACCTGTGGGGGAAATATTTCTATCTATTGTTTGTAGATTGGGCTCCAGATCCAAGTACTATACAATCGTTGCTTACAGACATCCGGCTATCTAGTCGTACTTTGAGTTATGTGTCCAAAATGTAAGTCCTGTAAAAGAGAGGGTGTAGCGTAGCAAAACCTTGGTATGTTAAGTTGTATTTTCGGATTTATATCCTAATATTTGATGTCCATTGGTATGTAGGAATCACATCCAGAATCTAACAAAAGAGTACCAGCAATAGTTGATGCTCTCGAAAAGTTGGAGCTTACACCCAAGGTATGTAACCAAACGAAACTTTTTCCTCTTATACTTTTTTTCTCAAACATGTCATCTTATAGTTTCTATTGAAAGTTTAACTGATATATTTTTGTCCTTAACTTCTGAATTCCCAAGTACACTTCAGTTGAAAGTGGCATGTTCTTTTCCTGAAACTTGTAATGGAATGTTTTTGCGTGCTAAAACTGGACTGTATAGATAGATAAACGGAAATAAGAAGATATAATTTAAGTGTTCTCGATTAAACCTTAACATACTTTGGATATTTTTTTGCTCATAGTCTCAGCTGTATCACGTCCTCATTGAAAAGATCAATGTTCTGGCATGAGCTCCTAACTCTATGGCATCTTATTTGTGTCGTATCCAGCATCGTGGTTCGCAAGTGCTTGAAATTCAAAATTTCTACCCTGCTTCGCTTGATGATGTTGCACGAGTTCATTCAAGAACGTACATTACTGGGCTAGAAAAGGTAATGTTCATCAAGCTGTTTTTGTTTTTGTAGTCCTACTTTGTATGAATGGAAAAGAAGACATAGAAGTTGTTTATGATCTGCATTAATTTTTCCCAACTAAAAGAATTAAAACCTTTTAAATTGGTGTATCAAATCGACTTTAAGAACTACTGCTTTAAAGATGTCATTATTGCAGGCTATGAGTAGGGCTTCGGATGAAGGTTTGATATTCATCGAAGGAACTGGACCAACATATGCTACACATACTGTAATGCTCTATGTACTTTACCTTTTTTCCTAATCCCTTCAAGTCAGTCTTTTGTGCACTTCACTATTTCATGAATGCAGTGCAGAATAATGAACTGTACTGTAAACCCTCCATTTTCAGTGCTCTTATAATGATGGTATGTCTAAGTGACGCGCGCGATTCATTTCTATTAAATTAGGGACGAATTTGGTCTTGCCTTCAAAATTAAGGAAAATATTTATTTCTCCCTGGCGATTAGTTGAGGTGTCATGAACCTGGGTCACGACAATGGCCCTGTTGGAGTAATCTTGTGCGTTCTAGAAATATCTACCATGTAGTCAGTTTTCACTACCGTGACTTAGTAGATAAGGTAGTAGCTAGTAGAAGTCTCTAGAGTACACATGAGTTGTACCTAGTGGTAGTCTCTAGAATACACATGAGTTGTAATCTGGTAGAAGGCACTAGAAGGTAGGTCTAGATATTTACTAGTAGGTCGGTTTGTGAGTCCTATAAATAGGACATGTACCCATCGTTGTGAGGTAACTAGAACAAAGCAAGAATCTTGTAAGCCAAGATGTAGCCTCAAGCATATCTATGAAATATAGAGCATATATGTGTATGTCATATATGCATATGTGTTAGTGTGTGTGTGTGTGAATCACAACCTTCTTAGAAGGGAGCTAAGTGATTTAGCTTCCAACAATTGGTATCAGAGCCGCAAGGTTCGGGGCCGTGGTGTGTGGCGAACGGAGGCTGCGGAGGCGCGGCGAGAAGGCCGCAGAGGTCCTGTGTTGTGGCGCAGGAGCCTCGGTGGCGTGGCATGGCGGCGCCGTGGAGGTGCTGCGTGGCCACGGAGGCCGTAGCGGCGCCACGCGACGGCCATGGAAGCGGCGACCGGCGTGTGTGTACGCTCCGGTTGTTCCGTGTGTCACCCACGGAGAAGAAGCTCGGCGTGTGTCGCCGAGGAAGAAGACTGCGTCCTTGGCACGCAGGGCCGGCCGTGTTGATCGCGTTGGAGCGTGACGTGGGCACGAGCTGGGGCGTGTGGAGCGTGGCGACGATCGAGGAGGGAGAAGACTTGGTCCAGCAGCAGGCCGGCTGCGTTGATCGCGTTGGAGCGCGTCAGGCGCGTGAGCTGGGGCAGGCGGATCATGGCGGAGTGGGTGCGTTGATTGCGTTAGTGCGCGTCGTGGGCGCGGCCGTGGCATCGTGAGTGCAAGCTAGAGCGGCTAGAAAACCCCTCCCTGTGTACTCCATTGTGGCATCGAGTTGGAGCTCGAGTGAATCAAGAAAGCCGTCAGTGCGGCAGGCGTCAGTGCGCCGGGAAGAAGATGGAGACGCTGACGACCAGCGTATGTGAGCGCCAGGTTGTGTCCGTGGCGGTGGCGACCAGCGTATGTGAGCGCCAGGCTATGTCTGTGGCGGTGGCGACCTGCGTCTGTGCGCCAGGTCGAGTCCGTGGCCGCTAGGTTTCACAAGTGAACGCATCAGGATTAGGCGGGAGATTGTTGGAGTAATCCTGTGCGTTCTAGAAATATCTACCATGTAGTCAGTTTTCACTACCGTGACTTAGTAGATAAGGTAGTAGCTAGTAGAAGTCTCTAGAGCACACATGAGTTGTACCTAGTGGTAGTCTCTAGAATACACATGAGTTGTAATCTGGTAGAAGGCACTAGAAGGTAGGTCTAGATATTTACTAGTAGGTCGGTTTGTGAGTCCTATAAATAGGACATGTACCCATCGTTGTGAGGTAACTAGAACAAAGCAAGAATCTTGTAAGCCAAGATGTAGCCTCAAGCATATCTATGAAATATAGAGCATATATGTGTATGTCATATATGCATATGTGTTAGTGTGTGTGTGTGAATCACAACCTTCTTAGAAGGGAGCTAAGTGATTTAGCTTCCAACAGGCCCTAGGGCCTGTGCGAGGTTGCCCTGGACCCAGACTCCATGAGGCGCGACAGCTCCATGAAGGTAGCCGCACCTCAAGGGCAGGGAGGAAGGAGGGGAATAACTAGATTGATCTATTTCTTGATTGCCCATAACTAATACAGGGGTTCCCTCTTATAGGGAAGACTCAACTTGATATCCAAGAAACCTATCTCTACTTTCCTAACAAACCATATCTTATTATTCCTATTCAAATAAAGATTCCTAGATATTTCCTAATTGAAGCCAGCTAGGGTTGGCTGCTTCTGTAGCCCTAATCTGCCCACATGACATGAGGTCTTGAGGATATTCATGATTTTGATGTTAGAAAAGACTACATTTGCTTGCCATCCCTAAGAATGGCGCCTAGCTGCTCACAATTACTTTGACACCTTCACTATAGTCTTACTTATAATAAAGTAAATTTAAGATGATATGATTGAGTTCAATCTTAATAAGAGGATGATTTCTTATGATATAACTGTTTGAATTGCTTCTCAAGGATAGTTTGCACTTTTCTTTGACCGGGGCATAGTTCATACTCCTGTTCTTTGACCCAAAGGATAGTTTGTACTTTACTTTAACTGATATTGTGCACAGTTTAATCATCAAAATTTACATACTCTTGTTCTTTGTCATAATAATTTCGTTTCTTTTTACGTAGACTTTCCAAGAATCACTTCTTTCAGCCGGTGCTGGAATTACATTGATTGATTCAGTGGTAACTAACTTTCTTCCAGTTGTTCCTTGGTGGTTTTGGTGTTTTGTTATTTCACGATTTAGTAAATTTTCCTTTGCAGTGCTCGTTTCCCGAGAATGTTGTATGTTTTCCTAGGTTGCAGCATCAAAGCTGGTCCCAAGCCCACCCCTTGGATTTGCACTAGTACGGCCACCAGGGCACCATGCTGTTCCTGAAGGTCCTATGGGCTTTTGTGTCTTTGGGAACATTGCGGTTGCAGCACGGTACGCTCAGCATCAACATGGATTGAAACGAGTAATGATTATAGATTTTGATGTTCACCATGGCAATGGCACATGTGATGCCTTTTATGACGATCCAGATATCTTCTTCCTCTCAACGCATCAGGTTTATAAGACTATGACCTTATATACTTGTTGCTCGATTAATTTTACCATATAATCATTTGTACTTCGTGTATGCAGCTAGGAAGCTATCCTGGTACTGGTAAGATGAACCTAATTGGTCAAGGCAGTGGGGAAGGAACAACACTGAATC
This sequence comes from Poa pratensis, assembly GCA_947311845.1. Taxonomy (NCBI): domain Eukaryota; kingdom Viridiplantae; phylum Streptophyta; class Magnoliopsida; order Poales; family Poaceae; genus Poa; species Poa pratensis. Next base: position 113,576,603 of record CAMZMU010000085.1, on the reverse strand, counting down.
TGCCACTGCCTGGTGGTTCAGGGGATTACTCGATGAGGTGTGCGTTTGATGAGGTCATTGCTCCATCGGCACAGCGGTTCAAGCCCGATATCATCCTCGTTTCAGCTGGGTGAGTTCCTCAACGGTAATTACTCTTGAAAACAGAAACATGCCAGAATGTAGAAGAGTAAATTCTTCAGAATTGTGCAAATACGCTGTAGCTTATCAATCTGAATATGTTTCATAGTATTATCTGCATTGAAGTTCCACAAATTCACAAAGTTCATCCATCCTTTTGTCAGCTACGACGCGCACGTGCTAGACCCTCTGGCTGGGCTACAGTTTACGACAGGCACCTTCTACATGCTGGCGTCGAGTATCAAGGAGCTGGCCAGGGAGCTCTGCGGTGGCCGCTGTGTCTTCTTCCTGGAAGGCGGGTACAACCTGCAGTCGCTATCCAGCTCTGTAGCTGACACCTTTCGACAACCCGGCAGTGCTGTACGAGGAGCCGACACGGAGGATCAAGGAGGCAATCGAGAAAGTCAGACATCTCCATTCGCTTTAAAGTACGGGCTGGAGATGAGCTCAAGCGTGAAGACGCTGCTGCTTGCTGTGTACTTAGCGTACTACATAATCTCAGATTCTGTGCTGAGTTTGCTGGTGAAGTGTGTATATATATTTTGAATATCTCCTTCATTTTGTCTTGGCTATATTAAATTTACAAAGAGTAATTTAGACTTGTGGAATACATGTTTTAAAATGGATCGTATGCACTGAAGACAGAACTGTGTATTCGAGGCATACATTTGTATGTAGATGTTGTATGTTTTTTAGATAAAGAGCATATATTAATATCGCGAAGACACCCAGTCTCTGCAACAACGCATTGTCCTAACGACATTACGGATACACACAACCGAACTAAGAAAGAAGAATTACAAAAAAGAAAGTCTCGCCACGGTGATTAGATCCTTGTAGCAGCGACACTAACACCACCAAAACAACACCAGAAGTCCAATCACTCCAATAGCGACGCCTCCAAGAAGGAAACAGTGCATAAGCGCCGTCGTCGCCCGATCAATGATCATAGGTTTTCACCCTGGAGTAAGTCTTCGCTCGCAAAAGCAACACCTTTAACAAGACCATTGTCAGACACAACCAATAAATGACAGACCTTGGATTTTCACCCTTGCAAGATAAAACCGTGGACTTCTCCTGTGATGTCGCCCCCACTAACAGTCGTTGCTTGGAGTCTCCGCTCACCAAGCCGGTTCTCATTGCCACCAGGTTTCAAACCACTATCGCTAGTCCTCATCTCTCGGCTTTCATGATATTCTCCGCATCTGACTTCACCTTAGATCGTCAAAGACATATCTCTTGGTGGTAACCGAAAACAGAGCTTCGTAACACTCCCACTGAAACCAATCGGTCAAAAAAAACATGGGTGCGTCCGACCGAATCCCATCTGATCCAGCAGTCTCCAGGCATGAGGCGCCCAATGGAGTTCGCCGGCGGAGCCTTCCGGAACTCTACACTCCAGCCAACTCAATGAGGACACGCTACCAGCAGATCTTCATCTTTGTGCAAGAGAAACCTAAGACCGCCGCCTTTATTGAAACGCAGACCAGCAACCCCACGCATCCGGCCTTCGTGGTGGGGTAGTGCAGGGACGACGACGCTGCCGTGTACGGCCGGGACGAGTAGCGAGGACATCGACTCCGTGGGGAGGGATCTGGTCGCTGGCTGTGCTACACCCAAGAGGGCAGCACCCAGCCGCATGCAGCGACTGCGCACGACGGGCGGGCCGAGCGAGCCCAGATCGGCCCTTGTCAGGCCCAGATCGGGCGGTGCTCCCGCCGCCTTGCCGTAGCCATGCCACCGCCTCCCACCTGCAGCCGCCCGCACCGCCTACACCCCAGGCCTGTCCATGGCAGCGTCACGCCGCCGGCCGCTTGGGTCGCCCGTCATGGCCGCCGCTGCCCGCGCCCCAGCCACCACGAGGGGACGAGAGGGTTCCGCCGCCGCCGACACCATGCAGGCTTTGCCCGGCGGCGCTCGCCGGCGGCGGCGGGAGGGTGGGAGGAGGGGAGGGGGCGGCTGGCGGTGCTAGGGTTTCGGCGTCTCCGCCGCCCGCGCGGGGTGCGACGAGAGACGCGAGTTCCCCGATCTAGGAGCCACTCAAGTGTGTATTAAATACATACATGTAGATGTTGTATGTATTTATTGTGGATCGTACATGTGTATGTAATAAAAAAAATTATGGATTGTATACTCAATTCCGGGAGGTTAGGCACTATGTGTATTTTTTGTTTCCTAAGCAATTTACTTTGGCGTCAGTTTAAAGAAGGTTCAGGCCACTATTTTGTAATTTTCTATGCAAATTACCTTTCCCGATATCTATTTTTTATCAGGAAACAAGTACTCCCTCCGATCTATATTAGTGGGCATAGCTTTGTCTAAATTCATATGTATCTAGTTAAGTATTTAGACTAGATACATGTGTATCTAGACAAAGTTGTGCCCACTAATATGGATCGGAGGTAGTACATTTATCAACTTAAACTATTCCTCAAGTTCACTTCTCAACAGAACTCTGGAATTTTTAACCCTGAACTTTTGAATCAGTTCACTTTACCCTCTCGGCCCTATTCATATATGTTTGTTGTAGATAAACACAGCATGTGGCATCATTTTTACGTAGGCTTGAAAGTGAACTTCTGCAACAATTTAGGGTTGAAATTGAATTTCTCTCTGAGTTACACCACACTATATGACCAAAGTGAAAATATCTTGTCATTTGCTCGGAGAAAATAAGATATCTTCTATTTTGAAGACTTAAGACCATTGTGTCGGTGATTTCCTTAACATGTGTATTAAGCTTTTCACATTACTTACATGGCTATCAGATCAGCTTTGTAGCAGTCTGGGAAAGACTAGAAATCTATGTGTGAAAAAAAAGAGTTAATTGCGCTGGAGGTCACACATCTCGTCACGTACGTGCACATTGGTCACACATCTGGATAACGGGATTTTTTGGTCACACATCTCACAATTGCGTGCACATTGGTCACAAACGGGAAGTGTCATCCCGTTTTGGACTGGAAATTTTCAGAAAACCCCCTGGAGTAATATTAGGAGGCCATTTTGTAAAATTAAAAAATCAGGAGGACCATTTTGTAAAATTAGAAGGACCATTTTGTAAAATTAGGAAGACCATTTTGTAAAATTAATATTACTCCAGGGGGTTTTCTGAAAATTTACCGTCCAAAACGGGATGACACTTCCCGTTTGTGACCAATGTGCACGCAATTGTGAGATGTGTGACCAAAAAATCCCGTTATCCAGATGTGTGACCAATGTGCACGTACGTGACGAGATGTGTGACCTCCAGCGCAATTAACTCAAAAAAAAATTAGACTTTAAAAATGACGCGAGGAAGAAAAAAAATGTCATAAAGCTGTGAAAAGATGACACTCCACTAGATGTGTGACTACGTCAGTTGAGGTCACGGAGAAAAAAACATTTCATAGAGCTGTCAAAGGAAGATGTGCTACCAGATGTCCGTGTTCAGTTTTCGTTAGTAAAGCCAGTAATTTTGGATACAAAGTTCTGAACTTATTACATTACGCGTGCTACTGTAACGATTGTCATTATCCCCACGCGAGTTAAGCTTCAGATAGTTATGTGGTAAAAGAGTGTAGAATATGCGGCTCCACATCGTGATTAGTTCTCCGGCACTGTCCTCTTCAGGCAGCTAGGCCGCCTTCATCTTCAGCAAGGTTATTATGGCTTGGATTTAGTAGGGATAGAATTTAATCCCCCGAGTTAATTATGCTATAGATTTCGGCTGTGCCTAGCGGAATACACTGGAACAGAGCAAGTGACGGATTGGGTTTTATGAGGCGGTGATCAATCATCGGAGACAAGGAAGGACATTGCTGACAAATAAATGGTTTTGCTGTATCGCTTTCCCTGGTTTCCCTCCCTGTCCATCGTCCGCATCCTGGTACGACGGTCCATGGCGAGCGTGAGGTGGGCATGCCCTGTCACCGGTCTCAGCTCAGCCCCCATCTGCATAGGTCACACCCACCACGGCACCGGGCCACGGCTTCCACGTGCAACGGCATGGCCAGCCTCCGACGGAGCCCGGTTTGTCAGTCGTCGCTCTCCGCACACCTGTGAGCCGTGCCCGTCTTCTCCTACTTCCAGACTCCTCGCGCCCCTCGCTCTCGCTGCACACACACTTATCTTTCCAACTCACACTTCCTCTTCCCCGTTTCTTCTCTTCTCCTTTTCCTCGTCTCTATCCAATTCCAGCTCCGCCTCAGCCACCTATAAAATCCAGCCACCACCATTGATTGTCAGAGACTTCTCTCTTGCACTTGCACGTGGAAAGTTCGCATCGCATATGAGATAGCCAGTGTGTTTGATTGAGTGCGTGTATATGGCTTCGTGGCTAGCTGGGACGTCGTCCGAGCTGGTGCGCCGTGCCGCCAGGAGACTCGCCGGCGAGCTGCGCCGTCGCGGTCCGGGTCCGTGGTCCCTGAGCTCGTCGACAGCGCCGGTTCTTGGGTCGTCGGCGGGGGACCGCAGAGGGTTCTGCTCCGTTCGGCGCTTCGCCGGAGACAGCGCCGCTGCTACCGCCGAGGACTCGGAGAGTGAATTCGCGGCCGGCGATCTGCAGGTATCTACGCACACTTCACAGTACTGTTGGAGTATTGTATAGTAGTAGGACGTCTGCTTCTTGACGGTGTGATGTGTACTTGTACAGAATTGTATAGTAGTAGAACCGGGACCTAACCTTTCTCCCTGATTAAAGAAACTTTAGGGTTGATATCGTGATTCTAAAATTAGATATATGCACCTAAATCTCGGTAGAAAACAAGACATGGTTCTAAATCACCTCCCAATTTTGTAAGAACATGGCACGACGTTTCCGGATTCATGTTTGGTTCAGTGCAAAAAAAAAAAGGATTCATGTTTGGTGTCTCTTGGTGCCGACGGGATTCGAACCCAGGTACAACCGGTGCAGCACAAGGAGAACGGCGGCTGGGCTAAATCTCTCGCACTATGTTTGGTGTCTCTTGTCACTAGCTAAGTGCTTCCTTTCGGGAACTTTTATTACTTCAAGTGTGGTTTTCTCCCTGGAACAATTCTTTTACGGTCTTAGCGCTACCAAAGAAAGAGTTGAAAAAAAAAAGCAGCACGGAACTTTTTTTTTTTTTGCGAGGATACAGTTGGTGATTACAGCAAGTAGGCAGAAAAGACCACCAGAAAGATAGAAATTACACACAAGTCCTTCTGCATCGATGTCGCCGGCGAAGAGGCCGTGTCGATGATGCGCCGCCGCCGCAACTTCCTTGAAACCTTGGATCGGAAGAAGCCCCCAAGCGGACGGAAGTCGTCGATCCTCGAACCCCGAAGGGCCTCCACCCTGCTCCATCAGCAGCACCGCTTGCATCACCACCATCTGCATCAAAAAGGTCAACCGGATCCGCCGCAAGAAGATCCGGAGGGGGGAGCCCCGCACACGGCGGCCCCAGAGGGCCGCGAGCGCGAGGAAGGGGGCAGCGCTCCGCCGTGAAGCTCCGCGAAGCTCCACTGCCGGAGGGGACGAGCGCCACCTGCAAACACAACACCGTGTCACCGAGTCAATGGACTAATCGAAGTTAACTTCAGCTTTAGTAAGTTCACACGTGTAGAAACGTGTCTTGACTGCTGATAGTTTTATACTTCACGTGGTGTCAGTCGGTGTCAACTGATGAGAATAATGATTAGGACTATAGGAGTCCCTCGTGGTAAAAATAATGCTGACATCGCCATGGTCAAGATGGTCGACGTGTAATTGTGTAAATAATAGTCGACGTGTAATTGTGTAAATAATATCATCCATTACCTCCCAATGTCAATAAGACTAATCCAGTTGTGCTTTTCAGTTCCAACAGTGCTGATTAATTTTATTCTTTTTGGGTCACCATTGGGGTCAATCCCACTATCTCCTTGTACTATGAACTTATTTGACCGGTACAGTCGCAGGTAGTAGACTTCCCTGGAGGGAAGCTTTCCTTTGTTGGTGAAATGAATTTCGTCCCAGAGTCGCAAAGGGAAAGGATCAAGTGTTACCGCGTTCTTGACGACGATGGTGGGACTATATACAGCAGTATATTCCAAGAGGTGTAGAACTCTTCATTGCTCTACTAGTGAGGATTATTGATCATGCAAACAAACTGAGGAACAACGATTTTGTTCTCAAGCATGTCTTCTCGCTCTTGTCAGGTCGGCAAGGAGTTGGCTCTGAAGATGTACAGTAACATGGTCACCCTCCAGATTATGGATACAATCTTCTATGAAGCTCAGAGGCAGGGAAGAATCTCATTCTATTTAACTTCCAATGGTGAAGAGGCAATCAACATAGCCTCTGCTGCCGCGCTTAGCGCTGACGACATTGTACTACCTCAGGTGAATTTCAGTTGACCCAAAGTTACGATGCGTAATACTATATGACAGTGTTACTTACAGTGCCTTTCTTGGCTGGAAATTGTGGAGCCAAATGAAGTACAGGGAGCCTGGTGTTCTTTTATGGCGTGGCTTCACGCTGCAAGAATTTGCAAACCAGTTGTTTGGGAATAAGATGGATTACGGCAAAGGGAGACAGATGCCAATACATTATGGATCAAACCGTCTGAATTATTTCACGGTCTCGTCACCTATCGCGTAAGTATGAAATGCTTCCTGCAGTGCCACAAATATTATGCAAGTGAAGGAGAGACTTATCATTCTAGGAAAATTGATCAGCACTCAGCTCCCTCAAGCGGTTGGAGCTGCCTACTCTCTGAAGATGGACAAGAAAGATGCATGTGCCATCACGTATTTCGGCGATGGTGGCACGAGCGAGGTAGATGAGCAATCACAGACTACTTGCTTAAAATCTGTAGCCAGGTCTTTCTGACAGCGAAAAATCGTACAGGGAGACTTCCACGCCGCTCTCAACTTTGCTGCTGTCACGGAATCTCCAGTGATCTTCTTCTGCCGCAACAATGGCTGGGCAATCAGCACCCCAACTACCGAACAATTCAGAAGTATGATGTGCGCCTCTGTGCTCTCAGTCATGACTTTCTATAAATTATCTGTGCTGCATTTGTGTTAAATCCAACTATTCTTGCAGGTGATGGAGTTGTTACCCGTGGTCAGGCTTACGGCATTCGCAGTATCCGGGTAGACGGCAACGATACTCTTGCTGTGTACAGTGCAGTTCACGCCGCCCGGAAAATGGCTATAACTGAAGGAAGGCCTATTTTGATCGAGGTGCACGATAGTTGATCAAATTCAGAATACATGTTTGCTTAGAGTACTGAGGTGAAAACTTTCAGGCAATGACTTACCGAGTCGGCCATCACTCGACATCCGACGACTCAACCAAGTACAGGCCGGCAGTGGAGATCGAGCATTGGCGAACAGCGAGGGATCCAGTCTCCAGGTACAGGAAATGGGTGCAGGGTAACGGCTGGTGGTGTGATGCTGAAGAGGCTGAACTTCGGAACAACGTGAGGCAAGAGGTAATATTTCAGCCGAAGAAAGGTGAATCTAAGTAATGCATTTCCACAAATGTCCTTCTGAAACTGTCAGCTCGTTTCTGTATAGATTCTGCAAGCAATTCAAGTGGCCGAGAGGATCCCGAAACACGGGCTCACAGAGCTGTTTACCGATGTTTATGATCAAATTCCTTCCAACCTTCGCGAGCAGCAGAAATCTCTGCTGGATACCATCAAGAAGCACCCTTCAGACTACCCAACTGATGTGCCTGTGTAGTGCTATTAATTAACCTTTGGTCTGCAATGTTGTTGTGTAAATATGGGAAATGATGACTTAGGTACATAGCATTCATAGTAATTATAATCATAACAATAATTTGACATCTGCCTGCTCCAAACAATAACGCAGTGAGTTAATTCAACTTCTAACCAACGTAGCTGTAACCTGGTGACACTTTAAACCGCATTTTAGTATATATGACACTGCGAACCACATTTTAACAAGGAGCCATCGGTGAAAGGAAAATCCCATGTGGAGACTGACGAGCAACGTATCTAGAGCGAGTCGCTGTGGTATATGTAGGGGCCGTGGTTTAAATGGTTTGATGATAGGCGTAGTAAGTTCCTGACACTGACATGATACCGTGGCATAGTTTGGCAATTGACCTCACTAAAACAGCATCCCAGTCAGCGTCCACCTCTTTTTTTTGGAGTGAAGTCAGCGTCCTCCTAGGTTTCTCCCTACCGGTGCCTTGCTAGTGGGCTTGGATATAGTTAGCTGTGACCTGGATCGCGCTGCCATGCGACCTCCTCTGCCGCTGTCAAGCTCGATGCCCTGTCCTGGAGTCTCAACAAACGCGAGCCTGCTGGAACAAATTGTAATGACCTTGAGGTAGTGCGTGGTGGAAGATACTGAAACTGATGGAATAAATTATATTTATTCAGCTTCAAAAACACAATTTTTCTATATATTCAGCTGTGGAAACATGGCTGAACTACTACTGTCCTTACAATGAAACAAGGGGTTGCTTGTCCTAACAAAGGTAGTTTACACATACCCAACAGTATAAGCTAGGAGTTGCACTACAACCACCAACTGGGACCAATCCAACTTCTACAACGGTGAAGGGGCCTGGGTTTTCTCTTTGATGGCCTCTTGGACGGCCTTCAGGAGTGATGGCATCAACTGCTTATTTGTCGCGATGATGCCCGTGTCAAGATCAAGGAGCCTCCCTTTCGAGAAATCTAGGTCGTTTCCTGAGGCATCTGTTACTAAACCTCCAGCTTCTGGAGAACACCAGAAATATAAATATGAGCGAATATCGATCATATGATTGGGTTCGTACTTTTGAAGATACTGAAATGTATACCTGTCACGACGATTGCACCAGCGGCATGGTCCCATATCTTCTCCCTGTAACCCTTGTATGGAAACCGCAAGTAAATGGCACCGTCACCACGGGCCAGAGCACCATATTTTGCTTGGCTGTCGATTCTAACTGGTGGAGCTTGGACACCAAGTTTCTGTGATTTCCAACACAGGGTGAGAATATATTCTTATGAAACTAGACTAAGCAACATATAGTTCAGATCAAACCTCTGCAATGGAGCCAGTTAAATCATGCATGGTGTGTGCCCCTTCATAGGATTCAAAGAATGATGCATTGACTGGATTATTGGTGGAGCAAACACTAATCTGCAAAGGAAGTTAGCCAGAACCAAGTGCAAACTTATTCAAAGCTCTAGTCTCGAGTAGGAAGAAACAGGGTGAGATGGATAGAATCAAATTAAAGCTAAAAAGTAATTACCTTTTGTGGCGGAGAGCCATCTAAGGACTGTACATCAGCACCACAACCAATTGTGGCTGAGAAGAGGGCACCAACTTGATCTCCGGATGAGCTACCGTTCAAGTTGCTTATCGATGACAAAGGAAGATTTGGACATCCCAATACACCCAAAACAACTTTGCCCTCATCAAGCAGCGCCAGTGCAATTGCATATTGGCCTCCTCTTAAGAAACTGAATCAATTTGTTTAAAAAAATCTAAATCAGGAAGTGCAATATTAGTACGATTGGCAAATATCAAGGTTTTGCATTAGGTATCATTATTTATTTTCATCAACATCATGTAACTGAAGTATCCTCTGTTTCAGATAATGGTAGGTACTCCCTCCGTTTCAAAATATAAGTCGCACCACCTACTTTACACCTACTTTTCACACACATGTATCTAGAAGATACATGTGTGTGAAAAGTAGGTGGAAAGTAGGAGGTGCGACTTATATTTTGGAACGGAGGGAGTACTATCTAGGACCGGCCAGTTTAGAATGATTGGTTAAAACATGAAATAGGAAAGAATGTACTCAATGTGGTTAGGTAGATATCAATAGAAGCACTTCTGATTCACATGGCTTCTCTGAAAAGAGAACCACACATAGCTCACAACTACTTCACGAAATATCTTAAGTAGCATTGGCACTTGTCTAGGCGTTGTGCAAAGTGTCGATTTAATGTAATATAGCTTCAATGACTAACTAAATTCATGAAATGTACCTACTATATATGTAACCAAGCCTACCATACCTAACATGAAAAAACAATGTACTTCCTCCGTCCAAAAATAAGTGTCTCAAGTTTGACAAAAAATGGATGTATCTATACATGAAACATGTCTAGATACATTCAATTTTGGACAAACTTGAGACACTTATTTTGGAACGGAGGGAGTAATAGATTGAAAATTCACTGAGCTTTATACACGTTGCCTATTCAACAAAAAAGGAAAAAAGAAAGAACATATGAAGGCAGAAAGAGGTTAGGATTTTGTTTCACGTTGCATACGGGCATGCTGTTATATCCAGTTACATAATATTGCATCCTGTCATGCGTACCGATACTCCATACCAAATCGGCTGTGTTTTAATCCACTTAAGTGCAGCATAGACTAGATCCAACAGAATCAATAACTAGAAATGCATAGCAAAGCAGCAGCACTAGTTATGGTGAGAAGGCATTTCTAGAAAAGGTACATTAGATGGTACAGCGATTGGTACAACGGAACTAACATTTATCACATTAGCAGAATGTGGAACATGCTGGTATAAGTTATCATAACTCACCCTTTAGTTCCATCAATTGGATCTAGAACCCAATGTCGCCCAGATGGACCTCCCTCAGACTTCCCAGTATCAATTGCAGAAAGGATACCTTCCTGAGATAACAAAATGTTGAAAGAACCATCCTCTGCGAGAGTTTCATTTACAAGATCTGTAATGTGTTCCAAAATTTCTTGAGCACCATCTTTTCTCAAGTCTTCTGAGTCCTACGTAAATACACGCGTCCAATTAGGTGCCAAAAATTTATTCCTTTTAACTAGAAACAAGTAAACAGAAACATAATTCAGTTACCTCCTCGGCCACCATAGAAAAGGAACCAGAAGTTACTTCCATATTCAGCACGAGGCTTACTAACACTTGAGACCCTACATGTGTAAACAGAAGAAGCAAGTAAATGGAGAGTTTAGGGCAAGAATAAGTTTCACACATTGATAAGAGGTGCGGACGACCATATTTGCGTGACTGTTCTTTACATCCCTAAGTCATGCTACATTAAGATCAGAACATCCATAGGTAAGATAAATCAAGAAACACTAAAGGCTACTTAATCAACTTCAAATTCTTGTTTGAGTATAAGCATCGATAAATCGGCATGAAACAGAAAATGCAGACTCTTAGAGAAAAAAAATCACAAGATCAGCATGTACCATAATCAGCTACTGTCACGGGACTTTTATCAGCCTTCGACTGAATATCTGATTGCTCAATTTCCTGTTGCACCGCCTGAAGAAGACATAAAATAAAATCAGTAAATTCAGGATGTGGTATCAAGCATCGGAACAGGCACACAGCCATGAATTTATCATCTTCAAAGGTTTCTAGCTTCAGTCCGAGCTAACTGATAAGCTGACTATCATAACTACGATTACTCACACTATCCCATACGGACAGCAAACAAGATTGTACAGTTGATGCACTTCCATGCACATATTTGGATCACATCCCTTGCTCATAAAATCCCAGAATGAGGACTGGCAATGCTGATCTCGTTGACAGTGTGAATTGACACAAAATAATGGGTTAGACTCGGCACCGGTCCATATTTACTGTACCAATCAGTAATACTTCTCCAAGTCCTCCCACACATTCCATTATTCTCCTCGAGTTACTAGCAATGGAACTGGAGGGTTGTGGTGAGCGAAATGGAGGAAGAGCCCTGTCACACTACGTGTGCCACCAGAGGACACGCATGCGGAGAATACGCCTTCTCAGGACCAAGACTGAAAGTGTGTGGTGACCTGCGTGTCTGCCAGCTGCGCCTGGCGAGGTGATAAGTATCCTCTGGATCATCGTAGACAGTACAGAGGGAATTGAGTTGTCTAGTCTCCCAGTCTATTTCCTCTCCTCCCCCAATTTGTATCCTGAATCTCTATATGGATCTGATCGAGCAGCATATCGTGGTTCGGTGATCTTCGATCATACACCGGGATATTACAGTGGTATCAGAGCAATTGGTTGTACTCCATTTAAAGCTCTCTATGGGGTGGAACCCTTGCATGGTTTATTTCCTGGTACTTCTGTCACAGCCTCTCTGGATGCAGATGAAATGCTACAGGAACGGGCATTCTTTTCAGAGTTCCTACAGCAACAATTGGCTAAAGCAAGCAAACGTATGAAGCTGGTAGCTGATGGAAAGCGTTCTTTTCGGAGTTTCAGGTGGGCGAGCAAGTGCTGCTTAAGCTCCAACCGTATGCACAAAAGTCAGTGGTAAACCGTCCATACCCTAAATTATCATTCAAGTACTTTGGTCCGTTCTCAGTGCTGGAGCGTTATGGTACGGTGGCATACAAATTAGACCTGCCTCCACACAGCCAGGTGCACCCTGTTTTTCATGTCTCCCAGCTGAAGACTTTCTTGCCTGATCATACTCCGGTGTTTGCTGAACTACCTACACCTCTCCAATTGGACATTGCGGAGCTCTATCCGGAGGAAATATTGGATCGTCGCCTTGTCAAGAAGGGCAATGAAGCGTCGCTGCAGGTGCTGATCAAGTGGTCAACAATGCCGTCATCAATGGCGACCTGGGAAGATTACCAAGTGCTGCACACAAGATTTCCTGGTGCTGCAGCTTGGGGACAAGCTGCTACTCAAGGAGGCGCCAGTGTCACACTACGTGTGCCACCAGAGGACACGCATGCGGAGAATACGCCTTCTCAGGACCAAGACTGAAAGTGTGTGGTGACCTGCGTGTCTGCCAGCTGCGCCTGGCGAGGTGATAAGTATCCTCTGGATCATCGTAGACAGTACAGAGGGAATTGAGTTGTCTAGTCTCCCAGTCTATTTCCTCTCCTCCCCCAATTTGTATCCTGAATCTCTATATGGATCTGATCGAGCAGTATATCGTGGTTCGGTGATCTTCGATCATACACCGGGATATTACAAGCCCAGCACTCAGCCAAGAAAGCTTCGTCATGAGAGTAAAAAAGGAGATCGAAGGGAGGGCGAGTACCTGGCAGAGGCGGGCGGCGAGGGAGACGGCCTTCTTGGCGGCCGCGAGCTCAGCAGCGTACGGGCTCCCAACGGCCTCCGATCCCTGCGACATGGCGCGGGCTGCAAAGGGGCGGCGACGGCGGAGGTCGGCGGAGGCGGAGACGAACCTGCGGTAGGTGGGGAGGAGAAGGGGAGGAGGATAAGGGAGGCGAGCACGACGAGATGGGCTCCGAGCGAGAGCGGAGGCGAGCAGCGCCTGCTGCGGAAGGCCCACGCGCGCAGCCATATTCTGCTGAGATGAGATGCTACACGTATAGACAGTTGCAGGAATAGCTGAATAACTTCAATCAATGTGGCGATGTGGTGTATTGGCCCACTGTTTCCTGAATTTTTGTAGGTATTATTATTTCAAATAGAGATTCCAAAAAAACTATTCCTTTTTGCGGGAAAATGTACCCTTGGTCATGCATTATGAGAGACTAACGAATATGTCCATGCGATGCAACAGGGAGATACCATATTTGCGTCTCGGAGGAGTAAAGTAAATTCTCATTGGTACATCCATGGTGTCACAGAAACCAATGTGCGCCGCCAATGACTTCTCTAACCGCTGCTTCATCCAGGCCACCTCGTACACACGCGCCAAATGTAGCAGAACCATGTGTCGGTATTTCACCCGTAGGGCGAAGCCCCGCTTAGGACAAGGTAGAGCAGCTATCTTACCTTGATTTTTACGAGAACATTATTATGCACATGAACAATTTGAATGGTTGTAAGTAAAAACGACATCAATATAAGAAAGTTATGCATGTTTGGGTAAACCTCGCTCAAAATCAATTTTTAACAGAAATTAAGTACCATATTTATCTAGTAGGAAGGTTGTTTCTCCTCCATCAGTCTCCTCGGGAAAGTAGCTGACGACCTACTGCGAGTCCTCCCGCGGCAGCTCCTCGCCACGGATGTGCTTCATGGCTAGACCGCCTGCCGCAACGCAATGTCGACACTTTGACGCCAGTTACCACAACTCACGATATAATATTGTAGTCTCTATAACATTTTGCTGCAGTGTCATTTAATTATACTGTGTTTTCTGACTTGTGTTTATTAGAGAATAAAACCAAATGTTGGGTAACCCTGGAAGAAGAATAAGGAAGCACATATAGGAAGGTTCTGACTCTCGGAGGCATATGCTTCTGTTATATGGTTCAAAATTATAGAAATATATGAAAACTCTTTGAAAAATTTGGACACAAACATATATACATATATTCAACATTCATGCAAAAATTCTGAAGAAGACGACACTTCTTGTGGTGTTTGTAAAAAAGACAAAATTTCAATATGCTTTCTTTCAAAGGGCGAAGCCACTAAACCACTATTTGGAGAGATCAGAAGAGAGATTGGAAAATCCTAGGAGCACTGGACCGGAAAAGTGTCGCTAACCGCTAGGCAATAGAGTCAGCTTACGGGTGGCAAACAAGGCTGATACTAGCAGGGCAAGCCCTTCCATGCAATTTCTTGCTTCGCTCTTTTGAATCGACAGTATATTGGGCTTCATAGCTACTTCCATTCTAAAGACGATAGTCAATAGGCAGACTTCTTTCGGTAGCAAACATATTCATTTTCACCGGGCTCCGCGCACCTTTGGTACTTCTGGAGGGCAAGCATTTTTTATAGTGACTTATTTTTTGGGGGTAGGGCGACAATACTTCCAATTCTGAAAAGGTCATTGGGTCGCCTTTGGTAGCTAAATCAAAAGTTGTGGAAAGCTGGGGAAAAGCTTGCTCGTGCCTGTCTAGGCTTGAGAATAGCTGGAGTAGATTTTCCAGAACCTGACCTCAGATGTCAGGAGACTACGATTATAGCAGATATAGTTATAGTAGTTCCACTCGATGTGGATCGCGCCCATGCTTGCTCGGCTCCAGGATCAGGCTCATAAACCTATTTTCAATAAATAAGTCCTCGCTTAAACCATAAAGGGTTTGGTTGCTATGTTTAGTTCGTACGATGTTATCTCTAGCTCCGTAATGGTAAGTGAAAACCTAAGGTTCAAAGCCCAAGTAAGTGAAAGAGTTCAAGTAGCATTCCTGGCTTCTTCCTCAATTAATATTAGTGAGAATCTAGCAATTCCATCCTCTAGAAGAAGATAAGTAAACCATTTCTTTGAATTGCATGATTGAGAGATGGATGTGAACTCACTCCCCGACTAACCTTTTTAGTCGAGCTTTCTGAGGTGTCTTCGCATTATCAGAGTCTAGGTCGGACAAATCGTCGTGGTTAAGGTCCATTCGTCACATGTGAGGCGCTTGCAGCTATAATGTATCCGCTTTGCGATAATGAAACTAGAGAAGTTGTTGTGGGGTCTGCCTCTTATTCACTCTCGCAAGCAAAGAAGAAGAGAGACAACATTCAAGCTATATGTCAGGCTTCCTCTTCCCGGGGCTCTTTGACAAGCCCTATTATAGAAGCTAAGGGCTTGATTACACTGCGTTCATTTCTGATTCCTGATCTCTCCTTACTTATTGATAGAAGTGGAATTACCACAGTAAATTTAGAAGCGTCAAACCTCTCTTTTTCAACAAAATCTCATTTCAGTCACAGATTTTTTACTTTAAAATATCTTGGCGCAAAGCACGTGGCGGACGCGGGGTCCACAACACCCAAGTCGTGGAGTAGCTCCCGTTCACAGATCGCGAGCAGGCCACCACAATACATGCGCGTATGCAGTCGCAGAGAAAAGATATTTGCAACTCCTCCCATGGCGACTCCGCAATCCGCATATCCGGGAGCCCCGATCGATACAGCTGCCCGTGTGTACCCGGACATGGCGATTCCCCATTGGCCGGGACGCCAGCTCGTTGGTCTGAACCGGACGCGCCACCGCCACCTGCCCTGGCGAGGACTCTCCCTGGACGCCACGTCCTAGCGCGAGACGAGATATTTGTTGCACTTGCAGGCCCACAGCTAAAGGCGGGAGGTCCTAGCTAAATACGCCTGACGTGCCCCCTTTTTTTTGAATTTTTCACCACGTATATTCAACAGAAAACCACATACAACGTACACGGTAGAAATACAGGAACAAAATACGTAGAGGAAACGGAAAAAGGACCGAAAACCACGACATCACCGCGTCGGAGACGAAGACGACCAGCCGCCACCTTGCCGCTGCCAGGGAGAACTTTTCCCTATAGAAGACGCTGCCTAGCCCGTCCGCCGCGCCGCGACGGAGCTGTTGACGATGAACGACCGGGGCAAGCGCCCCCCTGTCCCAGCCACACCTCTTTGCCGCAGCCGCCGTCGAAGCCGCCGCCGGAAGAAGTCGAAGATCTCGTCCAGTCCGCCGCCAGATCCACCGCCACCTCAGATCTGACGGAAAGCAGAGGGCTCGAGCACCACGCCGGGCCTCGAGCTCCAGCCAGTCCAGCGCGAAGACGAGGAGCTCCGAAGACCTCCGCCGCCGGAGAAGAACGCGCCAGCACCAAACCGCCCGCCCGCAGCACCACCTCCTCCAGAGCGCCGCCGGCGAGACCCCCATCCTACCCTACCGTATATACAAGCCGAGCCGGGGATCCCCCACCCTCCCGCCGCCGGAGCGGCCGGCGGAGGGGAGGAATCCCGCGGCTCGCGGCGCGCACGGTGGATTGACGGCTCGCTCCAAAAATCGCCTTCCTCCTCTTGCTACAGTGGCGGGGAGGGGATAAGCTCGACCAGCGTGCCGTCGCCTGACGTGCCCCCTCCCGGCAAGCTCGTCCATAGCAAAACGCAGCCGCGCTCACACATCACATACACCGATACACGCGGTACAAAGGAAACATATACGGTTAATTTTTATTTGGTAGGGGGCGCCGGAGATGGGGATGGTGCGGGCCGTGCAGGGAGTGGCGAGGATGACATCCATGGAGCCAACAGCTCAACTACGCAAGGGTACGTATCTATGTTTTTCGATATTAATTAGGCAGCTGTATTTTTGTTTTGAAAGTCCAATCAACCCCAGTCCCCCACTGCACCAATCAATTAACGCTAGCTAGAAATAAACAAAAAAAATCAAGAAATAATCAGGATGTGAATTGCTATACATTTTGCAGAATAATCACCACTTCACTCCTGTTTTATCTTGCTTCGTCACTTACGTAGCAGGGAAGTATTTCTACGATAATGGCATTTTGTAATTCAAAGCATCAAAGTCTTCGATACAAAAAGCTCTACGCCCAGCCTTTGCACAACATGATGCAAACGGTCATGCCACACATAAATATATGGTACATTTCTAAATCTTAGGCATACGTAACTTGCATGTATGCACCCTACGTACTGCACTTGTATGTACGGACGTATGTACATATATATGAGAGAATACAATAAGTGTTTTTTGATGGCTTGGGTTTATCTTAATTAATCGGCATATATAATCGGAATTGCAGGAGGCGGCGCTTTATGTGGTGAGCACCAAGACTACCGAGGAGGCCATCAGGATCTTCACCGCGGGGCTCAAGCCTGTGAAGAGTGTGCGTAAGATGGGCTCATCCACCACCGACTCGTCGGACGATGACTTGGAGCTTGACTCCTTGGAGAATTCCACCCCGCACGTCCACAGGCAATGCATCAAGAGAGACATTGCCACCGCACCCTTTTAGTTGTTTTTTTAGTTGTGAGTTTTTATTTCATCTATGGAGTAGTACCATGTATAGCCCCTTTTTTTTTGGTATGGCCTACTTTTCAGCTTTAGTTTCAAGTTTCGGGGTGCGTCCTGGCCTTATAAAGAGGGCTAAGTGAGACGTCTAGTATCAGTATAGCTAGCAATGTACTAATTGCAGTTTTTGCCTCCAAGTTTTCCTTGCGTTCGTCCATGCGTGTGGATTGCGACAGAGCAAAGAGCATCTACAATCTCCTGCTAACAGTTTTTTTCTTCTCGCGAGATTAATAAAGGCATGAGGCATGTAACAAAAGTTAGTTGTTGAAGTTGTAATGTCCACACGTCTCACATACAGAATTATGCTATATATCGACCAGGTCGATGATAACCAACCGTCGCACACCCCATGCGGTGACTTCGGCCCGGCCCAACTCGGACCCCTTTCTATGGGCCGGCCCAGTACACGGCACCTGCTTCTTTTGTTTTGCTTTTTTGCTTTTTTTTTCGTTTTTTCCTGTTTTTATTTTTTTGGTTGTTTTTTCTTTCTTCTTTTCAGTTTTCTTATTATATATTATTTATTTATTTTAAAATTTCATTTTTAAATGTTCAAATTTTAAAATGTTCATCTTTGAAAATTGTTAATGTATTAAAATCGTTCAAAAATAATTTTCGTTCAAATATTTATTTTGTTCTCTTTTTGAAAATCGTTCAAAAATAATTTATATTCATACATTTTTCTGTTCGCCTTTTAAAATCATTTAAAAATATGTTCCGTTCAAATGCATATTTTGTTCACCTTTTTTAAAATCGTTAAAGTACAATTTTCGTTCAAATACCTATTTTGTTCACCTTTTTGAAAATCGTTCAAAATAATTTATGTTCACATACTTTTTCTGTCCGCCTTTTAAAATCGTTCAAAACTAGTTTCTGTTTAAACACCTAGTCATTCACTTTTTGAAAATCATTCAAACATAATTTGGGTTCATCGCATGAAAGTAATTCGAATGCGCAAAGCATAGTTTAAATAATCAGACCGGCGATCGAACCGGCAAGCGCGTCGGTTCACGGTTCGCCGGTCGGACCGCCGATTCATCGCGTTCAGTTGTCGGTTTATCAAACACACAATCCGTGTAACCGTTCTCCCATTTCCGTTCAAAACCAATTTTTTTGCAGTGACGTTTTCAAAAATCGTTCAAACACACAATCCGTACAACCGTTCTCCCATTTCCGTTCAAAACCAAATTCCGTTCAACGTTGTTTTAAAAAATGGTTCAGACTCAGATCCCGTTCAAACACACATTTCGTGTTCAAAAATAGTTTCAAACATCTCGTATATGATCGTCGAAGCGAAAAAATTACAACATGAAAGTTGGGCGAAATGTGGATGTTAACCTACTCCTCAAATATCTTTTCAAACGGTCAGCCGAGCGTGACGAATTCGATAAAATTTGGCTAAACAAGTTTCAAACATCTATTCAAAATTAAGAAGTTATAATCGACGAAAATTGAAACTGAGTATGAGAATAAAACCTACACGTGGATCCGCATAATTTTCGTACACATAAGAATTATTATACTTTCGATTATAATTCAGTTCGAAAAGGAAAGGAAGAACTCTAGCAAAACAGTACAAAGCCGAAACAGGATACAGTGTCGATGAGGGCTCGAATCAGTGGTACCGTGTTCATGCTAGGCCCAATATCGCCAGGTGGTGCCGCATAACTGCACATGGGAAAGATTCTCAGGATTTGTGGATCGGGTCTTTTATTCCGTTTGTTGCTTGGGCTTCGGGCTGGCTGGGCCTTCTGCAGGCCTGGAGGAGGATCCTGAACTCACTGAAGATATGGAAACACCCGATTCCTTTTTGAAGAGATGGAAACTGGTCTTCTCCGCTCAAAATAATAGTCCCTCCGTTTTTTTATGCAAGTTTTTTTTCGAAACACTGACGCTTGCATACACGTGCACACTCAGCTCTATGAACGCACATACGCACGCCCTATCCATATGAGCACCTCCAAAGTACCGAACTGGCGGGTCGAGTATTGAGATTGACGAAGTCACCACAGGCGTCATGATGTCGACGAGAACGTCGCCTCTCAAACAATATTCCGTCTAAATGAGAAATATCAATATCAAATCTGAGGTTTTTCTATGTAAGTTGCTTAAGATTTTGTTTGAAAATTAAAGATGGATTAAAGAATGCACGTAGAGTCGTAGAGCCAAAAAGTACACTAGTTTTAGACAGAATTATGTTTAGCTAATTGGCGTAGGAATAAGAGGAGTTTACATGGGATAAGCAAACATAATAATATCTCTACAAAATTTATTTAAATGAGTGGTGGAAAGAACTAGACCCTATATTTCAGAGTTTTTCTCAAAACCTTAAGCACCTTAATTCAATAACTCAAGTATCAGAGGGAGTAAAAATAAGAAGAAAGGTGGAGGAGAAATGCAGCTACTCAAGAATACTTCAGATCTGAGAAGTCCTTACAGCTGGGCAGCATCCTTCCCGGATCAGATCTCGGCCCAGGTGGGGCCCATTTAGGCTTGGACGGGCCGACCAGCCGTGGTGGCGGCACTCCCGGTGTACGGAGGAGTAGAACCTGGTCGAGAATGGTGGCGTCGGCGGCACCCTTGCTGCAGTGCGGCGGCGGGGCTTAACGGGCCCCTTTGGGCTCGGTCGGGTCGGTGAGGGCCGAGTTTGCCCTGCTGCTGCATCTGGTCGGCTACTGCCTTCCGGTGGTGGAGGCAGTTCCCTCCCGCGTATCAATGTGCCACCTTCCCTCGCCAGGATCCTTCTATTCGTTTTTCCGACATCGCGACATTAGTCGCGGTGAGACGACGGTGATGACTGCAAGGTCATGGTAGCGTGTGCTGGTGGGCGGCAGGATTGGTGGAGCTATACGCAGCGTCTGGGATGTGGTTCGGAGGTCGGGAGAAATCCTTGTTGTCTAGACACTGACGCGGTGACGCCTGCGGGTGCCACCTTCTTTCCTGAAGGGTGACGGGATACCTCTTTCCAACCCCTCATCGTACCAGGGGAAACCCTAGGACACACGGGGGAAACCTTTGGTATTTTCCGGGCAGTAGTGGCGTCATCGTCGCCCCCTTCTTGGAGGTACTGCTTGGTATGAGGCGCTTCAGAAGGCTGGGAGCGTGGTGGATTGATACGTCCAAAACGTATCTATAATTTTTGATTGTTTCATGTTAATATTATGCCTTTGGCACTTGTTTTTATATTAAGTTTATGATTTATTTGGACTAACCTATTAATAGTTGCAAAAGTGCACAATGTTCTTATTTTACACTTTGATGTGTAGGAATTATCAAGAATAAAAGAGGAAACCTTGTTGGAGTCGAATTGGAACTTTGCTGAAATCTTTCCCAGAACTTTTTCGGAGTTTGCCAGTTTGACCCTCGAAGATGACGTCAAATGGAGACCTGGCTGTTACGAAAGTTGTCAGAAATTTCCATACGAAGAGTTTGAGCCCGAGATCAGCCCAACCGGAGCTTGGATGCGGCCTGTAGGCCCAATATGGTGAAACCCTAAAAGGGGGTGACGGAAATCCGAGAAGATATATAAAGGGAGGAAACCTAACTCGTGGAGGACACCCCATACCCACGAATTTCAGCCACCAAAAGCCACGTTTTTGCCTCCCCATGGATCCCATCTCCATGGGAAGGGCTCCCAAGAAGCCATGAAGGAGGGAGGCTAAGAGGCGGCGCTCCCCCATGATGCCGGCGGCGGGGAAGGAGTTCCCCGCGCCGCCGGCGCCGCCGCCGCCGCCCTGCGCTCCTCGCTGCCCTCTCCGCCGTCTTCACCGCCATCTCCATCACCAACTCCTCCTTGTATTCAGTGGTTCATCCTCCCACAAAACTCTGTACCGTCCTATGTAAACATGGTGTTTGATGCTATAATATTTATCCTATGATCTATGACATGTTTGCGTAGTTTATTTGTCTTTTGATTGCTTTGTTGAATGTCTATAGTTCATTAGAGTTGTATGTTGATATGGTACTGTCCTTTGGTGTCCATTATATTTGTGCGCGCATGGATCAACACCCTAGGGTTAGTAGTATGTGCAAAGGAAGGGGTAGTCCTGCCGGAGTGACAGAAAGCTGAGGGCTCAAACCGGTTAGTTGCATGTATGAGAGTAAGAGGACCATGAACTTAAGGCTATGGTTGGGGAAACCTTAATGCATTGTTAGTATTTACGGATGTTTGCTAACAATCCAATCATATAATACTTGTAATCCCAAGTAGTAGAGTGCATGTATATTTAGCCTCTCCCACATAGAAAACTGCATCGAAGACAATGAACCTGATATCTTGACTAATTAATCTTGGACAAAGCCATCACAATTACCACCACTTTTCCACGCTCATGGTACTGTTAGTATATGGTTACTTAGTGTACTTTATTGATGCAGCACTAACTTTTACTTTCTTGTATTTATTATCCTGCAAAAGTATCTCTCATACCCGTATTGCTACCATAGTTTTATTTCCTAGATAATGCAAATGTTTAGTGTGCGTAGAGTTGTATCAGTGGTTGATAGAACTTGAGAGAATACTTATCCTACCTTTAGCTCCTCGTTGGGTTCGACACTCTTACTTATCAAAAGGCTACACGCGATCCTCTATACTTGTGGGTTATCATGGATATTCTACGGAGGGCGCAGCGGTTGCAAGTCATCTCGTTTTTTCGTCGAACCGCCGATGTCGGCTTTATTTTCTCTTCTTTGTTCTTTTTTGTTTCTTTTAGGCGTAACTGTGCTATTTGCCCCAGCAGTTACCTTGTGGTTGTATCGGTTGGTTGCTATATTTATATAGCGGGCGAAACCCTATTTTGGAGAAGTCCCTACATCGGGAGAGTGGTTAAAATCTGCAGCACTAAGCTGAGTTCCTGATGAATATCTCACTGCCTCCCCTATGGCGAAGAAGACTGACATCCGGCCCCGCTTGGATACCGGATTTTAGGGATACATAAATGACCAGGAATATATTAGGAACCTCTGTAAATTAACGCTACAACCTATCCATATTCTCGGAGGGGAAAACGAAAAGGGAATCCAAGCGAGCCCTACATGACTACATCCACTCCTGGATCCTGGGTTTGTTTCTCGATCTGGTCACTTAGGGGCTCGGCCCGTAGCTTTGATCATGTGGATGCAAATTGTAAAGCTTCCTCGTGTTGTGGTGCACATGCCTTTGTTCTTTCTATTTCCCTTGTTTCTGAAGGGTGTGATGACTTGCGTTTCTCAAGCTTTTGCGGCCGGTCCTGTGATTTTCGGGGCCCGGGACGAAACTAAAGTTTGGCACCCTCGCTATAACCAACATAATAATAATATAACAACATAATAATAAATATATGTCTTTGATCACTTAAAGTTGATTTAAAGGAAAATATTGATGTGATACATTTTTATGCCTCTTGTGTTAAAAAATTATTTAGATGACGGTATGTCAATATCCATCTTGTCATTTATTGCATCGAATATGTAGGGAATTGTATTTGGTGCACGCTGTAAGTCCATCACACTATACTTGGTTGTTCAACCTTTGGCAATGATTTGGCTATGATTTTAACAGTTTTGGAGAAAAAAAATAGTTTTTTTTGAGAAACACAGTACAACGCAGACGCTCACATACATGCGCATACACTCGCCCCTATGAACGCACACACGCACACCCTATTCCTATGAGCACCTCCGAAAGACTGAGCCGGCGGTTAGGTCTTGAGATTGACGAAGTCACCACGGGCGCCTCGCTGTCGACGGGAACGTTGCCTCCCACTGAAAGAATATTCCGCCTAAATGAGAAACACCAATATCAAACCTGGGGTTTGAACTCTGGTGGGCTGGAGGTACAACCACCCACCTAACCATCTTGCCACAGGCAAATTCTCGAGAAAAAAATAGTTAGATTTAGCAACGCGCCATGAAAGAAAAATGGGTCGATTGTGTCAATTCTTTGGACTATTGTGTCCCGGCACGGCGGCACCACCACCATTTCGTTCTAGATTATTCCTCCCGTAGTATTTTTTTAGTTTTTTTAGGGTACTTTTCCCATAGCTGACGAAAGGCCAAAAGGCCGAGCTAACAAAAGCAAAACGAAGGCTCAAAAAGGGAAAAAGGCCACGTCTGAGCCCACTTAAAGTATTGATTAAAGGTAATTAACAATTAGTTCGTCCTCTTCCTGTATTGTACGAGGAAAAACCTGTCTAGATCATCTGATGGCGGCACCAGATTAGCTCTTCCCGCTGCATATGTAGTACCTCCTTGGGGCCCCTTCGATTCGGGGGCCCGGGGTGGCTGCCCCCCCTGACCCCCCTCAGGGCCGGCCCCTGCTGTAAAAGACCCGCTAGCAGGTTTCGTTGATTTCTTCGATGGAAACGGGGATGGTGATCCCCGTTGATCTAAAAAGAATTATCGGACCAGCTTAGGCCTCGATCGTTTGGCATCAAAATGGTTTTGAAGTATCGTGAGATATTTGTTTTTAAAGTGAAGTATAAAATACTTTGAGCTGTTTGGATGCGACGAATGATTAAATAATATGATTTTAAAATTCAAGCACCCCCCCCCCCCCCATACTTCATTGTTTAGTCATTTTGGAAACTTTGGTTTTGACGTATTTTTTTTCCTAAACCAAGTATGTATCCGCCTGACACTCAAATACTCAGCCAGCAGTTTAATAAACACTCAAATACTGTTTGGAGTACTTCATTTTTAATACTCCCTCCGACCCGAAATAATGGGCGGACTCTGTTTATTTCTTTTACAAACCCCCTCCCCCCCCCCCCCCCCGCCATTTCAAAATCATTTACAATCAAGTCCCTGTCGCAGCTTTTTCCTCCGCGGGGCGGATCGCTGCCCTCCGCGGCTCGCCGGAGAGAGCTTGTCCACGGCGGCTGCGCCCGCAGTTGGGAGGCTCCCTCGGAGGGCTCCCGCCGTCGGCCGCTTCCCCTTCCCATCCCGGCCGCTCCCCCTTCAAATCGCCGTGTGACGCCTCCGCCGGGACGACGGGCCCAGATGCCGCCGCTGCACCTCGTCCTCCTCCGTAGTCATCGCCGCAGCGCCACCAGAGGGAGCCGGCGCCGCGTTCCTCCGTCATCCCACCGCGGTCCGCCGCCTACCCGCTGCGGAGCCTCCCCAACACAGCACCAGAGGGAGCCGGCGCCGCGTTCCGCCGCCATCCCGCCGCTGGTTACCGGCGAGCCGAGCTAGCAGGTGGAAGCCGTGGCGCAGCGCAGGCTGCAGCCGTCGTCGTCCGTTACGCCGACCACGTCGTTCTCCGGTGGAGCAGGTCCAGCAGCAGGTGGAGCAACCGGTGGAGCAGGTCCGTGTTCTCCGTGTTCTCCTGAAAATGCAGAGTTTCGGAAACTGAAGTTAGTGTTAGCTGTACGAGTGAGTTGTAATTTGCATTTGCTGCAACTACTGCAAAACCAATGTCATCATCTTACTGGCGTTCTGTTGGGTTAATCCAATTACTGGAGTATTGATAGTTTCACTATAGGGAGTCTGAGCAGCATACATCGGAGAGTACTTGTGGCCTGGCGCTTACCAGAGTGGCCTTTAACCAGTGACTTCAATCTGCCCTTTTAGTGCTCTCAGTGCCCTCCTTGCCTAGATACATATTCATGTTGAAAATGGACATCAGTAATTCAATTAGTTCCCCATCGTGCAATACAAAAAATTGGTCGAGAATCTATTAGGATTACAGAAAGTGTCAAGATGGATTACAGAAAGTGTCAAGAAGGAAGACAATAAGCATAGAGAACATGATCAAGTGAATCACTACATTAGTCAAGTGATTGCTCAAGAATATTGTTTTGATTTGACACATGGAGACATTAGTTGCAGTTGCTCACTGGTGCAAACAAAGATCTGATGTCATGTTATACCTACAATTCTAACTGAAAGATAAAAAATTCCACAAATTAAAAGTGAGTGACTTCAAATAAAGGTTATCAGCACCATTCCTGAAATGAGCAGATAGAGGTTACAGCATGGGTTTTGATTTCTCTGAACCTGTTAAATAAACAGTTGCCTGTACCAACATCCACTGCATAAGCAACAAGAACCAGTTAACTTACTGCCTACAGCAGCACCAACATCCACTGCATAAGCAACAAGAACCAGAGGCCAGTGACATATTATGCATATGAATGGTCCAGAAAAATTATTCCTATGTCCTATGTCTTCTCTGCATTTTAGGCATGTGTGTAGTGAAAACAATTACAGTAGCAAAACAATCAGAAAACAATGGTGATGGACAGAACCCGTGTGAGCATTTGTTTGCTGCTAAAAATTACCATCTCCTTGCTTGCCCTGGAAAGTAAACTGTTTTTTCCTGCATTACCTTCCACCATTTCCTGCAAAACATTCAACAAGTAATTATTAGCAGTAGCCCATAAAACTCGTGAAGTGCAAACAAGGCACATTCTACTTTACATGCACAGGTGTACAACACATATAATCTGTCACACTTTCTTGCACAAACCATTACAGCATGTTGCATATGATTATCATTTACATAATGCACATCATGACTGAAACTAAATAATTTTACTGATATGTATTGTGGTTATGCTGCTTATATCAATTTCAGAGAAACTAAATACTCCTCAATTGCTTTTCTGCAGGTCGCCCAGTCCACCATAGGACAAGATGGTCATCTTTGATATCAACTTAACTCCTCCACAAGAGCTGGATCTCAACTTCAGTCCAAATACTCCACAAGAACAAGAACAAGCTGCTCATGTTCAAGAAGAAGAAGAACAAGAACATGCTGCCGAGGCAGACCACATTCAAGAAGAAGAAGACCAAGAACATGCTGCCGAGGCAGACCACATTCAAGAAAAAGAAGACCAAGAACATGCTGTGCAGAGGCACCATAAAGATGTGCCGGAGAGTTATAAATTTGCAGCATATATTGCACTGAAAGCTCTAGCAAAAGATAGACCAGTGGTGAAGGCGGATAAAGAAGTTGTGGCTCAACTTTTGGGAATAGGTCTTAGATCTGTCGAGAAGATATGGAAGAAGGCCATAGATCAAGAGGGCAGAAATGAAGCGCTTGATTTCTCAAATAAGCGGAAGGGCAGGTGCGGAAGAAAGAGGAGAGAGCTTAATCTCGATGAAAGGGTGCCTCAAGTTCCCTTGAACAAAAAGGGGGTACATTGAGGGCGCTAGCAAGGTCCCTTGATATCCCTTTCACAACACTGCAAAGGAGGTTGGAATGGGGCGATTTAAGGCGTCATACCAATAGCCTGAAACCACATCTATCTTTGGAAAACAGAATAAGAAGGCTCCTATATTGCATCTCAATGATCGATGAAACATCAATAGTACAAGCAAAGCTTTGGTTCAAAAAGATGGGGAACACAATGCATATGGATGAAAAATGGTTTGATATGACTAAGCGAGATCGGACCTACTACCTATCACGAGAAGAACCAGAACCAGTTCGCACTATCCATAACAAAAACAACATCGGCAAGGTCATGTTCTTAACTATAGTTGCTAGACCTAGACATGATGAGCAAGGAAATGTGACATTTGACGGAAAGGTAGGCATCTGGGCTTTTGTCACAGAAGATGCAGCCAAATACGACTCAAAGTATAGGACAAAAGGCACAATGGAATTAAAGAACGTCAATGTTACTAGAGACGTCATGCGGGAATACCTCTGTGAGAAGGTAATTCCAGCAATTGTAGAAGTGTGGCCTGATGATGGAGATGCGGAAACACTATGGATACAGCAAGACAATGCTAGAACGCATGTTCAGCCTGATGATCCTATATTTCTGGCCGCCGTAAAAGCTTCAGGACTAGATATTAGGTTGACTTTCCAACCTCCAAACTCGCCGGATGTGAATGTGTTGGACCTTTGCTTCTTCAGCTCCATCCAATCCTTGGCATTTGAGAGTGCACCTAACACTCTCAAAGAATTGATAGAATCAGTCGAGCAAGCTTATGATGCATATGACGTGCAGACACTTGCCAAAGTGTATATCACCTTGCAGTCTGTCTTGTTGGAGATTATGAAAGACCAATGTGGAAACACATATAAGCCACCCCACATGGGCAAGGACAAGCTAATAAAAGAGGGAAAGCCGCCTAACATACTAGAGGTTGATAGCACACTGTATGAAGATACCTTAAAGCTAATAGCCGACTATGAGAAACAACTAGTGGAGCAAGAGGAGGAGAAGATGAAGGATAAACAAGCAAAGAAAGCATCAAAGAGAAAAGGAAGGTCCCAAGTAATCCTGGATTATGACGGAATGATCGCTGGAAAAGAATATGCCACATGGTTGAAGGACCCATCAAGCATTGTCCGTCCACGCCGTCGAGTCAAGAGTGTATGTTAATGTCTTATTGCTTGTAATTATGTTTACTATTTGCAGAAATTTGATCTCATCTTACTGACACAATTTATGTTTACTATTTGCAGAAACTTGATCTCATCCGGGAAACACAAATAGGCAAATTTGAAGCTGCAATACAACCAAGAATAGAAAAAGAGAAGCCTAAGCAGGAGAAGAGGAAGGGAAAACAACCAATAATACATGTAGAGAAGCCTAAGGAGAAGAAGAGGATCAAGAGGAGAAGAGGAGGAGAAGAAGAAGGGCAATACAAGAAGGCCAGGAAGGCACAAGCAAGCATGAGGCCTGGTTCACATGAGGACTGAAGCAAACAACACAAAACAAACAGCTAGTCATCCTAAATTAGCTTGCGTGTAATACTAGAGCAAAACAATTGTGGAGTATATTATGTTGTAAATTATAAGTGTTCAAGAGGTTGTGTATATTGTGCTACTGCACACACTATATGTTGTGTATATTGTGCTACTGCACACACACTATATGTTGTGTATATTGTGCTACTGCACACACTTGTTGGAGTATTAAGCAAACATGGAGTAGGATAGAATATTTAGCAAGGAAAAATAATTTTGTGCAAGCAAGAACTATTCCTTCACAATTAATCGAGCAACAATACCAGCTCGGGAACAAACCTTTTGTCCGCGAATATCAAGTTCAGTTAAGCATATGAGCAGCCACAAATAATTAAAATGTTCAGAGCAGGAGTATGTAGTTAAGCAAATGTACTCCAATTATTGCGGAGAGTAGTTAAATCAAATGTTGCTCAAGCAGAGCAAGCAACCACATCAATTACTGCCATATTGGATCAGCACATGATAATCTACTCCAAACCAAGGTCTGGTCGATTAGTTGCTTTGCAAAAATATCAAGTTAACTTACAGTTTTAAATTCAGTTTTCAGGTTACAGGACAAGAAAGGCAGTAAATTACTCAAGCAAGCAATCAAGCAAAAATTTAAGTCTGCTGGTGGTCAAGCTTACTGACAGTTAAGCTACTTCAGGACACAACATTTACAAGCAACAGTTTGGTTCAGTTTATGTAAAGCACATGCAAGCCTGGGCACGTAGGAGTGGAGCTGCACTAACTTAATTGGACATGTACAGATGGATCGATCTGTGTACCTGGGCCGCGAGGAGTCCTGGGAGCTCAGCTGCGGGCGCACGCGCGCGGCTGTGACGGAGTTCCTGCAAGCTGGTGCCGATGTCCTCGATTTTTTCACAGAAGGTGGCTCAGGTGCGACGCTGGACTGGACCATGGTGTCTTGGTCGTCCTCGGTGGTGGGGAGGACAAGCACAAGAAGCTCATCGCCCGCGCCGACTAGGGCGTGGCGCCGGGAGGCTGAGGCGCGGCCACCACCACGATTGGAGGTCGTCCCTTTCCTTTCACTAGTAGGAAAAGGCCTTTTAGTGGCGCACCAAAAAGCCTTTTTGTGGCGCATGGTGGGTGCGCCACTAAATCCTCGCCACAAAAATATTATTTCTGTGGCGCACCCCACCATGCGCCACAAAAGTTCAAATTTCTGTGGCGCACCTCTCACCGTGCGCCACAGAAATATTTCTGTGGCGCACCCCACACCGTGCGCCACAAAATTATTTTTTGAATTTCAAAAAAAAAGGCGGCCAGATCTAGATCTGGATCTAGATCTGGCCGCCGGAATTTCGCCGGAATTTTGTTGGAACTCGCCGGAGGCCGTGTTGCCCGTGGCCACGGCCGTAGGTGGCTTGGCCGTAGGTGGGAGTCGCGGGAGGTGGGTGGGTAGAGGATGGGGTCGCCGGAGTGGAGGAGGAGGTCGCCGGAGTTGGAGAAGGATGTCACCGGAGGAGGTCGCCGGGGTGTAGGAGGAGGTCGTCGAAGGTCGCCGGGGGGGTCGCCGGAGGTCACCGGGGTGGTGGAGGAGGTCGCCGAAGGTCGTCGAAGGTCGCCGGGGTGGTGTAGGAGGTCGCCGGAGATGGAGGTGGAGGTGAAGGAGGAGGAGGAGGAGACAAGAAGTGGAGGAGAGTAGAGTAGAGGAGAGGAGAAGGAGGATGGAGGAGAAGTGGAGAGGAGAAGTGGAGTAGAAGGAGAAGGAGTGGAGAGGAGGATGGAGGAGAAGTGGAGAGGAGGATGAAGGAGAAGTGGAGAGGAAGTGGAGGAGTAGGAGAGAGGAGAGAAAGAGAGGGAGAGGAAGTGGAGGAGAGGAAGTGGAGGAGTAGGAGAGGCGGGATTCGAATTTTGAATCCTGCCCAACAATTCTCTGGCGCACCTATCACCGTGCGTCACAGAATTTTTTTTCCAATTTTTTTTTATTTTTTTGATTTTGTAGATAAAAATCTTCTGTTTGAAATAACTTTTTACTCTTTTGGAATTTGCCGATTCTGAGAAAAGTTCACGATTTTTTTGGTATATTAAACGTATTTTTTCGACATCGTATGCAAAAGTTATGGCCGGTCAAACTTTTTTTTTTCTGTTTTTTGCAGAAAAGATCAAAATTCATATTTCAAAATTTATATACCAAATAGACACTAAAACCTAACTACATGTCAAAAGATTTTATTTTTTGAAAATTTTATCATTTTCTTTTCTTGTTTGCAAAACTGAAAAGGCGATCCACAGGGGGAGGCATGCGTGAGAGGGGAAAAAAAAATCTGTGGCGCACCCACGTCCATGCGCCACAGAAATGTCACTTTCTGTGGCGCCTGGAGGTGGGTGCGCCACAGAAAGTCATATTTTTGTGGCGCACCAGGTCATGTGCACCACAGAAATGTTACTTTCTGTGGCGCACCTGGCCATGTGCGCCACAGAAATGTGATTTCTGTGACGCACACTACCCATACGCCACAAAATTGCAAAATTATGTGGCGCATGTGGTTTTCGTGCGCCACAAAATTGCAAAATTCTGTGGCGCACGCAAAACAATGCGCCACAGAAATATTTTTTGTGGCGCATGGCTATTTGGTGTGCCACAAAATGTGTTTCCACAGAAAGGCACTTCCCTACTAGTGTTTGATCACGCACCACCGCAGCAGATCCAGTAGCGGCGGCCGCCGCCGCCGGAGGGGGGGAAGATCCCATTTTTGAACTCAACCTCGCTGACGCCGGAGTGAATCGCGAGGAAGGGACGCGCATGAGGAAGATGCTGGCAGGCGAGGGAGCCAGGGGAAGGCGCGGGGAAGAGGCTGGCAGGCGAGGGAGCCAGGGGAAGGCGCGGGGATGGAGCGCCGGGGACGGAGGCGCCGGAGTGAATCGCGAGGGGAAGGAGAGAGGAGTGCGGGAGCTGTGGTTTCAAGTGAAAAAAGGTAGGGGTGTTTTCGCAAAAACACCACCGCGCCCTGTAATTCGGGTCGGAGGGAGTACTATAGTTTTTTTTTACGTTTAAATACTGTAGTTTAATAAACTGTTATTTTGTGGTTTCGAGCCTCAGATCGTTCGGGTACCGTGGAACGAGTACACGGCAGCCAGCAGGTCTATGGCGTAGCCCAGTCAATGAAGCAAGAGCATCGATGCACGGCTACATAAACAAATCATGGATGCCGCACTAGTAGTTAGCTAGGTTTGTCCGTGGGTGTATCTCATCATCTCGCCTACGGCCGACAAACCGCCGTGCATGAAGAAGCCTGAATTAGTGGAAAGATGATACGTAGTACTTACAAGAAGTAATCAAACGGTCGCTGCGACATGTAGACTCGTACGGAGTACTACCTAGCTCAATCACGCCCTATATATATGCACGTACCGTAGAATGCGCCAAAATTAAATCCCCTAATCGAAGCATGACGGAAAACGTACGTGACATTTTGTATGGAAACAATTTTTACATAGTGCTAAAAAGAGTAGAAGGGGCCCTGTAGAAGTAAACCAGTGCAGAGCTGGGGGTCGTGACGTTTGGTTTGTGACAGTTCCACAACTCCTTCAGGACTTCCGTGTCCCTGCTGTTTCCCCATCAAACAAATCAGATACGTACTAAAAAGACTGAACATGTACAATAAAGTATATCAAAACACTTAAGTCTCGAAAATGTTCCTGATCAGAGCTATATAACCTCTAGAAACAACGACACGATCAACCAGCAGCAGCACACAAATCATGCTCTCGCAATGATAAATAAGCGTGTTCGCATTCGGCCGGTTCACTATATAAATTAACTACAAAAAAGCTGAGTGTTCATGAATTTGTTGCGCTCGAAACACGTCACACGAACACGTCCTCGTGTACCCGCGGTGCCGGGGGAGATACTCCGCAACTCGCCCCGCGGGAGGCTGGCTTCCAGCGCGATACGCAAGACAGCAAGCCGGCGCTTTTTAGACCAGACGCCCCAGCCCCTCGGGACAAGCCCCATCAGAGGAAGCCGGCGACGATTGGCTGAACTAAGCCGGACTTGGCCGCTCTCAGTTCGGTTGTCGATATCCGGTGAAATCTAAGCGAACTCGCCGAACAACGGAAGTATGAACAAGGGTTTGAGGGTAAAAAATAGGTTGTATTGATAGGTTGTCGATTGTTTGCTTAATTTCAATCGGCCATCACCTCTCACATATATATGAGGCGGCTGGACTTCCCGTACAAGTATTGGACTTCTACAAGGCTTACAAATCATAGTCTAAGTCGAATCCATCTCTAAAATAGGCAACTTTTTGCCGACAACGTTGGCTTCAAACTTGCTGGAAAGTTGCCTTTTGCCCTTTCGTGTCGGCTTCAAACTTGTTGGCTACTTTGGAAAGTTGCCTTTTGTCTTCCATATTGGGTTCAGACTTGCCTCCTTCCTGTCGTGGTGGGATCACGGCAGATGCCATGGGTATGGCTTAGTTGGGGCCGAACGGTCGTTGGGGGAATCCGGGGAGGGTTTATGCACTCAAGACGTGCACAAGCAAGAACATGCAAGAAACCACAAGAACATGAACAAGAAACCAAGAAAGCCAAGAACACAAAAGACACCACGATGTACCCAGGTTCGGGGCCTTCGTGAGGAAGTAAAACCCCTACTCCTGCCTTGCCTCTCTCAATATATCAGTGTGGTTCTCAGTACAAGGTGCTCCTCGAGCTGTATGTTGCTACCAAAGTGAGAGCTCGAGGTAGAAGGTGAAACTACGAAGGGGGAAATGAGCTAGGGTTTGTGCCTCTCCTCTGGAGGTAGAGAAGCCGCATATATACACAGGCCGAAGTACATTTTTACCCCTGCCTACAACTGACAATGGCATGGCCAAAAGGTAGAAGACAAGCCTCTGCCTCCTGCCAGCCCAACGGCCGGACTGTCAGGCCAGCCAGGCCTAGCTTTCCTCTTCGGTCATACTTCAGTAGCCTGCCGAGGTCTAGCCTGTAGACCTTTCCCGAAATGGCCAAGTCAGCTCCTAGGCCCCCGAGCTTCCGGGAATCCCGTGGACGGACCTCGCCGTCCTCTGAAGCCTCGGGCTACGAGCTCTGCGGCACCCGTGACCTCTCTGACATGCCTCGATCCTTGCTGCCAACCTCGGATAACACTCCTGATCATATACCTCGGTAGAGAATATCTTATTCCTGTGGTAGCTAGCTGACTGCCCCGAGGTTGATACCTCGGAGGATATACCTCGGAAAGTATACCTCGGACGTACACCTTACGTCGGATGACGCCTCCTGCGTCCTTGCTCAATCGTTCCCTCGGACAGCTTACTGCCTTAACCTTACATGTCTTTACCTCATCATTACCCTACCCGGGGGTAACCCCCCGACAGTAGTCCCCGAAGCTGATGTGGTCTCGCAGCCTCGGATGAAAGGCCGCATCAGGTTCAACCCGAAACCACATGCGCTACAATGTTTTGCAGGTTACCGAACCAATACCCGAGAAATCCATCGGTCTGTTCCTCGGGCCATGCTGCTTTTCCGAAGTATCCGCCGAGATCTCGGACGTCAACCCCTCGATTTCTGCATCCTTACTGACTTCGGTCAGAGAACACTGTTCACGTGTCCCATCCGTCACTTCCTGGTCCACGATAGTCAAAGCACTCGAGTGCTTTCCACCACGCGGCCCACGTCAGCGGAGGTTTCCCGCTTGCGCCGCTTCGCGCTCCAGTAACCGCGCCGCACGACGGTTTGCCTCCTGCAACCGATCCTGTGGCCTGCTCGCCCACCGCTATCTTCGTGCCACGTGGGCCATTGTGCACAAACGATCCCACTCGCCGCTCCGATAACCGCGCGGTAGTGCGCAGTTACCGCCCGCGGTTATAAATACGGGCCCAGGGCAGTGCTTCCCTCTTCTTCCTCATTCACTCGCCGTCTCGCCTCCATCGCACCAGCGCCGCCGCTTCCGGTTGAGAAGAAACGCGTTCCAGCCGCCGCCGACGAGCAGCTCCTTCGTCGCCGCTGCGACCGCGTCACCGGCGCCGCCCTTCAGCACCTCGTTTTCACGGTATGTACTCCCTTTCTTGATACCCTAGGCATTGCCTAGGTTTCTTCCTCTTCGCGCTTTGGTTCTTCATATGTTCTTGAATAAAATTCTATTTACCTCCTCCGGTAGATCTTACTCGCATACTTTTTTGGGTAGAAATGAGTTTCATACCTCGGACAGACGTTCGCCTAGCATATATGTGCCTCTATGTACATTAGATAGCCGTCCAACTCCTCCTGAGTTAGCCAGATATAGCCTTAGATTCCAGATTTACTTTTTCCTTTGCTAAACTTCTGTGCATTCTCTGCAGATTGATTCTGCCGAGATGTCTCCTCCTGAGACTTCGGAACAAACCGAGGTTCCAGACCTCGAACTGGAGGTCGGAGAACGAGCCGGCTGGGAAGGTTCGGATGTAACTCCGGACGAAATCCAGTGGCTCAGGGCGACTCGGCGGATTCCCGCCGGGGTAGAATGTCGCCTGCCAGAGGGCGAACTCGAGCCTCAAGTCAAGGAAGGGGAACGGGTGGTCTTCGTCGCGCACTTCCAGCGCGGCTTCGGACTGCCCGTTAGTGATTTCTTCCGGAGCTTCCTCGACAAGTTCGGACTCCAGGTTCATCACCTCCCCGCCAACGCCATCACCACTCTCTCCTGCATCGTTTCCTTCTCTGAGGGATACCTCGGCCTCAAAGCCACGGTAGACCTCTTTTCTCGCTACTTCCAACTCAAGCGGCAAGTGATCCCGGATCCAAAGAACAAGGATCTGCCCAAGCAATTAACCGCCTGCGGAGCTGCCACCGTAGCTCCTCGCCGAAACTCCATCTTCCCACGTATCACTACTCCGGACACCGTTCGCAAGTGGCTCCGGACGTGGTTTTACGTGAAGAACTCCGGCGAAGAGGACCTCCTCAACCTGCCGGCGTTTAACCTCAGCCCTCCTACAGAACAGCTCAACTGGGACTACACTCCCCCTCACAGCGGCGAACTCAAGTCCATCCATGGTACATTGCGAAATGGCAGGACCCGGAGGACCCCGGAAACGACGGGAAAGTCCTGACGGCTGATGACCTGGCCTGCACATTCGTGAAGCGCAGGGTCTCCCCTCTCCAGGCGAGGTCTCACAAGATCTGCCACATGAGCGGTCTTTATGACCCCACCCGCCATACGCACGTTGCACTGGACAACGCCGCGGTAGCTCGGCGAGTCCGAGCTATCACCAAGTCCAAGATCCCTGACGCTTGGACATGGGGAAGGGAACCCCACTACCGGACCAAGCCAGCGAAACAGGTACGCTATTCCGACGTTTTCTTCGTACTCCTTTACCACCGAGGTCTTGCTACCGACGTTCATCTTGACAATTTTCTTCCTAACTCCTTTTCATATGTCTGCCATACAGCTGTTCTCCCGCCAGACCGCCGAGGATGGAGTCCATCCTGCGGACCACTTCGGCAAGGATCTCCCTGTCGAGGACCCACCATCCAACGTGGACCCTGACGACGAGGATTATATGCCCATTGCCTCGGCCCGCATCACCACCGCGGGTAAGCCTCAAGCACAAGCTTCAGTTCAAGAGATTTCGGATGACGAGGAGGGGTTTCTCGTCATGGAACCAATAAACGCGGTACCTATCTCCTGCCTTCCTCACCTTCCGAACTTTACTCCAGCAACCAGCCGGAAACGCGCTGGTGCCGCAACTTCGGCCGCCGAACCATCCGCCACTGGAGCCTCCGGACCCACTGAGGCTCCGGTCAAGAGACGTCGGCTGAAGAAGTCCGGAAATCCTCCTCATGCCCGGGGGGCAAGAGGTTTCCTACCTCGGATGGGTAATGCTTTGCTTCTATAGCCAACAATGTTTGTTGCTTAAACATATTACCTCGGTATTAACACTTAACCATCTTCTTTCGTTGCAGTGACCCCATAGACGTGGATCAGGAGGTATCCTCCATGACTGCACCCGTTGGTGCCTCTGAAGCCACGACCACCCCGACGAACTCTCGCCCCGGATCTCCTCCACCGAGGTCTGGCCCGGCCTTGGGGAAATCTGCCCCCACCCGAGGTCAGACTTCTCCGCGTCCTCAAACGGATGCGGGGACCAATCGCGCCAGAACTCCGGCTACCGCCTTGCCGGAGCCTCGACTCTCCCCCCGCAGCCAGACTGCCCGCAACCAACAGCAGCAACAGCAGAAGCATCAGCAGAAGCAACAGCCCAAGCAGCCCAAGCAACAGCCCCAAAAACCAGTTCGCCAGACTACCTTGCCGTTGGAGAAGGGCAAGGAGAAAGAGAAAGAGACGGTGAAGTCTAAGGTCACCCCCAAACCAACATCTGGGTCTGGCACCCTGACTATCTCTTCTCCTTCAAGGATGCAACCGAGGTCTCCTCCCCCGGTGACACGCCGAATTCCTCCATTCGCCGCACCCGTTGATGAGACTGCCCCTCCGGCCGAAGAATATGCTCGGAGGGCATCTCTTATATTGGATAACCGGCCTGCTTCAAGCTCCGAGGCTGCTTTGGCCTTGGAGGCCTCGGTTAGGGGCATCGAGCAGGGCGGACCGTGGGGATTTCCTCCTCTGCGCACTGACAGTGACCAGAGCCTCGGCTCCTTGGAACACTACAATGCAGACTGGAATTCTGCAGACGAGGTCTCCTCGGCCTCCCTAGCTGCTCCGGTGGCTGAGCATCCTGCGGGAAACAGCGCCTGCGGCCGAAGCGTATATGATCTACAAACTGCTGCCCTGCGTGCTGCTCAAAACATCGACGTAAGTCCTATTCTCTTTACTTTCATGCAGTATCTCATCTAATATCCACCATTCCCAGTCCCCGAGATTCGAGGTAAACTATTGACGCTCCGCCGGAGTTAAAATTGTTTGGCTTGAATCTCAACTTTCCATTTTCATCCGACGTATCCAAACCATTTTATCTTACTTTAGCATGCACCTCGGGTACGAGTCCCCGAGACTCCTGTCGAGGCATACCCCGGCAACATTTTCCCAATGATTTGACTCCGAGTCCCCGAGACTCTTGTCGAGGTATAGCCTTTCTAACCGAGCTATGTTTTTCTTCCTTGCAGAATACTATGAACGTCCGCACGGATATCTTTCATACCCTCTTGTTTGACCACAAGAAACTCCACGACGAGCACAAGGCCGTCCTTGCAGAAAAGAACTCTTTGGACGAGAAGCTACAACAAGAGAAAGCCGAAGTAGCTCGTCTGGTAAAGGAGCTCAAGCGCATCACTGAGCTGCGGACGTCTGAAAAAGAGCAGCTGCAGGCGGAAAAGGCCAGTGTTGTCGAAACAGAGAAGAAACTTCGGGAGGATGCCGCCAAGGATCACCAGGAAGCGCTCCAGTTAGCCGAGACCCGCGCCACCTCGGCCACAGAGGCTTTGGAAGCTCTGCAAGCGCAGGTCAACCAGTTTCTCCCGACGCTGCAAACTATCAACCGCGAGATGGACGGTAAGTTTCTTGCCCCCTTAGCTTTGCTTTGTCCTCAACAATACCGGCTCTTTGCCGAACTATCTCTTTCATTATTAACATGCTATCCTTCTGCAGAGCATTTCACCTACACCCAAGTCTCGGCCCGCAGTATCACTGCTCGGCACAGGGAGAGGCGTAAGGAGACGAACCCCGTCTGGACCGTTGAGGACCACATCGTGGCCATCAAGGCTCGGATCAATCCCTTGAAAACCATTGGGTCGGAACTTCTTGATGCAGGTGCGTCTGCTTTCCGAGCCTTATGGCCTCTTGCCGACGCTCCCAAATCTACGCCCGAGCTCGCCGCCCAGCTTCGCGACACCGAAAGAAGATTGCGAGAGTGGCGCTCATCTTCAGCTCGCGCTGGAGCTGATGCCGCTCTCAGGTTTATCATGACTTGGTGCGAGAAGATCGACCTCGAGAAGATGAACACTCTCCGGCGAGGCTCCCTTGGTCGTCCGACCCGATCCTTGTCGCGCGCCGCCAAAAGATGGCCAACTACTTTGCTGGATATGCCACCACGAAGAACTTGAGCGAAGGAGACACCTACTCCGACGCCGAGGATTACGAGCCAGAAGACGAGGAATACGAAACAGAATCCGACGTCGAGGCCGAGCAAGGTGACGGCGGTGAAACCCGCGAAGCAGAAACCGAGGCTTCTCCACAACCTGGTGCCGAGGTTACTGCCGACGTTGCCAGCACTTCCCAGGCTACCTCGGCTCCGGACGAAATCCCTGCTACATCGGCTGCTGCCGACGTAATTCCTGATGCCTCGACCTGAACTTATGCTTGGCCAAAAAACTTCATTAAATCCCCGGTATGCCGGGACGCAGATGTAATCAAACTTAAGTAGTTCCTTTGCTACCTCTATTACTATCATGCTCATTCGAACCATGCTTTTCTAAGCTTTATGTCGAATCCTTTTGAATGATTGCTCGAGTTTACTTTCGTGTTTACTATATTTGGCATTCTTTGCTCTTGTCTGCCATTCTGGCGTTCGACAGTCGAGTCACAAGATTGTTGTTCATAGCATACAGTACTTGGTAAATTCCGAGGTATGTTTCAAAGTCATCCGACATAAAAAAGAAGTAAAAACAGGGGTTAGTAAACGACATATGCCGAACTGTCTTTTTGGACCGAGTCCCCGAGTTCATTTTCATGTTTCCCATGTTCTTTCGTCTTTGCTCTTGACTGCCATGCTGGCGTTCGTCAGTCGAGTCACAAGATTAGTTACATAGCATACAGTACTTGAAGTTTGAGACGAGGTTCAAAATAGTTCGGCATACGAACGAAGAAAGAGTACAAACAAAAAGAAACATGCAATCATAAGAGCGAGGCAGTCCCCGAGCTCACTCTCGAGGTGCCGAAGTTTTTATTTAAAGATCAGCCGAGGTACATACATTACTTCCTTCAACAGTAGAAGGGTCGGAGTAGAGCTACATTCCATGGACGCTGAAGCTCCATCGGGTCTGTCCAGCCCATCTCCCCTTGGCTCCTGTGCATCTATAAGATAGTACGAATCATTGTGCAAAGCTCGGCTCACAATGTATGGTCCCTCCCATGGAGGTGACAACTTGTGCCGACCTTTGCTGCGCTGAACAAGCCTCAGCACTAGATCTCCTTCATTAAACTTTCGGGGTTTTACATGCCGACTTTGATAACGTCGGAGACCCTGCTGATATATTGCTGACCGAGATAAGGCCAATTCTCTTGCTTCCTCGAGCAATCTACAGCATCTTCCCGAGCTTCTTTAGCCTCGGCTTCTGTGTACATTGCCACTCT
This sequence comes from Poa pratensis, assembly GCA_947311845.1. Taxonomy (NCBI): domain Eukaryota; kingdom Viridiplantae; phylum Streptophyta; class Magnoliopsida; order Poales; family Poaceae; genus Poa; species Poa pratensis. Next base: position 113,536,942 of record CAMZMU010000085.1, on the reverse strand, counting down.
GGGCGCATCATATTCAATGTCGGTTGGCAGCATTGCCTCGGCCCCATAGACCATGAAAAATGGCGTATAGCCAGTTGATCTGTTCGGTGTGGTCCTTAGACCCCACAGAACTGCTGGTATCTCATCGATCCAACACCCCGGTGTTTTCAACAGTGGTTCTACCAACCGAGCTTTGATTCCGGCCAATACCAATGCATTTGACCTCTCTACTTGCCCATTAGCCTGTGGGTGAGCCACCGAGGCTACGTCAAGTCGAATTCCCTTACTCATGCAGAACCGAGCAAACTCTCCGACAGCAAAGTTCGTGCCGTTGTCTGTAATGATACTATGAGGATATCCGTATCTCAGGATTATTTCCTTCAAAAAGGTCACCGCCGTATGACCATCCACTTTTCGGATTGGCTTCACCTCGATCCACTTAGTGAATTTGTCCACCATCACCAGTATGTGAGTCATATTGCCTCGGGCTGGCTTGAATTCTCCCACCATGTCCAGACACCAAACTGCAAAGGGCCACGTGATAGGAATGGTCTTGAGCGCCGAAGCTGGCATGTGCTGCTGCTTGGCGAACCTTTGGCACCCTTCACATTTCCGAACTATATCTTCTGCATCGGCATTGGCGGTGGGCCAATAGAACCCGTGCCGGAACACCTTGGCCACCAGAGCTCTTGTGCTGCAATGATGTCCACATTCTCCTTGGTGGATTTCTAAAAGCATCTCCTTGCCTTCAGCTGGTTCGACACACCTCTGCAACACCTCGGTCACACTTCTCTTGTATAGCTCCTTGTTGATGATGGTGTATCCCTTAGCTCTCCTCTGGATTCTCCTTGCCTCGGTTGTATCACTTGGCAAACTTCCATCGGCTATGAAGTTCATGATCTGCTCCGCCCATTCCGGCACTGGATGCAGAGGAAAAAGCCTCTCATCTATCTCCATTGGTTCGGTCGCCATGATCTCCTTCATGATTTCCTCCACCATTGCTCGGCCAGTCCCCGAGTGTTGGTGCGAAGTCCCCGGGTCAGACCCGAAGTTCCCATCATCTATCTCCATAGGAAAAGCTCCATCAGTCCTCGGATACTGCGAAGCAGTCCCCGAGTCCGGCCAAACGCATCCGACGTCTACCTCCATAGGAATAGGCTCAGACTCCGAACTTGGCGGTAAGAAAATTGACTCGGAGTCAGGCGAGGGCTTGATTGAAGGAGTTCTCAAATGGTTCAGCGCTATCCCCGGTGGCACCGGTTCTTTGGATGAACCGAGCTTGGACAATACGTCGGCGGCTTCATTCTCCCCCCGAGGTATGTGCTTGTACTCACATCCTTCGAAGAACCCAGACACCTTTTGCACATGAAACCGATACAACTCCATGTTCGCATCCAACGCATCCCAAGTGCCGGTGGATTGATGCACCACCAAAGCTGAATCGCCGAAGCATTCTATACGCCGGACACCTATCTCCTTTGCCACCTTGAGCCCATGGATCAGGGCCTCATACTCCGCCACGTTGTTCGACGCCGAGAAATGGATTTGCAGCACATACTTCAACTGGTCTTGCTTCGGCGAGGTTAGGACTACGCCGGCACCTAATCCGACCTTGGTCTTGGACCCATCAAAGTGCATCTTCCAATAATTATAGTCCGGCAAGGGCGGCTCATATTGCATCTCGGCCCAATCGCATAAAAAGTCCGGCAGCGCCTGCGACTTGATTGCATCTCGCCTTTCATAATGCGGAGTGTATGGAGATACCTCGATCGCCCATTTGGCAACTCGCCCAGTTGCGTCCTTGCATCCGATGATCTCCGAGATTGGAGCATCACATACCACCGTCATGGGATGCTCTTGGAAGTAATGCTTCAGTTTCTTAACCGCCAGGTATACTCCGTACGTCATCTTCTGGTAGTGGGGGTAGTTTTGCTTCGACGTGGATATCACCTCGCTCAGGTAGTAGATTGGTCTCTGCACCGATTTGCCTCCTTCGTCTCGCTCCACCACCACTGCAACACTTACGACCCGGTTTGTAGCCGCAATGTATATCAACATCGGTTCATTCTGCAAAGGGGATGCCAACACCGGAGCAGTGGACAACATCTTCTTCAGCTCATTGAACGCCGCGTCCGCCTGCGGGGTCCAAGTGAAACTGGTACTTTTCTTCATAAGTTGATACAATGGTAAGGCTTTTTCTCCTAGCCGACTTACAAACCGACTTAAAGATGCAAGGCATCCCGTGAACTTCTGCACATCTTTTAAACAGTTCGGCAACTTCATTCTTTCGATAGCTCGGATCTTAGCCGGGTTAACTTCTATACCTCGGCTCGATACGAGGAAACCGAGCAATTTTCCAGCCGGGACACCAAAGGTGCACTTGTCCGGGTTAAGTTTCAACCGATACTTTCTTAAATTTGCAAATGTCTCTTCGAGGTCTTCGATGAGAGTATGCTTCTTTTTAGTTTTGATAACAATGTCATCGACATACACTTGCACATTCTTGCCCATTTGAGAATGTAAGCACTTCTGCATACACCTTTGATAAGTTGCCCCGGCATTTCTCAAACCGAAACACATGACACGATAGCAATACGCCCCGTACGGGGTAATAAAGGCAGTCTTTATTTGATCATCAGTGTTCAGTGGGATCTGGTGAAAACCAGAATATGCATCAATAAAAGACAACAGCTCACATCCAGCCGTAGAATCGATCACTTGATCAATCCGAGGTAAAGGAAAGGGATCCTTCGGGCACGCCTTGTTCAGGTTGGTGAAGTCAATGCACATGCGCCACACCTTGACTACCGCCGGTTCGTCCTTCTTTTTCTCCACGAGGACTGGATTAGATATCCAGTCCGGATGCAGCACTCCATGATGAAGCCTGCAGCCAGTAACTTCGCCAGTTCTTCGAGTACCACCTTTCTTCGGTCATCTGAGAGCCGCCGCGTCGGTTGACGCACTGGTTTCACCTCTGGCCGAACAAACAAAGAGTGCTCTGCCAACTCCCTCGGAACACCTGGCAGGTCTTTAGCCGACCATGCAAAAATGTCCCGATTCTCACGGAGGAAGTGACAGAGCGCGCTTTCCTATTTCTCGTCCATGCCAGTACCAATGATGGCGAAACGCTCCGGGTTCTCCGAGTCCAGCGGGATTTTCTTGGTCTCCTTGGGCACCTCGAATGAAGCGCTCATGTCCGGAGTAATTAGTCCGGACATGCCGAGCTGAGTAGACTGCGCCATTGCCACCACCTTCTGAAGTTGCTTCTTCTCCGCCGCGATCACCAAGGACTCGGCTAAACTGGATCCCGCCGAGGCACATTGCATAGCCTTCTTGTAGTCACCAGAAATGGTTATTATTCCCTTGGGCCCCGGCATTTTCATCTTTAGGTAAGCCACATGAGTGGAGATCATGAACTTGGCCAAGGCTGGCCTTCCCAGCAAGGCATGGTAAGGGCTCTGCAAGTCCACAACCTCGAACTCAAGACTTTCAACTCGGCTGTTATCTCGGGTACCAAAACCCACGTCGACCCAAATCTTTCCCATAGGTGCACAAGAGACCCCGGGCACAATACCGTGAAATGTACAGCTGCTAGGCTGCAACTGGTTCGGTGAGTATCCCAGCTTGACCATTGTGTCTCGGTACATGATATTTATGGCACTCCCATTGTCCACCAAGACTCGGGTGAATCTCACATTGTTGGTCGGCCCACAAAACGTCGGATCCACCACCAGTGCATAGTTTCCAGGGCTCGGCATGATCCGAGGTGTATCTTGCCTGCTCCAAGTGATCTCTTGCTCGGACCAGTTCATGTATTTCACCACCGCCGGAGATACTGCATTCACCTCCTTGGCACGCCTCAGCATACTCTTCTTATCAGTTGACTCAGTCACAAACACCACGTAGCTCTGATGTACTTCCCTATAATCATTACCGGGGTTCTCATACCTCTGATTCTCAAAGGACCACGTTTGGCTTTGGCCGGCACCACCGTTGTTGTTGTTGCCCTGGGCACTCACTGCATTCACCGGTTTCGCCTGCACCGTCTTCTGGTTTTGGGCCGCATGCACCGGGGTTGAATTTGCTCCGGTTAAGCTCTGATTCTGCGCCGCTATGGTCGGCTTATGCTGCTGCTGCGTGTTCGGATATTGAGGTCTACGCCATTGGTTCGGTGGCCCACTCCGGTTTGCCCCAGCTTTCGCCCCTTCTGCAGCGGTTCGGTGATGAAAACTACACTGCAGAGTGGTATGGTTGGGTGTTCTGCCATTCCTGCCATGATAGATACATGGTCCATTCACCAATGACTCGTAAGTCACAGGTGGTCCGGCCTCCTGCCACTGCTTCGCACCACCTCCCTGATTCTGGTTCTGGTTCGGAGTCCACGCCTGACCCTCAGTCTTCGGTTTCTGGGCGCCTCCAGGTCCGGACTGACTTGGGTTTACAGCATTGACTTGGAAATCTGGTTCTCTCCTCTTCTGCCCGAACTCTTGACGGTTATCAAACCTCGGTCCGTTGTTGCGGTTGTTCATCGGATTCCTCCTGTTCCGGGCATTCCCATCCAGCAGAGGCTGCATCGGATCGCCAAGGGCATAGGAATCAGCTATCCGAATCGTCTCGGCCAGAGTCTTTGGCATATCTCTCTGGAGCCTCTGCCACAACATGCTACCATACCGACATCCATCAGCAAACCACGCTATAGCCTGTGCTTCGATAACTCCCTCACAGGAGTTCCGAACATTGCTCCACCGAGTCAAGAATTCTCGGTCAGTCTCATTGTCCTCCTGCTTGCACGCCTGCAAAAGCTGAGGTCGGTTTGGCCTCCTGTAAGTGCTGGCGAAGTTGCTATTGAATGCCTCCTCTAAATCCAGCCAGCAATCGATGCTATTCTCCGGCAGATTGTTCAGCCAGATCCGAGCAGGACCTTCCAACATGTGCGGGAGATACCGGACCGCCCATCGGCGATTGCCCCCCGCAATGTATACTGCTGAAACATAATCAGCTAGCCAATCTTGCGGCTTGGTGCTCCCATTGTACGGCCTGGTACTCCGACCCAACTGAAACTGAGACACCGGTGGAGGTGGTTCCTTCATGATCCGAGGTCCAAAACACGCCGGACCAGGAGGGCCTTCCTCCTCCAACTCTCGGACATGTAAATCCGATCTAGCTTGTAGCGCGCATCACCTGTAGGCAACGTCCGAGCTCCGATACGCTCTCCCAATGCACCATCCACTCTATAGAATCCAGCCCGCTCCATGGCTGAATTTCCATCATCATATCGGTCGCCACCTCGACCGACGTTCTTCGGCTGCGGAACATACTCCGGCTCTTGCTGATACTGCTCCTGCGGCCGGGGTTGCTGCTGATGCCTCGGGGGCTGAGGTGGTTTACCTCGGCCAGCCGACGCTGCTTGCCCACCGTTCTGATTTCCCTGAGCTGAACGGCCCTTAGCTCGGCTTGCATCACCTGGGCCGGGGTCTCCATTGGCTCGGCTAGCGTTGCCGACCTTTTGCTTCCCAGCTAACACCGGATCGTACACTTGCAGCTGCATCTCCTTGTTCCGACCTGAAGTGACACTCCGGGCACGATCGGCTCCTCCGACGTGTGGAGACGAGGCTTGCCCCTTGGACCCCTGGCTAACTGGCCTAATCGAATGGACCGCCTGCGAACCGCCAAGCCCGGCCTTGCGGAGGGCTTCATTTTGCTTGCTGGCCACATGCACTAACTCATTGAGCCGCTTCTGCTGCTCACGCCATGCATCTCCGGTCAACTCCGATAGCCCGGCCCTTACTGCTTCGGCTGCTCTAAGGTTCTTAGCTGGTGAACTATACACCGGCCTACCAGTAGCCGACCTGCTACTTGTTGCCTTACTCGAGCCCGAGACTGCAGCCCTAGCCATCTCCCCATAGAGGTCCTTGCCTCGGTTGAGCAGAGCAGCTTTCTTACGCCGCACAACCGGAGTAAAACCATCCTCTATACCATGTGCAGCATTGTACTCCTTCTGCTCCATATCGAACTGCTGCTTAGCCTCGGCCAGCAACCGAGCTTCTCTCAGCACCCTCTGGCGCTCTGCCTCTAACCCGGCCACCGTATGCTCCACACTTGCCTCTACTGCGAGTGGCCGAGCTAACCTATCAACGATAGCTTCTAAGGGAACTTCTTCCCTTGGCATGCCCAACTGCTCATTCTGACTAGGTTTCTCGTACGGAAACTTCGCCGTCCGACCTGATTTCTCAGGCAGCGCGGTTGGCGTCGCCTCCACCTCGGCTAGCGCGACCTTGCCAGCATCTGCCTTGCTAGCTGCAGGCCTGGTACCAGCCATCATCACCTCCACACACCTCGGAGGGCGAGTGACACGCCGACCCAAAGCCGCCAGGAGAGGAGTTTCGTCGTCCACGAGCACCTGCTCCGGGTACTCGCGAACCACCTCGACAGCAACGTAAGTGGGGAAGCTGCCGAGCATCATGAGGAAACCATCGGTGGGGAAAGGCTTGCCGGCGAAGCACCCCGCATTGTCGCTCACAAAGGCGAACTCGCCGATCTTGGTAACAAGGCCAGAAAGAACACACCCAGAGGAGCCCGTCCGGATGGAAACTCCACCCAACGCCTCAATCTGCCCCACGGTGGGCGCCAACTGTCGTGGTGGGATCACGGCAGATGCCATGGGTATGGCTTAGTTGGGGCCGAACGGTCGTTGGGGGAATCCGGGGAGGGTTTATGCACTCAAGACGTGCACAAGCAAGAACATGCAAGAAACCACAAGAACATGAACAAGAAACCAAGAAAGCCAAGAACACAAAAGACACCACGATGTACCCAGGTTCGGGGCCTTCGTGAGGAAGTAAAACCCCTACTCCTGCCTTGCCTCTCTCAATATATCAGTGTGGTTCTCAGTACAAGGTGCTCCTCGAGCTGTATGTTGCTACCAAAGTGAGAGCTCGAGGTAGAAGGTGAAACTACGAAGGGGGAAATGAGCTAGGGTTTGTGCCTCCTCTCTGGAGGTAGAGATGCCGCATATATACACAGGCCGAAGTACATTTTTACCCCTGCCTACAACTGACAATGGCATGGCCAAAAGGTAGAAGACAAGCCTCTGCCTCCTGCCAGCCCAACGGCCGGACTGTCAGGCCAGCCAGGCCTAGCTTTCCTCTTCGGTCATACTTCAGTAGCCTGCCGAGGTCTAGCCTGTAGACCTTTCCCGAAATAGCCAAGTCAGCTCCTAGGCCCCCGAGCTTCCGGGAAACCCGTGGACGGACCTCGCCGTCCTCTGAAGCCTCGGGCTACGAGCTCTGCGGCACCCGTGACCTCTCTGACATGCCTCGATCCTTGCTGCCAACCTCGGATAACACTCCTGATCATATACCTCGGTAGAGAATATCTTATTCCTGTGGTAGCTAGCTGACTGCCCCGAGGTTGATACCTCGGAGGATATACCTCGGAAAGTATACCTCGGACGTACACCTTACGTCGGATGACGCCTCCTGCGTCCTTGCTCAATCGTTCCCTCGGACAGCTTACTGCCTTAACCTTACATGTCTTTACCTCATCATTACCCTACCCGGGGGTAACCCCCCGACACTTCCTTAGAGATGTGATATCTTGATCGGCTTCGTTTTAAACCCGGACTTCAACATCCGTCCGGCCTTTTAGAAAGTTGTCTTTCATTTTCCAGACTTGACCTTGGAAAGTTGTCTTCCAACTTGCCGACTCGTATTGATAAAGTTGGTTTCTCCTGAGCCGGCTTGTTTTGACAAAGTTGGCTTCTTTTCGCCTTGCCTTGACAAAGTTGACTTCCCGCCTTGTCTTGACAAAGTTGACTTTTTCCGCCTTGTCTCGACAAGGTTGACTTTTGCCGCCTTCTTTCCTGCCACCTTTATTGCATTCCTTTGACTTAGCTTGTCAGGTTCTTTTTGGCAACTTTGCACTCCCGAATCCAGCTTCCGCCTTGTTCCACTTGATAGATTATTGGCTGCCTTCTTCTGGCCGTCTTTTCCTGGAAACTTCCCAGATCATCATTTTAGCCTTCTTTGCTGCCTTCTTCAAGCTGTCAAGTCTTCCTTCAACCTGCAAACTGGCAATCTGCCAAAAACGGGTGCTAACACATGCCCCTGTTTCTAGTAGAGCTTGCGTACTAGAAAATATTCAATGTAGAAGTCTTTGTCTAAGGGCGATGCTTAAACTCATCGGCCATATGCTAAGGGCGATATATGTATATCGGGCCATACGTGCAACTCATGCAGTTTGCCACACGCTCGGGTGGAACTTCTTCAGGTATTTCCAATTGATAGCTCGAGGCAGCATGCCGCCTTCCAACGTCTCCACCGGATAAGAGTTGCCGGGTACTATCCTCGCGACTCGCAGTGGCCCTTCCCAGTTTGTGGACCATTTGCCAAATTTCCGGCTTCTGGAGCCAACTGGCAATATAACCTTCCAGACCAAGTCGCCAATTTGAAAGTTTTTAAGCCGGACCTTCTTATTGTAAGTTTTTGCCACCCGCAACTTCTCCTTCTCGATCTCTCTTAAAGCAATAACACGTTTGTCGGCTACTTCATCAACATTATCCATCATCAACCTGCAGTAGTCTTCAGCCAAAAAGTCATCTTGCTTAGCAAACCCCAGGCAGCCAGATTCACCTCTATTGGCAAAACGGCATCTTGTCCATACACCAACTCGAAAGGGGTTGTCTTAGTTGCTCCATGCCTTGAGATTCTATGAGCCCACAATGCTTCGGACAGCACTTCATGCCACCTTCTTGGATGGTCCTGCACCTTCTTCTTGATCAGCTTGATCAATATTTTATTGCTTGACTCGGCTTGTCCGTTGGCTTGCGCATAGTAGGGAGATGAACTCAGCATCTTGATTCCAAGTGATTCGGCAAATTTCTTCACCTCCTTAGCCATGAAGGAAGTACCTTGATCTGTGGTAAGAGTTTGGGGAATGCCGAATCTGTGAATAATATGCTCTGTAATAAACTGAATTACCTCCTTGTGGGTCATGTTTCTGAGAGGCACTGCTTCAGACCACTTGGTGAAATAATCAGTGGCCACCAGTACAAACCGATGCCCCTTGGATGAAGGCGGATGGATCATGCAGACAAAGTCAAGCACCCAACCTCGGAAAGGCCACGGTTTTATAATTGGATTAAGAGGTGAAGCCGGCACCAACTGAATATCTCCAAACTTCTGACAGGCTTCACATCCCTTGTAGTATCTGAAGCAATCATTGATCATTGTCGGCCAATAAAATCCTGCTCGCCTAAGCATCCACTTCATCTTGTGGGCCGACTGATGTGTACCACATAAACCATCATGTACCTCTCCCATGGAAACTCTAGCTTCGTCTTCATTCAAGCACTTTAGAAGAAGACCATCAGTTGTTCGGCGATATAAGGCGGCATCCACCAATGTATACTTGAGAGATAAACGCCGAACTGCTCTATCCGTTTTTTCGACTGGGATCTTGTAAATAGTCAACATAAGGTTGTCTCTAGTCGTCCGCCAAGTTGTCATTTGCCTCCTTCTTAGCCGGATCCAACAATCCGACATCTTGTTTGGATTTCTCCAGGTTGGCAACATTTGACTCTCCTGTAGCGGCTCCAACAAGCCGGCTTTTTGTTTGGCTTCCTCCAAGTTGGCAACATTACTTGCTGGCTATTCCCTGATGAAGAACATCCCACGACTGACGTGATAGCCAGATGCCTGTTGCGCCAACTCATTGGCAAGCCAATTGTCTTGCCTAGGAACATGAGATATATGGAAATAATCCAACATTGAAATCATATCCCGGCATCTGTCAAGGTACATGTTGAGTGATCCGATGTTGCATTGACAGATCTTGGCCACTTGCCGGACAATAAGTAACGAATCTCCATATGCCTCGACATGAGTTACCCCTGCGTCCACCAATATTTCTAGCCCGAATAGAAGTGCTTCGTATTCGGCTTCATTGTTAGTGCATAAATAGTCAAGATGACAAGAGGCTTCAAAAACAGTACCGTGTGGTGAGATGTACACAATGCCAACTCCTTGTCCGCTGCTGCAGACTGAGCCATCAAAATAAAGCTTCCACGGTATAGCCGACACAATGTTTAAGTCGGCTTCTTGCTCCAGGTCAATCCGATGTTCAACAATAAAGTCAGCTACAATTTGGCCTTTCATAGATTTTAGCGGTTCATAAGTCAAATCATATTCAATCAACCCGTATGACCATTTGCTGATTCGTCCACTAAGAATCGGCCTTTGTATCATGTGTTTGAGAACATCGGTCTGACCAAAGACTTTGCATTCACTGGACAGCAGATAATGGCGCAACTTGGTGCAGGCAAAGTAAAGAGACAAACACAACCTCTCTACAAAGTTGTACCTTGACTCGGCATCCAGCAAACGTCTACTCAGATATGTGATGACGTATTCTTGTCCTTCGGCTTCCTGAGTTAAGGCAGCTCCGACTACTTTGTCCTCAGCAGCAATATAAAGCCGGAAAGGCTGACCACGAGCCGGCTTCCTGAGAACTGGAGGAGTAGACAGGCAAGTTTTTATCTTGTCAAACGCCTCTTGTTGCTTTGCCCCCCAGGTGAATTCATCGTCGTTCTTGAGCCGAAGGATCTGTGTAAACGCATCAACTTTTCCAGACAAGTTAGCAATAAATCTTCTTAAATAGTTTACCTTGCCCAGAAACTTCTGCATCACCTTTTTGCAACCCGGCGCTTGTACTTTCTGGATGGCTTCAATCTTTGCCGGATCAACTTCTATGCCATGTTCATGTATGATAAAACCAAGGAACCTCCCAGCCGACACGCCAAAGGCACACTTCAAAGGATTCATCTTGAGCCCGTACTTCCTCATTCTTTCAAACGCAAGCCGTAAGTCGGCCAAATGATTTGACTCGCCGTCCGACTTAACCACCACGTCATCAATATACACCTCCAGTACGACTCCCAGAAGATCATGAAATATCAAGTTCATTGCTCTTTAATAAGTGGCTCCATCATTTTTCAAGCCAAAGGTCATCACGGTCCATTCGAACAAGCCAACAAAGCCTGGGCAGCGGAACGCCGTCTTAGCCGAATCTTCTTCGGCCATAAATATCTGGTTGTAACCTGCGTTGCCATCCAGGAAGCTGATGACTTTGTGACCTGAGGCTTCATTGACAAGCATGTCGGCTATTGGCATAGGGTATTCATCCTTTGGCGTGGCTCGATTCAAATCTCTGAAATCTATACACGCCCTGATCTTGTCGGATCCCTTCTTCTCGACCGACACAATGTTGGATAACCATTCGGCATACTTACAGGGCCAAATAAAGTTGGCTTTCAAAAGCCGGCCAATTTCCGCCTTTATCCGATCATAGATCAGCGGATTAAATTTGCGAGCCGGCTGCTTGTATGGTCTGAAGCCGGATTTAATAGGCAGCCGATGTTCCACCAACTCTCGGCTTAACCCAGGCATCTCGTGGTATTCCCATGCAAAGCAATCCACGTATTCTTTGACTAGCGCGATTAACTTAGACTTATAATCGGCTGCCAATTCCTGCTTCACAAATGTCAGCCTAGGGACAGTGCCATCCCCAATGTCAACTTCTTCAAGCAAGTCGGCCGATGTAAAGCCTTGTCCCAACTTGTCCATATCGTCTGGTTCTTCAATTGCTTCGTACATATCGTTCCTTTCGGCCCGATACTTTTCCAGACGCTTCTGCAGCCACTCATCGTTTTGATCCATCTATTTGAGCGGCAGCCGATTGCCACCAATCGGCTTTAGAGACACTGGCACGAATCCGTCCCTGGTAGCACTCAGGAAATCAAATCCGGATAGATCACGCCCAGAAAGGCATGTAACATTGGAATGTTGCCAATCAACAATCGATTCGGCTAAAGCAATGCACGCCGAATCGTCGGCATGAATGACTTCAATTTCGTTATCAACCCATTGTACAAGTTGCTGGTGCATAGTTGACGGAACACATTGGTTTGCATGAAGCCAATCCCGTCCCAGTAGCACATTGTAGTTTCCCTGCACCTCAGCAACAAAGAAGGCGGTAGCCAAAGTCTTGCTTCCTACTGTGAGCTCCAAGCTGATAACCCTTTGGCTCCCACTCCTTCTCCTCCTTCAACCCATTCAGCATCATGTTCGTCTTCATCAGATCACCATCATCTAGTTGTAGCTTCTTGAAGACAGAATATGGCATCAGGTTTACCACAGCGCCGCCATCAACCATCATCCTTGTGACCGGCTTACCATCAATGTGCCCTCTGACGTACAGAGGCTTGAGGTGTTTCACCGGCTTGTCAGGTTTTCGAAGACAACATTTTTGGGTCCAAAGTTAATTTGCGCCACGTCGCCTTCTTCTTCAATAGCGCGAAACTCAGCCGGCAAGTAGTACACCATATTTATATCCATGCATGTTCGAGTCGGCGATTCTTCATAATCCAGCAGATCTTCGTCATCGGTCATATTGCCCGATTCGCTCACTGCTGATGTTGCCATTGTGAGGTCTTCTCCCAACTGCTCCTCTATTGCAAGGTCTTGAATTGCCGGCTCCTCCGCCAAGTTTGCCAGATTTTCCTCTTGAGTTGCCGGCTCCTCTGCCACCAAGTTTGTCGAATTTCCCTCTTGAGTCGCCGCTCCTCTGCCACCAAGTTTGTCGAATTTCCCTCTGCCAAATCTGCTGCTTCTACCTCGTCTGCCCATGACGAGTAAGTAACTGTCGGCGCACCCGCCAACACGGTATCATCGCTTGCAGCCAAAGCTGTTGTGACTGTTGCCGGAGCTGCAATAAGGACTGGCCTCGGGATCCACATTTGAGCTGGCAACATTGGTCGTTCATCGTTGAACTTGGCATCCCTGGATCTCTCGCTCCTTCTTTTGCTTTCTCCCGGTTCCTTGCCCTTTGCAGTTTCCGCTTTTGTGTCTTCGTTATGCCCGGCGGACACCACTTTGGTTGAGTATATTTTGGATCCCGGGTCTGCACTGCTGTTGTTTGACTAGAGCTGGCTTCATGATCATTGGTTGTTGCCTTTGGGCCGATAACAAGTATCGGCTCGCTTGTTGCCGGCTCTACAACCGGGTCTTTCATCTTTATCATATGAGTTCCAACGATCAACAAGTTGCCTGCAACCAATCCACCTTCTGGCTCAGCTTTTTTAGAACCTTGTTCCTTAATCCGCCAATATGACGTGTCTCCGGGATACACAAGCCGGCTCTGTATAGATGGACGGATTGCCCTGCGTTTGACCCGTCAGCCGGCCTCTGATGCCGGCTACTTTCTTCCGCAGATGGTGACCTTGGTCGTTTCCCATACTGCCACTGGCGCGACCTTGACCCGGCCTGGCACACGTACTTGTTTAGCAGCATGTCAAAAGTTGGCTTTGTCTTCCTTGGTCTATATTCAACCTTGTTTGTCTTCCATCTGCCAACTTCTGGGCTTTTGGGCTTGATAAATCTAGGTGGCAACTTTTCTGACCCTTGCCCCCCGAGTGCAGGATTATTGATGGTAATCTTGATGACTTCGCCTCCATCGGGTTGCCGGCTCACTGTAACTTGTCTTCCTGCCGCCTTGTTGCCGGCTACTTTCCTGGGTTCACCAATAACAACATTAGATTTATTAGCGGCTTCGGCCGTCTGGCCGAAGTAAAACCTTCTTTCCCTCAGGTCTAGCGCGTTCATTGGGAACGGCTGTGTGTCAATTGCCATGCCAGCAAAGCTCAATCGTCCGTCATTGAGGGCCGATTGGATCTGTCGACGAAAAACATTACAATCATTAGTAGCATGAGAGAAAGAATTATGATACTTGCAATAAGCCCGCCGCCTTAATTCATCAGGCGATGGTATAACATGATTGATTCTTATCACTTTATCCTTCAACAAGGCATCAAATATTCTATCACACTTGCCTACGTCAAAGCTGCATTTTAACTCATCATCCCGATTCTTGCGAATCGGCTTCAGATCATCACACATGTAAGGTTTGGCCTTGTGGGCCAAACAAACTCGGCAGAATAAACATCGGCTTCATCACTGGAGTCGGCATCATTTTCGACAATATTTAGCCGACTCCTGTTCATCCGATGCGAGTCTTTTGACTCATTGACCCGGCTTTCTTGAGCCAAAGCTCTTTCCTGGACTTGGCCAACAGACAAGAATTCATGTCCCTCTAACCTTTCTTTTAGGTAGGATCTTAGCCCATTAAAAACCAAGTCAGCCATGTCTCTTTCAGTTATCACCAAACTATAACATCGGTTTCTAGTGTTTCTAAATCTTTTGACATAATCGGACACCGATTCATCATGCTTTTGCTTAACCGATGTAAGGTGGGACAACTTGAGTTCTATTTCTCCGGCAAAGAAGTGTTCATGAAACTTTTGCTCTAAATGAAACCATGTATGTATAGAATTAGGAGCTAAAGCCGAAAACCAAGAAAACGCAATGCCAGTCAAAGATAATGAGAACAAGCGAACTTTAATATGATCATGATTAGCTTCGCCTAATTGAGCCAAGTATGACTAATATGTTCCCATGTTGTCTTACTATCCACCCCATTAAATTTGGCAAATTCAGGGACTCTATAACCAGGTGGATAAGGTTGCAGATCAAAGTAATCGGGGTAAGGCTTAGTGTAAGTTCTATGTTTTGGCATCACCCCGAGTTTGTCAAAAGCTATTTGGTCTAACCTTCTCCTAAATTCGGCCAAGGAATCGTCCATAACAGCCGATTGAGCCGGCACGAAAGAAGGATTGGCGGCAGGGCCAGCTTGCACCCAAGTAGCCGAATTTTGATTCGGCATTGACTCATGACCCAAAATCCGCCTTGTTTGATCCGGTGGCTTGCCGGATTAGGCAGACTCTGGATAGGAGTTGGACATGGCAGCGTAGGCACAAGTTGGTTTTCCCTGCTTTACCCATCGGCTGTTTGTCCGATGGCTGATCATGGAGCGTATTTTTCCTAGCCTTTTCATGTTGTAGCATAAGATCGTAAACATTGGCAGTGTCTTGGAAACATGAAATTGAATCTCGGCTATCTGTTCAGAGGAAAAAAAGGCTACTACTTACAGCGGGTTTGTCAACGTTGATGTCCCGCGGTACAAACTCCGGCTCCTTGATCGGCGAGATTACACCTTGCCGATCTACCTTGAAGCTGGACAAGTACAGGTCTTCATCTTCTTGATCCCGCTTAGCTCGCAGCGCCTCAAACTCCTCGTCTCTTTTCTTCTTCCACGCCTCCAGACCTTGGCGTTGTTCTTCCGACAACTTCTCGAGAGTTGGCTTGATGATGTTGTCGGTGCTGATGCTGGCGGCGTCGGTCTTGGAATTGGTCATTGTTGTCCAATTTTTAGATCGAATTGTCCCCACCGGAGTCGCCAAAAAGTGTGTTGCGCTCGAAACGCGTCACACGAACACGTCCTCGTGTACCCGCGGTGCCGGGGGAGATACTCCGCAACTCGCCCCGCGGGAGGCCGCTTCCAGCGCGATACGCAAGACAGCAAGCCGGCGCTTTTTAGACCAGACGCCCCATCCCCTCGGGACAAGCCCCGTCAGAGGAAGCCGACGACGATTGGCTGAACTAAGCCGGACTTGGCCGCTCTCAGTTCGGTTGTCGATATCCGGTGAAATCTAAGTGAAGTCGCCGAACAACGGAAGCATGAACAAGGGTTTGAGGGTAAAAAGTAGGTTGTATTGATAGGTTGTCGATTGTTTGCTTAATTTCAATCGGCCATCACCTCTCACATATATATGAGGCGGCTGGACTTCCCATACAAGTATTGGACTTCTACAAGGCTTACAAATCATAGTCTAAGTCGAATCCATCTCTAAAATAGGCAACTTTTTGCCGACAACGTTGGCTTCAAACTTGCTGGAAAGTTGCCTTTTCCCCTTTCATGCCGGCTTCAAACTTGTTGGCTACTTTGGAAAGTTGCCTTTTGTCTTCCATATTGGCTTCAGACTTGCCTCCTTCCTCAGAAATGTGATATCTTGATCGGCTTCGTTTTAAACCCGGACTTCAACATCCGTCCGGCCTTTTAGAAAGTTGTCTTTCATTTTCCAGCCTTGATCTTGGAAAGTTGTCTTCCAACTTGCCGGCTCGTATTGATAAAGTTGGTTTCTCCTGAGCCGGCTTGTTTTGACAAAGTTGGCTTCTTTTCCGCCTTGCCTTGACAAAGTTGACTTCCCGCCTTGTCTTGACAAAGTTGACTTTTTTCGCCTTGTCTCGACAAGGTTGACTTTTGCCGCCTTCTTTCCTGCCACCTTTATTGCATTCCTTTGACTTAGCTTGTCAGGTTCTTTTTGGCAACTTTGCACTCCCGAATCCAGCTTCCGCCTTGTTCCACTTGATGGATTATTGGCTGCCTTCTTCTGACCGTCTTTTCCTGGAAACTTCCCAGATCATCATTTTAGCCTTCTTTGCTGCCTTCTTCAAGCTGTCAAGTCTTCCTTCAACCTGCAAACTGGCAATCTGCCAAAAACGGGTGCTAACAGAATTATTAAACTTAATTGGTACTACCAATCAACACGATGCTGATTATGTAGCCTCAGAAAGACTAGAAAAGACACTATACTCTACTCCTGTTGCTGGTGTGGTGAGCTAACCACTGTCTGGTCGGACGTATGATCTGATACCTCGATCACGAATGAGCTCGGCAGCAACACGGAGCAGAACAGGCGTTGGATTAATTGCGAGCGACAATAGTTTATCTCTACTACTTATAAAAGAGCAAACATTTTCTTTCCTAAGCGCACCCAGCCCAACTTACACAGAGTCAAACCGACCATTTTCAGCCTCAGATCTGGGCCACCAATTTTGATCTAACCATCCAGATTACAACTCGGCCCCACCTTGTGTGCATCTAGCAAATAGAGATGACGGACGAAAACTCTGCCATCCGCACGAGATCTCAATCAACGGGAGAAAAAAAGATCCGCTCCAACCCACGTTGCAAACCGTCGCTGAAAAAAAGGAAAGGAAAGCATCCCAAACAATCGCACACACTAATCTAACGAAACCCCCGCCGCCGCCATCGTCCTCCCCGCAGAGTGCCTCCCGTAGCGCTCCGCCGCCGCCGCTGCCCTCTCCCTTCGGTGGAAGCGCGCTCCCCTCTCGCCCGTGACGCAGCTTTCCTGCCCGTTCGCCAGCCCCGCCGCGGTCGACGGTCCCTTGGGCGTGGGAGGCTGCCGCGACGGCGCAGCGGCAGACGGTGGCGAAGGACTCGGCGACACTGGCGGTGACCAAATTGTGTCCAGCTGCACCGATTCCGACTGCGTGGCAGTGGCTGTGGTGGACGCCAACGCGGTCCTCTCCGATGGTGCCCTGCTGCACCTGGTTACTGTGCGGGGCTGCGCGACGCCGACTACAGTCGAGCCCGTCCCCAAGTTGACTACAGTCGAGCCCGTCCCCAAGTTCGTCAAATAAGGTTGACACCTGCTCTACACTTCGTGGATTAATCTGTCCAAGTATTTGTTGGGTTGTTTAACCCGGGAATGCAGTCAAGAAATCAGAACGCCAGTACCAGCAACAGTCCCAGTTATCACAATTTGTTTGGTTCAGTTTTGTGTTATTTCGATTAACCTTCAGCTCTATGTCAAGCACTAGGATATACATGTAGAACAGCTAGAGGATGGACACTAGCATATCAATCTGGTTGTAGATCTTTGGGGCAAACATGTGACATTACTAAGTTGCGTGACGTTATAATTGTTTGTGTTTCCTACATCAGTATGGTGACACTAGCAGAGGAAACATGATATCTCCAAACACTATCAGGTGTTGATATGAAGACTTTAACTGTAAAATTCGCCAAGGAAACAGGATATCTCCAAACACTATCAGATGTTGATATGGAAATTATTGCTCCTACATGTTGGAGGCTGAGGTCCATGGGACCAACCATTTGTGGGAGCACACATCTCCATCTGCATCCTGGCTGATCTCAGGTGCCTCTACTCTTCTACTCTACCCATTGTTATGCATTGTTCATTCATGTTTTTGTTAAGAGCTCAGTAGTGAATATGAGCAGACCAGTCAATGACTACTGTGCCGAGGGTAACAACTATCCCAAATTGAACTCCGGAACCACTTGTGTGTTCTGTATCATCTTACGCTTATTGCTTTGTTGCCTCAACATCTCTGCGACACAGACACTGAATATATCATTGATCAATCTATTGTGATCTTCCGACCCTATGTCCACTTGTAATCTTCCTGCCTCTGAACAATATATGCATACATTAATACAGCTAAAAACATTGCTCTATGTAGTTAATTTTCCTCTAATACTGTGCATCATGCTCATTGCCGAGAACTTATTAGAAGATGACCTCTTTTTGTCACATGTGTTTTGACGTTTTCATCACATCATGTTTCAAACATATGGATATGCACATATTGTACTTTCAGGAAATAGGTGCTTAGGCCAGTAATTTTGTTATTCTAATCTAAAAATGATTATTTTGAGTTACAATGAGGTGAAAGCAGTCTGGTCATACTCTACGCATGGAGTTGGATGAAGCAGATTATGATCAATCCTTTCACTGCCTAATTTTTCTTCGGGTTATGCAAGAAAACATTTTTATGATCAATCCTTTCATTGCCTCATGTCAATGTTGTAGGCAGCATCCTAGACCACCGGTGGGCCATGCTCGACTCATGGGAGCAAACCATGCCCGCTCCATCGGCTTGGGGCAGCGCACTGCACCTGCCGTGCTCAACTCAGTGGAGGGCATAGTGACATCTGAAGATCTGCTCCTTCAAGTTTTGTTCATGTTACTTCACCATGCTGCGACTCTTTTGTTGGTTTTGAGAGAGGAATCGAACTACATTAGACGAGGATTTATTTTGGTTAAAAATCTGAAAAAAATGTTAAAAGGAATTGAGTAGCTGGTGAAACATCATCTTCAAGATATTAGATAATTTAGGTGTATGTCATTAACCCTTTCCTGAAAAGATTCAAGACCATGTAAGATCACATTCAAATATCATTTATAAGGGATTCAAATTGAAATAAAGTATTATCTATAAGGGGTTCAAAACCGAATGGAAGATTTTTGGTATCTATTTTAATTCTGGTTGCAGGTTTGGATCGGATGTTTTTAGATTGTACATTTAACCTGTGTGTTTTTTTTAACCAAAGTGTGTGTTAAGTTATACATGCATTGCACCTACACGGTTATTAAGATGTGTTACTACGGTTACGATTACTAAGATTATACGTGTATTTTTTTTGACCCTTTGTGTTGCATGTACACTACCACTAAGAAAGAGGTGAAGAGAGTAAGTGAATATCTTAAGATGTGTCTGGACGTGCGTGCACGTGCAAAGCTACTAGTTCTGGAATAAATATAGAACGTACGTTCGGTACAGACGACAGAGATGCGTGTGTGGCTGGCTAAATAAATTAACGTTAATAATGGATTTAATCATTCGTGATCAGTAGGTTGATTAGTCTGCGGTATCCCATTTGGGTTTTTAACGCTGGCACATCCTTAGGTCCGGTGATTGCGGCAACGGGCTTCAAAATTCCAAGCCTGAGCTCCAGCTGTTCGAGCTGCTTCGTTTGATCTCGGGTCGAGCCTCCAACGAGCCGAGCTCGGCCTTGGTACTGAACTGGAGCTTGAAAAGTTTGACAAGGCTTATTTTTGTGGAGCCATGTTCGGTTTTCCTGAACTTTGTCGAGCCTGTATCTTATTTTCATGCAACTAACAGATCATTATGTGAAAACAAGCTCGAGGTATGGCCTACTAGAGCTGCTCAAGCTTACTGGTATATTTTTTTGTATATCACTAGATATTGATTTGCATTAGTTTTCAAGCCTTACCGAGGCAGGCGTGAGCCTTCACGAGCTTCTTTCGAGTAGAGGTCGAAGCTAGCCAGCAACGAATTTGAAAACCAACTGAAACTCGCTTGAGCTAGAGCTCAAGCTTCTATCCTTCGTGTTACTCTGCCGTGGTGGCTTTATTAATTTCTCGAAACAGGCTTTCGCCCCGCTTTATAAATAAAGCCAACGGCTTTATTAATTTAAAGTCGGGCGCTGTGCCTTCCGTTTAAAAAGCTCAAGCTTCTATCGAGCTCGAGCCGAGTATTTAGTCAATCTCGACCGTGGAAAGCCCTACATCTGTTGACCATTAGTAGAGTGAAGTCCTAAATGAGCAAAGATATGTAGAGTGTACACTCAGATAAGTACGACGTTAGAGTTCGCGTCACGTGACTGACAAAGAATGGAAAATTGACTATGACGCGTGCGACAAATCAATCCATTGGCAAGCAAATGTGCACATGAGGCACTTACTCTTTGCCTTATCCTTACCGTCTATTTACGCAATGTAAGCGGCTACATCCGCAATGTAAGCGGCTCATTTGACTTGTACATATATTTTCGAGATTTTTCTCAAGCGACACATAAAACGCCGCGGAGCGACTCCAGACCCACTCTTATCGTTTGCAACCGCATGGGGCCCACGACGCCGAAGGTCACTAGGAAAAAAACTAGCTAGACGCCATTGGGAGAATTCTTCATTGATCTTCTTCTAGATGGTCTTCCTTGATCTTCTTCAACATGGTGTCCACCGCCGGCACCACACCATTGAACACGGCGTCGTTTTTATGGACCCACTCGCTGCAATCAAGCCCATCGACACCTCAAAGCAAGGTTCATCAGCCGAAATTCGGAATACCCAATGCACCATGGCATTTAGTAGATGTCACCTTGTCCCATCCCACTAGACAGTGGCCTCCCTTCACGTCTCTACGCCCTTTCCACATGAAACCTCGACAGATCTTCACGAGAGGCTCAAGGGTTTTAGGGGAGATGTCAGTCCCTATTGGTGTGATTGTAACAAACTTAGAACTATGTACTTTGTCCATGGTTACATGGATCCACCCTCGTAGAAATATAAATAGATGTTCGTGAACAACATGATCACGTCCCTACGTGACATCTAAACCACAGATGAAAGACAATATACAAGATAGACAGCAACCCCTACTCCAGAATCTTCGTCACTAAAGTATGGAGAGTGAAACCTGCCAATCGCCATACATATCTCCTAGCCACTGGCTTCAATGTGTTTAAATACAAATACATTTTATAAGCTACCAGCCGGTTGAGCCGTGAAAATCCTCCCGATTGTGAACTCGTTTGTTTACACGAAAAGCAGGTGGATTAGTTTCGTGTGATTTCCGTGGGAATAGACCGCAACGGTAAGGAATCGATTCAACTAGCGTAGCAATTCAAAGAAGAGATTACTAGTGGTACAGCGCATCACAAGACAGGCTTTGCCGCTTAAACCAAAGGTGAAGGTGAGGAGAGAGCAATGATGGAATGCCGTTGCGCGCAAAAGCTGCATCGGCAGCTTTGCTTCCCGCTTTTTGTGTAGACTTTTTGATTAGCACGCCACGAAAAGCATACGCTTGGCGCACCCCGCATAAACATGATCTATGTGACACTGGCTTTGATTATCGACGCGATTTGCACAAAGCAAGAAAATAGCAAAGGAGCAAAAAGGCGTTGATGCGAGGTCGAGGAGCTAGGATGGGCATTGTCTCGAAGAACTGCTGGCAGATGGGTGCTCATGGTTAATTGTTTCCGAAGAAAATAGCGTGAGACTCCAATAGCGGAAATTGTCCTGCTAAATTAATCATTGTACAATGTCTTGCTAATATCAGATTATATTGTGACATAGCACACAAATATTATATTACACGATGACTTCTGCTAGGGTTTGTATCCGCAGTTTGTTCTTGACTTCTGCTGGTGTTTCTATGCACTCCTATAAGATTTTACGGTAACAATGTAAGACTATGGCTATGCACAATTTTTGCGGGCATGTTCTTAAGACATAGTCGTCATGGTTAATTCTTTTCTTTGCATCGACAATTCATAGGCAATCGACATTTCTTACTCATAAATTTAGTGGCATAAGTTTATTTTAATAGCTAGCACGCTAATACCAAATTTACACATACACTCGTCTTTTATGTGAAAACATAAAGATCGAATGGGCATTTCACTTCCAATGACTCTTTTTTTTGCGGGTGAAACCTGGAGTTTATTCATCAGTAACATAGTTACAATCGGCTAATACAAGATTTGAGATGAAAGCCGGCTCTTGATGCACCCAGCAACTATTGTTGTGCTCAGAGCGCCCGTAATTAGCCAAGGCGTGTGCTACTCTATTTTGACCTCTACTAATTTTAACAGGAATAAACTCCCTATCCTCCATTAGCTTCTTCACTTCACCTACCAAAAATCCGACTGCTGATCGAGATAGTGATTCATCCGTCAATGCTGATAGCGCTCCGGTAGAATCTGCCTGCACAACAACTGGGAGGTCTGACCACTGGGCGGCCAAGGCCATGCCGCCCATGATAGCATGTAATTCAGCCTCTAGCGCATCATTGCAGAACTGAATATGTCGGCAGGCAGCCACAATGACGCCACCTTCCTCTCTTTGTTTGACAAAAAGAACATATAACTCATGTAGAATTTATACCTCCAATGCGGGTATACCGCAAAGTACTTACAGATGTGCTTATACAAATAAACGACTTTTTCCTTATGCTTTGGTGCTTATTTCTGTAGGGCAAGTGCTTAGTTAAGCATCTTTATTGTACAAAAAAAAACTTGTATTTGGACAAAAAACCTATTTATTAAGAGCCTTACATTGTACATGCCTTTAATGATACGAAACACATGGGTGCGTAGCACTAACCGACCACAACATACATTACAACCGACTAGAGAATACAACTTGCTCTTATTTACATGAGGTTAATGTATTTTATTTTAAGATTCAACTTTGATCAACTAAAATGTGCGTCATATGTCTGAAAAATATATCACTAAATAATTATTTCAAGAAAGAGTCCAACAGTTTTTTTTTATGACATTCACTCATGGTGGTCAAACTAATGGTGAATGTTCAATCGCGAATTATGCGAACACCATACGAAAACGTGCCTCCAGCACAAGTGACAGATACTCCTTTCGTTTCATTTACTACGTTTTGACAAGCTGTTTTAGCTCACCAAAATGTTGTTGACGCAGTGATTAGCTACTTGTACCTAAAACACTAGTAAGTGGAGCAGTTAATCATTAATCAAACTATGGTAATCAGCAATCCAGCATCACAGCTTGGGGGTACCTGGAGATGCAACCTAGCAATAACGCCACATAAACTCCCCACACAGCTCACACACCTACATAATATGCTCACTCCCCCGAGACGCCAACCGAAAAAGCCCAGAGCCAGCGACCGCGCCCAATGCCGACGACGAGCTTGTCGCCGGCGGCAGCGCACCGCCGCCGGAGCCGCCGCCGCCGTCCACCTCCTCCTCGCCAGCCTTGGTGCTGCTCTTTCGGCCTCGATCCCCTCTCCTCCACCGGCCGGAGCCCCGTCCCTGCGCCGCCGCGCGCCAAGCCGCCCCCCCAGCTCTCCCGCCGCATACGCTCCCCCGGTCGCGTCTCCCCAATCGATGACCTCTACACCGATGCCACCTCGGCTTGTGCTTCGGCGCGGCTGTCGTCTGTCAGCGAGTACCCGCTGCCTCCCCCGCCCCCGCCGCCCCCACCGCCCGCGGCGGAGAGGCCAAAGGGTACTCTGCGGCTCAGGCTTGTGGCCAAGGGATTAATCCTGGAGGTAGATGAGGTGGAGAGGGTGCGTAGAGAGAGTAGGGTAATCGAAAAAGTTCTTCGGGGAGGAGGTGGCAGCAGCTGCGGCGAAGTGGTGATGGAAGGAAAGGTGGAGGTGTGGGCGGTCAGGGAGGTCGTGGAGATGATGTTGGCGGAAGACGACGAGGTCAACGCGATGAGTCGGCTCGCGCGTGGTGGAGTGGAGCGCACCATTAGCCTGCTCGAGGTGAGCTCTCTGATACGATTAACTCGCCTGATAGTTGATTGTTAGTTTTCTTGTTTCATGCTGGGATAGTTGATTGTTAGTTATATCTTGTCCAGGAAGTGCCCAAACTTAGGAAAGATTGTAAGCATTGATTTGTCCTCGAATTTGTACTTGTCTTCTTGTTGTAGCTAACTAGTTATATTAGTTTATGAAATGCCCAAGCTTGGGGAAGACCATCACAACTAAATTGGTAGGATAGGAAGTGTTTCTGACTCTTCCATGTCCAGGTTAATTTGTGGTATTCCACTCAGGTTCAAATAAAATGTCATTATCAAATTTGGTTTTGAGCTATGTACTTGCGTAATTTTTCAATGGATTGTCATTTATTTCCACATGTTTCATATTGCCTTTAGTTTATTGTTCATGGTTCATTGAGCTTACGGGAACTATGCTCTATTCTTTGCACAAATGTAAAGTTAAACGCCCCCAATATTACAACAAAATAATAAATATTCCCCTATTCCAAAATGATTGAATTTCATTATTTATAACGTAAAAATCTGTATAATATGAAAGTATATTGTATGACGAATCTAATAGAACTAACTTGGTGTGGTATAGGTTGATTTATTTTTCGACAAACTTGGTCAAAGTTAAAATAGTTTGACTTAGGACAAACCTAGAACGTCCTTTATTTTGGAACGGAGGGCGTAGTAGACTCAAATACAGAAAGAAAGTAGCAAAACATTATAATTGATATTTCACAAGAAAGACTAGCACAAAATTTGAGTGTCATGTCGTTTTCGTATTCGGATTTTTGTCCGATTTTCTGTCCCTTGGAACATCTCCAGTTATATACGTTTAAGCATTATAATGCATTCTACTTTATTTGTCATTTTTCCTATATTTCTTTTTTTAACATTCAAATTTGTATGTATTGTTATCTATTTCTCCGTCTCCTTATTATCTTTATACGTTTTACTGTTACCATATTTGGGTTTAGAAAATTTAAAATCTGCTTAGATTATATTTTCACTTAATTTTACATTTTTTATATGCATAGTGATTCTAAAAAATCAATTTAATTTCTGAATGAACTAATTTTATTTAACTGTTTTGCAATCCTGTAATTTCTTAGTTTATTATGTGTGGGAAGTTGGAAATTGCTTTTCTTTGTAGGCTGTTAGTGTTTTCCTATTTGCTCCTTCAAAGATAAATTTGTGTTAGTTGCGCGACTGATAACATTAACATAACCATGAAAGGATTTTTACCAAAGCTTTCTATTTATTTTTTGCACCTGGTTTAAGAAATTAAGAAAATGAGACTACTTTATAAGTGATCTGCAGTAAATGCACACCAACTGAGAAAAACAATACTGTTTACCCTAACGAGCGAGAGCGATAAATTTTGTTTCAATTGTTGTTAATTTGGTTGTTGGTGCTTGAACTGGTAGAAAGGGTTTGATTCTCACTTAACCAAGGCCTTATCACAATACATGCTTTGAATTCAGCTTGGAGCGTAACTACAATTGAACTATAGTTGTTGCAGTGGCCAGGCAACAGAATGCGCGGACACCTTCTCTTGACAAATTCACACCAGTTGCAGTATTTTTGCTAGGGTAACACGTGCATGTCCTTAAGTTTTTGTAGTTTCACCTAGTGAAGATATGATAATATTTGCAATCGTGAAACTAGAAGCTAAAGGTACTATACTTGGAAAGTGCAAGAGTTGATGCTTCGCTGTAAGTAATAGAGCTTGTCTACCCTTTAGTTAGGAGTCAGGATTTTCACTGTTATATGACGGGAGTTTAGATTCCTGCACTTTTTGTGACATCTACCAAGGGTCCAAGTGATTTATCTCACTGCTCATAGATGTCTTCTTATTGCAATCGTAGGCTTGCAGCAATAATCATGCTGCTCAAATGCTCTTGATGTACTTTGGAGCTACATCCATAATTCCATATGATCTTCAGAAGGGCTAATAAATGCACAACATTGGGGAACATAGACTAAAATCTATACTGTATGGTCTAGTTTTGTACATAGAAATCCATGTTTGTTTTGCAGCAGCTTTACTACTTCCATGTGTATTGTTAATATCTGTCCCTGTAATAAAATATTTTTCCATCTTGGTCTCAACATGTTTTTATTTATGTCTGAACGAATTTCTCAGGTATCCTTCGTCCTTATGTTTGACAGAGGAGTTAACAATTGTCTGAAATATCTCGAGGCTGTCCCATGGAATGAATCAGAAGAAGACAAAATTAAGTGCTTGCTTTCTCAGCATTCTTCCAATGAAGCAGCTTCACGAGATTTGTTAACAAGGTTACAGCAACAAAACTCCACCTCATCTACAGAGCTGGTATCTGAACTGATACAGTCCATCACAAAGGGGGCCAACAATAATGCTCGGAAGGAGCTACGAACTCTTGTCGATACTATCTTATCGAGGACTCCCATCTACGTAAAGCGTGATACAGAACTGGACAAGACGAGTATTTACCGCATCTGCCATTCCTCCCTGAACTGTCTGGTGGAATTATTTGAAGAAGCATCTGACATTTGCCCTGCTGACCAAACAACCATTTCTGTTGGAAAAGGACCACTTGAGAGAATATACAAGCAAGTTGAGAACCTCAACTGGTTGTTGAAGATTCTAATAGACAGGCAGATGGGGGAGGAATTTGTCGATATATGGGCCAACCAGAAGACCCTTACTACGATGCACAAACGGGTGTCACCAATGGTGCGTTACGAGCTCAGCCGTATTTCTGCCACAATTTTTATCGCCATGGGGAGTGGGAAGCTCTACTGTAACGGGGAGAAAAGGCTCAGTATCTTTCAGGCCTGGTTCGGGCCAATGCTGGTAGATTTCGGGTGGCTCAGGAGGTGTCCCAAGGGTCTTAACATGACGACGCTGGAGGACGGAATCGGGCAGTCGCTGTTAACACTCTCACTGATGCAGCAACAGGCATTGTTCATGGACTGGTTTGAGGCTTTTGGTCGTCAAGGCCGTGAGTGTCCAAACCTTATGAAGGCCTTCCAGATCTGGTGGCGACGATCATTCGTAAGACCACTAGTTAGTAGCTGTTCTCGCAATATACCACATAGGGAGTAGAAGTTCCCCTAAGTTGCTTGCACTCTTACCATTTGTGTTCGGTATTTTGGCAATGTTGATATATATGTATGTATAGCTCATGAGTGAGATCCGACGAAGCCACCACCCCACTGATCAGTATATTCAATTATTTCTCTGCTGGGATGTAACAAAAATATATTCTTTGGTTGTTTCATATTCAACACGAGGTATTTGCTGTAGTGGTTAGGAAGTTGGTCCATGTAACCATGTTTATTCTTCATGGAATGAGTGTTGTTAGTACAAGTAATTTAATAACCTTAAGTGTGTTTAAAGCTTGTGGTCCACTGGCGTGATAATTCTACATGAAGATACAGGACAATGGGTGCTTGCCGTCTTGTAATAATGTCTTCATGATGTGCTCTGCATTATATGACCGAAATGTTTGTACTTGTCACTATGTACTTTGTTGATGTTTGTTTTATCTGCCTGGCTGTCCTCTTGACCATTATCAAGGAAGGAGTTATGGAACATGCACCTGATCTTTGTGTTTTGCCTATAGTACACTTCTGAAAATTGTGGAATGAACGAATCATTCGAGACAGGGTGTAAACTGGATAATGCTCAAGTGCATGCCAAACAAAGAGTGGTTTGCAAAAACCAAAGAATTGCAGGCACATCTTTAGTTGCAGACTAATCTTTACATTATTAGATTAATTTGCATATGTAAATGCACCTCTTTTCTTGGTCAGCTTGTGTGTAAGAGATAGCTTTGACAGAAGTTATGTGGGATTAATACTTTTAATTCCCCCAGCCTGGTTTTTGATAGCTTTGTTCATGCATCAGCTACTTAATTACATATAAATGGAGTTAATTGGATGGCATAAAAGCATTCCGTATAGAGAGAATTGTTTAAGCTTTTCGCCAGGTGGCAGCCAGAAGGAGCCATTCAGTTCCAGTGGGTGAGGTTGTCAGTACTCTGAAGTTAGTTATAGGTATCTGTTAGACTGTCATGTTCACAAGGAAGAAACCAAGCGTCCAACCACTCCTGGCTAGTCTCTTGGCGGCATTTGTTGCTACTACTGTGTCCGCGGAGATTCTTGCTCTGGTCACTCTACGAAATCTGAGTTCACAGTTTATCCTGTGAAAAATACTTGACGTCCGATGGTGCAGATGTCTGGGTGCTTTTAATCGCAAACCAAAAACACTATCAACTATACTTAAATAGATTATGACTACAGATTTTCATCGGACTTACATATTACAGCCACTGGTCCAACAAGAGCCACATGTCGTGAACACCATGTGTGAATTAGGATTTCATATCAGAGACGCTTATATACTCATATCTAGTTGGAGCTTGTAAACTTACGTTTTGCATACTGTCTAGCAAGGATGAGATTAAGTAGAGTCTAGACTCTAGAGTGGGAATGAGAAGAATACAGGTAAGGTAAGCACAACGTAGCATTGCTCCCACTTGAGGAAGCTGCGGAAGTACATCCATAGTGCGAAGTCTGGTGATAACAGGAAAATATGTCCCCATAAACTGCTGAGCAACAAAGTAGATACAAAAGCAACAATGTTTATACCACAATAAACCAAACAAGAGGAGGAACCTGTGCCGTAGGCACCACCATGCTACAGGATGTGTTAAACCTGTACTCGTGATAATAAGTTTCAGTAGAACACATCCCACAGACTGCTAAGCAAAAAGTAGATACAAAAGCAACAATGTTTGATATGGCACAAACAACAAACTATGAGGAGGAGGACGCGCTAAACCAAGTACAAAGGTGCAGTCTGAGAAGGCAATGCAAGCAGCACAAAAAACACAACTTATGGAGAGGTTAAGGCCCCTGTAAAAGGAGGAGTGCCTGAATACAGAATGATCATATCCCAAACTAAAATCAATTATAACAGAACATTCAATAGTATAAGTTGACTATGATAAAACCATTTATGCAGATGCAGCTTGCAAGTCAACAAGGAGGAAATATCGACCTCTTTTCATCGTCAGCTACAACAAAGGGAACGGACATGATAAGAATTTTATATTTACTATTAAGAAGACTGCTAGAGTAAACGGTAAAGTTCATTCTTGTTCAAGGAATAGAGACATGAGGCATATAAGATGGATAACAACAGAGTAATAAGAAAACCACTAGATAATTAAAATAAATGGTCAATTCCTCAGCCCAACAAAAAGAGGCATGAGGAAGATTAGCAGGAAAATATTTCAAAAAAAATAGGCAAAATGGCTTGTTAGGTTTAGCATCAACACATGAAGTAGTCACTTCAGCCCGAAAGGGTACGGAGACAAGCATAAATATCATGCAACAACATAACGTTCAAAGTTTCTCATCGTACTGAGACAAGAATAGATTTCGTGCAACCACATAATATTCATAGCTTCCGATCATAAATTTCTATACATGAATACAAAAAGAAGAAGCCAACTTTCTACATATTGTAGCTCAAAAGAAGAAGCACAACTCACTCAACAGGTCCGACGAAAGGCGAAGCATCCACAACATAACCTTCTAGAGCCGGGAAGAAGGTATGTTGAACGAGACTTTGCTTGAGCCGACATCCAGACATACGGAGGCCTCGGCGACCACGATAGAAACTGTTAACCAGTTTACCATCACTATCAACCTGATGCAGCCACCGAGGAAACTTGACCAGCACTGTCATCACGGTCTTCAACATCCAAATCCCAATTGCCATTACTGTCTTCAACATTTCGCAATTGTCATCACGTTCTTCACCATCTAAAGCCCAATAGTCATCATAGTCTTCAAACTCCCTCCTGATTTCTGCAAACGACAATTCGATTCAGTATTTGAAGTCCCAAACTTCTCTTTCGTAGTTCTGCAACACCCGTATATCAATAACTTTAGTGGAACGGTCACGGGTATAGATGCCGAGCGTGCCATCTATTTCAAAGATTTCTGAGTTGCCATAAACAATTGGCTCATGCATCTCCCGAAACGACTCCGCTATGGTGTCGAATACCATTAGTTTAGTTTTCCACTCATTCTGTTGTGGATTGCTTTCGGCATGATAATACACCGGGTACCAATGCAGGCTGTCACGCAGCCGGACAGATACGCCGAAGCTCTCCGACGCCATCTCCGGCCACCCGAGGTACCTCGGCGGCCGGTCGGAGCCCATCGAGAAGACATTGCAGCAAATTTGGTATTTATGTGACAGATCTGCTACGCTGCAGCTTAACAGCCGGTACTCGCCAGTAGGGCGGTGGAGGTACATCCCCATGATGCCCAAGTCCCACAGTGGCCCGAGGAGAGCATGCTCACGCGTGGCTGGTTGCATATGGAAAGGCAGGGGGTAGAGCTGGCCACCTTGGAGAGGATGAGGAGGCCGTCGCAGGAGGCCTCCGGATGGAAGGCCTTGTCAAGCTGGGCGACGACATGGAGCTGGTCGTCCTCGGTGGTGGCCTGACGGTCAAAGGCGATGATATTGTTGTAGTGTACACCGAGGATCCACACGTCATCGCCGGAGAAATCGGGAGGGCGGGCTGGCGGGCATGGTGGGCGAGGAGGAAGTCACGGGCGGAGGTGGCGCGGCAGACGGCGCGGCAGCGGAGGAGGGATTTTGGGGGAAGGCGGACGAGGATCTACCAACCCATGATCTCGTCCGGGAAGCTGCTGCCTCGGTGAGGCGTCGGTCTCGCTCTTGCCCTCGCGGCCTTCGCCATGGTCGCCGGTGGGGATTCCGTCACAGAACGAAAGCAGACGCGCTCTGACGCGGGCCATAGCAGGGAGACGCTGAACGCGTGGAGGCAGGCGGCTACGGGACAGAGACGGACTTGGGCTGTTGGGCTGGGCTTTGCCCCTCGTATAGCTAAACCTAAACCGCGGCAAGTGCTCGGTGAAATGGTCTCAGTTATGCACCTCTCTGCGGGCCCACCATTGATTAGAAGATTTAGCTTGTATGAATCGCTATTGGTTTGATACGAATAATGGCAATCGTTTCAGTATATTAAGGATACAGATGTACCTTGCGGATGATAAAGGGCTGCATGGCGACATGGGCACCTTTGGAAGTATTATTTTGGAGATTAAGGAAAGGAGTATACCTGGAACTGGATCAGGATCCAAGTCCAAAACTAGCTAATCCAACTATTGTTCACTCGGGAGTGCTCCAATCCAACTCCAGGTCCACTTTATTTCCGTAGTATCCAAATCCATCCAAGTTCAGTCTGCCGTGACGTTGGACATGTCCAATTGGGCTACGCATACGCGTATACATGTTATATTCGTGTACGTACTATTCAACCTGACTCACGCACGGTCACATGGCACATTGAGTGTACGTAGTAGTCGTACAGTACTATCCAACACGGTAGAGGCACGTACATGCACGACTTGTGCGCCTCATGAATTCATCGCGTCACCTAATCGCTCCTCTCTTTTTTCTTTTCTTTCTTTTTTTTAGAAAGGAGGGCTCAGCCCCCAATTTTTCAATATAATCGAAAAACTGATAATACAAAGTTTTACCCCAGCACGTCAAACAACAACACGCCCAGGGACACACAACCTCCCCTGCGACGCAGAAACAACAGCTCAACTAGAACTATCCTCAACCACCGTCTGACAACACACTACCACAAACACCAAACTCCAGCGACTTCCACTTATTACAACACCAAATGTAAAAAACCTAGCCAGAATAGAACCTAAACGACACCAGCATCCCAGCTCTTTACTTGTCCGGTCCTTTCTTCTTTAAACCCTATTCTTCTATCCTCAGAACCATCGGCGCCCAACCGCTTTCGCCTGCTAAAGATTTCAGCTGCCACACGCAGTACAGCTTCTTCCTTCAAAGGACAGCAGCTGAACACCTCAGATCCCACCTAGCCGATGCCAAACTTGCCTCTCCTTCGTGCTGAAAAACCTCAGCCACAAAAGCAACAGGTGTGCTGCGGAAGTTTAAAGCCATTTGACGTTTTTCCTTCCGTACACATGCCCCATTGATCAGCTATTCCAGCAGCAATAACAGGTCTAAACTTTACAGGAAATAGGCGATAGACTCTAAATTAAAACAGAACATACATTTATACTCTTTTCCTTTGCCAACCCTTATGTAACAGGTAAACCTTAGTCAAAACTATTAAGCCCTGTCAGCCAAAGAAAAAACTTAATTTTTTTCTTTTCTTTCTAAACTCGATCGTGCATGTGCTCTGTACCTACTGCCGATGGAGAGGAGTGAGCATACGGAGGGAGACAAATGTAGAAGTTCAACCACTTGCAAGGCTTGCTTCGTCCTTGCCAGCAGGTAGATATGTGTGGTTGATAGAACCGCCTCCTGATTTAAGCCTGTAACTTTTGATTTCATATGAATAAAGGCGTGTGCTCTCAAAAAAAGTTATGCACCTCTCTGCAATTTGGAGGTTTAGGTATACCCAATATCTCCCTCCTCATCTAAAAAAAAGAACTCTCTCCAAGGCACGACGCTCAAGTTGCACTGGCTATGGCATAACAAAGTGAACCATGACAAACCTTGGCAATGGTTCAGAGCCCCCTGCCGCAATTTGCTTGTTCAAAGAATCGACATCCATCACCATTGGCAATGGCACTAGCACCTCGTTCTGGTACCATCATTGACTGCATGGAGTGACTCCCAAGGATATGTTCCCTTCTCTTTTCAAGCACTGCAGAGGTAAGAAGTTGAGATTGGCATATGGCCTCACTGATAGGAGATGGATCTCCCTAATTGAACCCAACCCCTTGGAACAGGTCGTTAGAGAGTATATTTGTGAGATCCTGGCCTAGGGCTTAATAGGATTGATAGGATACTCATATCAACAAGTTGCAACTTCTTTTCCGGAAGCTCATCTGGAAGGAACTCCGAGATTAAACGTGCTTGGCCCGGAGCGATTTCAGGATGGGTGACTGACCGGAAAGTCATTCCCGGGTGCGCACGAGTGAGGACAAAGTGCGCAGAAAAGACTAGTGTTGATCTGTGGGGCCAGTCTAGAGATCCTAGAGAGCTGTCAGGGATGACAGGCCCGACCTGAGGGTGGGCCGGGGTGTTACAGTATTGACCAGTGGCATATGGCTCACATCATTACCCTCATCGCTTCTACCGATGCTATACACTGGAAGTGCACTGCATATGGCACCTACTCGACAAGCTCAGCTTACAACACTCAACTAGTAGGTAGGACTAAATACCTTTATAAAGAATTAATTTGGCATATCAAGATCCCGGGAAAATTTGCTTCTTCGCATAGTTGGCAGTACAAGAAAAGTGCATAACTGCTCACAACTTGGCAAAAAGAAACTGGCCTCACAATCCATCTTGTCCTTTGTGCAACCTGGGCCAAGAAACTGCTCTTCACCTTCTAACCTCCTGCCCTTTCTCCACGGGGATTTGGGATTATTGCCTAACCAAATTCTGATTTCCAATTGGGTTGATACCTCCTAGAACATTACCGGTCTTAAGGAATGGTGGACGGCTCAACGCGCTGAACAACATTGAAGCCCAAACGCGAAGCCATTTCTCCTCGCTGGTCATGACAGTATGGTGGCTCTTAGTTTCTTTGCTATCTATGACAAGATCTCATCCGAGTTCACCACCTGGGCGAGGGCTGGACTGAAAGGAGCTACTTGGATCGGCGCGATGTAGGCTCCAAATGAATGTCACGTACAGTGCTTTTCCTAACTTTTTATGTTTCTGTTTCTCCTTGGCACCACCCCCTATCATTTGTGATCCTGTCAACTTGAACTTTTTCTCGTTGCTCCCTCTTAAAAAAAGATGGACACAGTCCAGAAGGCACAATAATTTTTGTTTCCTTATATATACTAGTTGACATGTACGTGCAACGCACGTCTTCAGATTAAAGGGACAATTTATAAGTAGGAAAAATATATTGCAAAGAGAACAATGCTTATATAAGCGTCCTATAGCACACAAACCTCGCACCAAACCAAACAGAACTGGTGCACCACGAAGAAATTTTGTCAGATTTCATCAACACCGCATTCAGGCTTCCTTGGATCTGTATCAATATTTTCCAGCACACACATACAGAATCTAGATTTGTAGATTGTGTTAGCAACGATAGAGCAAACCATTGCGGGATACATCCACGAAGTAGTATCCAGCTATTTTTGTCAGATCTGAACATTGCAAGCAAACTCTAGAGCTATGGCTGAAGGTACATGAGTGTGGTGCCCCGACCCGACTACTATACAGTGATACTGTGTCCCCGGTTATCCGATACCACCAGACACACTATCAAAGCATAATAGAGAGATCAAGACTTGTGGAACAACTGGCACATCACAGACTCTACGATACAAATCATATAGGTCAACTCTTATAATAGAGAAAGATATCAAATGACAACCAGAGGTCACAGACCCAACATTACAACATGCGGAAGCGAAGTGTGTTGTTCTAAACAACAAGAACCAAATTATGGCCTAAGAGGCCTGCAAATAAACATCCAGCGCCAGCTGTTCCGGGATGTCCCAAGCTGCCACCTGGGAACCCCAGACTACTCGTCGACGTCCACAAAGAACCCACCTTTGAGGTCGGTGAAGTCCTCCTCTGATACAAAGCAAACGACGTTGAGTTCGACGAACTCGCAAGATTATATATAGATCTTTAGCTCGATGAAGCTTTCAAGGTTTTATGGCTGTTTTGCCTAAAGCTGATTTTATTTATGAAAACATAACTCAAAGGCATCGACTATTCAGATTATTTTTAAAAGGGGGTAAGAAGTGACTCTTTTCTTCTGAATCACCTTTCTCATCATCAACCACCATCAACCTCTGTACCTGTTCACCAAGGGCACCTCTCCGAATCACCCTCGAGGAAGCTCACCTTGCAATCTTGAAGTGGTACCTTTAGTACCCAGTTTTTAATCATTCCGTTCAAGTTATTCTATGATCCTACCTTCACTTCCCAAGTTCGTCCATAACCGCGGACACGGCTTTTCGAAAAGATTTACCCTGCAGGGGTGTACTGTTTTTAACCACCGGTACCGCCCGGCTCATTGCCTACGCTTAGCTCTCTTCCGGGGAAAGCCGGCTGAGTGGGAACGGTTACAATCTTTACCTTGTTAAGGACTAACCCAGGATCATCAGTGGCGGTAGGACTGCCAGGATCATCGACACCCCGCCCCACGGCCACTCATTTTCCTAACACCACCATCCTCATCCCAGTTCATACCACCATCATCACGCACGCGCAAATGGAAGCCCGAACTAGAGGACCCTGGCTAGTCCCGCTCAAGTTAGTTGGTCGACGGGGGTTCCATATAGCCCACCGATGGAAGCACGCTCGATCTTGGTTCAAGAGGTAAAGAACTCGCACTTAGGCGGCGAGAATGAGACAACCCACCACATTTCCCGTGGCCTCTCATCCCCGCCTTTTAGCAATTTATTTTCCGTCACCACCATTTTCCATCACATCCGGCCATTCCATCAACTGTTCCAACATTGAAACATCCACCGGACATCTAAGCATTTAAACTAAGCATGGCTAAGCATATACATAGCATTTATACTTATCTCAGGCCAACACTTCGATCCTATGGATATTAGGACGGATACAGGTAATGGCAACAGATTTCTAATGCCACTAGTAGGATACTCTAATCCAAGCAAAAGACATTTGGAACCGAATGCAATATTATAGTGGGGAAAATAATTGCGGAAATATAGGAGGAGACATGCTCAGAGGGGGATTACGCTTGCCTTGTTCAGGGGGCTGGTAATACTGGTTGTCGGGGTATTGCGGTGGAACCCCGACTGCTCGATCTATCGATGCATAAAAACACCGGAAAGACAACAATCAATAATCACACAAGCAAAACAGGTGCAATGCCCAAACACATGATGGCATGACATTTTAATGCACTGAAATTTAACTAACAAGTTAAATGGGGTGCACAATAATTATTTCTACAAGAGGATATAAAGCCCCATATTTAATTTAATGTTTCCCTTACTTCCTAAAAAGGTGCAGTACTACAAATGTGTTCGAACATGCATGGAAATGATGTTAATGGATGGTCCATATTATTCTGAGCATTTTGATATATTAAACACCTTTTTCTGATAAGCCATTCAAAAGTTATTGCATTTTCAAAAGTGGGTTTAGTGCTGCCATTTCAGCAAATCATTTTAAACAACATTAAAATTAATAATCCATGCTTGGGAAAGTGGTGAATCATGAAGTATATCAAGTGCTGAACATTTTGGTATATCACACTTGATTTTTGGATCATTATTGTTAGAGTTATATATTTTACAAACTCATTTTCGTTTCTGCCATTTTTAGTATTCCATTTAAACAGAGCGTAAAATTAATTCAATTCTGTCCAAATAAAATATGGGTGTGTGAAGGTTGTTAAGACAAACATTTTGACACCTTATTTGCTCCATTTGGATTAACAGAGCAAAAGATATCAATTTTTAAAGATTCACTTTTGTTAGTCATTTTCTGTAATTAATTAATAAGTGCAAAATTTATAATACAACATTTATGCCAAAATGAGGTTAGCAGATAGAGCACAACTAGATCTACACATAGAAATTTGAATCATCGAATTTGGTTCATTTTTCAATTTACTATGCATTTTAGAAGAAAAGATTTGGATCCGTTTTCAGTTTTCTATTTCTTTTATTTTGCAGAAAAAGGGCTGAAACGTTTTGCACCCGGGTGTGGGCTACTTGTAGCCACTGACGGGTGGGACCAAGGCCACGTAGGCAGGCCACGTAGGTGCAGCGACCTTGGCGGCCGTTGCTCGCCGGAGACGGCACGGCCGTGGACGCCGGCGAGGTTCTACGCCGTTAGGTACTACGCGGAGCGGTGCACACGACTCGTGGTGTCGAGGGTGACCAAATGGGGGCGGCGCCACCACGAGATGACCACCGGAGCGGCGACGGCGACGAACTACGGCGGGGACTAGTTACGGCTACGGCGGGGGCTACTGCTACCCGACGATACAGAGGGAAAGGAGGGGGACGAAGATGTCCAGGACGTTCGTAGTCTCACCCTCGACGCGTGAGTAACCGCAGCGGCGACGGAGAAGGTCGGAGAAGGTCTCAAGCTTGCTGGCAACGCGGCGGCCGGAGCGGAAGAAGGCGAGGTCGGCGGCGGCGATTTACGGCTCCCTGCTTCGATTCCTCGCGCGGGGAAGGAGAATAGGACACGGCGGTGATGATGGCGGCCCTGGCTTGGCTCGGGGAGCTCCCAAGCGACGGCGATGCGCGACGGTGAGCGGGGCTAGGCTTCGGCCATGGTGAGGAAAGGAGAGGGAGAGGGAGCAAGCGAAATATCTGAGGGGGAGAGGATAAGGGCGGCCTCGTGGTGCTCTTATGCTCCTCGCAGGCCTGGCGAGGCGCGGCAGGGCGTCGTGGGGGGCCTCCAGCGCGCCCGGCAATGGCGCGGCCGTGTCCACCGGGGAGAGGACAGCATTTTGCGAAAAGCCCCCTGCCTTCCTTTTTCCTTCACAACTAGGTCCTTTTATGTTCCTTTATTTTCTTTTCTAAAACCAGTAGCTTCCAGAGATTTTATTGAGGCACTTAACTCATTTCAAAAATTATGAAAATATTTGGGCAGCCTCCCCATATCATGTACAGGCTCCACAAAAATTGGCGTCTCAAAATAAAATCTTTTGAGCAACTTTTGTGCATTGGGCTTGTTTATGGTAATTTTAATTAATTACAATTTGATATTTCTTTGATTATTTCAAAGCAAGTGCAAGATTTTATTTTGAACTCTTGGAACTTCCTTGACAAATATATTAACTTTCAACAATTTTTATTTGTCAAAACTTGTCAAACTCATTTGAATTGTATTTTGGCAGTTGTAGCAATTTGTTTTTAGTTGGTGCCAAACCAATTGTTTATTTATTTAGCAATTTAATATGGATGCCATGATGCAATGGAACACAAAAAGTGGAAATTTTATTCGGGTTTTTAGGTTCTTAAACTTCGGGCTGTTACAATTCTACCCTCCTTACAGGA
The DNA here is from genome assembly GCA_947311845.1 of Poa pratensis. Classification (NCBI taxonomy): domain Eukaryota; kingdom Viridiplantae; phylum Streptophyta; class Magnoliopsida; order Poales; family Poaceae; genus Poa; species Poa pratensis. The sequence continues at coordinate 113,499,067 of CAMZMU010000085.1, read as the reverse complement.
ATCTCGTCCCGGGATTCTTAGAGTAGGAAAGAGGGAAAAGGGTTACGACGGTACTACACGAATTTCCCGCTTCAGGTGGCTTCTTTCTTGAAGAGGTTGATCGAGTGCACCATGAAGATCTTCATCGGCTTCACTTCGAGGTCACTATCAGCGTACACCATAGGGAAGAAGGAAACCTCTCCGGAAAGATGGGTCTTTGTAAAGATACGACGACCGAGTACCTCCTAGTAGAGCTTAGGATGAGACTTCAAGCATCCCTTGATTTGACAGTTAGGAGACACATGCGTTTAACGGGAGATTGATAAGAAGTTTCCGGTTGGCAGTCAACTGTTTCTCAAAGATTCAGAATATGAACTTTGCACAAGGCCTTAAGTTTCTGAAGACGAAGGTTAGACAAGATTCGAACATATGAAGGGGCAACTTCTACCAAACAGCTTGAGTATAACTTTCTTCACGGAGGAGCACTTCGGATCACCGGAGAAGGGTCAGGAAGATGGATATAGAAAACTTCAGAATCTCCGCAAACGTTAGTATCAGGAACACTTCTTGATTTCTCCAGACATCGGGAACAAGCTTCTTGAGGATCACCAACTATCGTTTCTGTTTGAGGTTTAGATCTGGTCAGGTGTAGAGATACTTCAGACTCCACATGTAAGAATAGGGAATCTTTGCAAAGCATACCAACGGGTTACAATTGCTAGGACCCCAAGAGTTGGACTACAAGGTCAAACTCCAAGGAGGGACTAGATTGCAGAACTCAAGTATCAGCAACTTGTCAGAAGACAGCTGCCCTACTTGATTTACTTGCAACGAGACACGATTTAGTCCTTGATGGGAAACACCATTAGAAGACAAAGAAGTTCTCAGACTTCCTCTCTTTCTGGGACAATTCAATCAGTGGCTTGGATGCATAAATAAAATTCTCATCGAATGGAGGTAACAACATACCATTCCGAGAATATTCTACACATGCATGATCGAGTTGAAATGATTCGGAGGGAACCAAACAATTCACTCAGATCCACGGCGACATCCTTCAGCAATTGCACGTGAACCAAGGAAAGTCACTTCTAACTCCGGAACACATACCTTGTGAAGACACAAAGTTAGTTCCAACAATTTTCCAATGCTAACGCCCAATATCCAATATAAATCTCCTCCAACATGGAGAAAATAAGAATGTAGCTGATGGGCTCAACAACAAACTTATCCTGATACTCCACGACGGTAAACTCATATGTCACATGAATGGGGCATAAGTATTTGGTCAGACTAACACATTCAGGTAGGTTAGCCTGAGTTTGATTTGACGATAGCCCAATTCGAATCAAACATTGTAGGATAGCCTATCCACAAAGGAGATACCACCTTGCTTCAACACGGACGGACTAGACATCCCTTTAAAAAGGAACTATGTCGGGATAGAGCTCTTGTCTTTCAACTCTCCAAGTTGTTTAAGCTCAATCGAATAATTCAGGGCATCCAGCACGATTTTCTTGGAGGAAGGGGTTGTTCAGAGAACCAGCTTACTCATAGGCTCAACATCACGGTCAGGTGACAACCTGGCGATACTTCTGGAAAGACCTCCATAATATCACGATCCACATATAGGATATCACGACATACCGGTGGATCTTGAGTTCAAGAGAGGATCATGCCTTTCAAGGCACAACGAGGTGGTCTTGGGAGCTTTGGCACGAACCTAGCTCTTTGACCGAGGGAGTGCATCAGAGCCAACTGACTTGGTAGCACTGTCAAACTCAGCTTATTGATTTGCTAACCAATCATGCTAAGGAGGACAATAAATGTCCTTGGATTTCCGCACAGTAAGAATTGCTAAGAATATCCGATAGCCACATCATTGCTCACGACTTATCCTTCTCGAGTAACGGGTCACTCGGAGAACGGAGAGTAATGAATTGTAAGAGCATCACTTCATCAAGAGGATCATGATACTTAGCTCGATACCTTGATATCAAAGAGTGTGACACTCTAAGGTGGAGCAAAACAGAAGCTAAACAAGGCCCTTCTTCTGCAGATTACAATACTTTAACCTGGTCCGAGAAGTGGACAAGGTACTAGAGTTGGTTCTCATAACAAGATGAAGTGGAAAGTCTTGACGGATCAACAAGGTGACTTGCATCGGATCACCCCATGCACGATAAGACTTTATTGTCAACTGACCGACAAGGGTCAGATAGCAGCTCAGAGTAAGAAACATGCTCAGGAGAAATCCTAAGATGTCGAAGAGGCACCGGTTATTACTCAATTGTGATAACCATGCCCAAAAGAGAGATGCAGCAGAGTCACGAACATAGTTGGGGAATTCGCTAAGCGAATTCTGGTCATAACCCAGATGATTCCAAGACAGAATCTCTAGTTATGGCAGAGTTAAAGTTACATAGCCATCCGAGGTGTGGGAAATTAAGGTTCAACCACTTACCACACAGACCACATAAAGGACTTGGGTTAAAGGTCAGCTTCATGTACCGAGAATCATAAGTAGCATAACAATCACATGGTTAACAACCCACACAATTTATCATGCCAGAATCACAGCACAATCCGGGACCTTTGGTTCAAGACCTTGGGTTAAAACTCAACAGAGGAGCAAATGATTAGACTCGGTAGAGACATCTGAGTTGATTTGGGATTGACAACGCAGCGGGAGCAATGAGACACATAACACTAATGGTCGAACCCATCCCCGTTTCTAATCATTTTGAAGTAACAGATGAGAAGTAAAACCTTTGAGTCAAATCGAGTTAAGATTGCTCCGAGATTAGAGTGTAACCAGATAAGGAGTAAAAAGAATCCTAAGATGGTTTTCACAACTCATTTTTAGGTTAAAATATTTTCGCAAACACTAGACTCAACATCGACCAGTAGAAGGGTTTCCTACAGGCAGTACTGCTCTGATACCAACTTGTGGTGCCCCGACCCGACTACTATACAGTGATACTGTGTCCCCGGTTATCCGATACCACCAGACACACTATCAAAGCATAATAGAGAGATCAAGACTTGTGGAACAACTGGCACATCATAGACTCTACGACACAAATCATATAGGTCAACTCTTATAATAGAGAAAGATAGCAAATGACAACCAGAGGTCACAGACCCAACATTACAACATGCGGAAGCGAAGTGTGTTGTTCTAAACAACAAGAACCAAATTATGGCCTAAGAGGCCTGCAAATAAACATCCAGCGCCAGCTGTTCCGGGATGTCCCAAGCTGCCACCTGGGAACCCCAGACTACTCGTCGACGTCCACAAAGAACCCACCTTCGAGGTCAGTGAAGTCGTCCTCTGAAACAAAGCAAACGACGTTGAGTTCGACGAACTCGCAAGATTATATATAGAGCTTTAGCTCGATGAAGCTTTCAAGGTTTTATGGCTGTTTTGCCTAAATCTGATTTTATTTATGAAAACATAACTCAAAGGCATCGACTATTCAGAGTATTTTTAAAAGGGGGTAAGAAGTGACTCTTTTCTTTTGAATCACCTTTCTCATCATCAACCACCATCAACCTCTGTACCTGTTCACCAAGGGCACCTCCCCGAATCACCCTCGAGGAAGCTCACCTTGCGACGAACTACGGCGGGGACTAGTTACGGCTACGGCGGGGGCTACTGCTACCCGACGATACAGAGGGAAAGGAGGGGGACGAAGATGTCCAGGACGTTCGTAGTCTCACCCTCGACGCGTGAGTAACCGCAGCGGTGACGGAGAAGGTCGGAGAAGGTCTCAAGCTTGCTGGCAACGCGGCGGCCGGAGCGGAAGAAGGCGAGGTCGGCGGCGGCGATTTACGGCTCCCTGCTTCGATTCCTCGCGCGGGGAAGGAGAATAGGACACGGCGGTGACGATGGCGGCCCTGGCTTGGCTCGGGGAGCTCCCAAGCGACGGCGATGCGCGACGGTGAGCGGGGCTAGGCTTCGGCCATGGTGAGGAAAGGAGAGGGAGAGGGAGCAACGAAATATCTGAGGGGGAGAGGATAAGGGCGGCCTCGTGGTGCTCTTATGCTCCTCGCAGGGCAGAGGAGCGGAGGGGGCCTGGCGAGGCGCGGCAGGGCGTCGTGGGGGGGCCTCCAGCGCGCCCGGCAATGGCGCGGCCGTGCCCACCGGGGAGAGGACAGCATTTTGCGAAAAGCCCCCTGCCTTCCTTTTTCCTTCACAGCTAGGTCCTTTTTCTGTTCCTTTATTTTCTTTTCTAAAACCAGTAGCTTCCAGAGATTTTATTGAGGCACTTAACTCATTTCAAAAATTATGAAAATATTTGGGCAGCCTCCCCATATCATGTAGAGGCTCCACAAAAATTGGTGTCTCAAAATAAAATCTTTTGAGCAACTTTTGTGCATTGGGCTTGTTTATGGTAATTTTAATTAATTACAATTTGATATTTCTTTGATTATTTCAAAGCAAGTGCAAGATTTTATTTTGAACTCTTGGAACTTCCTTGACAAATATATTAACTTTCAACAATTTTTATTTGTCAAAACTTGTCAAACTCATTTGAATTGTATTTTGGCAGTTGTAGCAATTTGTTTTTAGTTGGTGCCAAACCAATTGTTTATTTATTTAGCAATTTAATATGGATGCCATGATGCAATGGAACACAAAAAGTGGAAATTTTATTCGGGTTTTTAGGTTCTTAAACTTCGGGCTGTTACAATGAGTACACTGAAAATAAATTGTAGATACAGAAAAAAAAAGTATAGATGTAAATGAGTAAATCCAGGGAGCGATGGTACATCACGCCACCTCCTTCTCGTGTCTCCTCCACGCCGCTTCTGGGTCAGCCATGCTCGATCGTACTGGAAACGATTACTCGTCGTAACCTGGACCCCAGGTTGGCCTCGATCTCTGCAGCCGCCTGAGCAGTTTTCGGCCCGCACGTCTGCTGCGCCGTCATCTGGTTCGTTGTCGGGACGGCCCTTGCGTCGCCATGTCGCCTCCACTCGCGCGCTCTCCGCCGGGCCCGTGGCGCGCGCCTTGGCCGTCGCCGTGACGAAAGGAAAAGATGGAACGCGATAAAGGAAACACAGAAAAACGTTTCGGGCTGTTGAAATAAAACGAACCAGTAGGATGGCATTAGCAGTATTATGTGATTTGGTGGGAGGGTAAAACGGGTAAAAGTGGATTTGTGTTGAGTTGTCAAACATTGGAGCGATCTGAACCATTGGGCAAATATTGAAGGGCTAAGATTCAATGTATCAACACAAATTTGCTCTTTTAATAGTAGTATAGATAGGTTAGTTATAAATTATTAAATTTCTGATACGAGCACAACATGATTTGTATTTTTTGAGCTATGAGTTTATTAAAAAAATATATGAGATGATACATCTATATTATGTCATTATACTATTTTTTATAACGCCCTAGAACTTTTTTTCGTAGATTACTAACGTTTGGTGCACCGAGTGCACAAGAACTTCCGGTGGGCATGATAGTCCACGGTGAAGCACTATTGTCTTGTGAGCTGGAGACGAGAAAACCATGTATGAGCATTTGATATGTAGTTTAGGTACCAATTTGTTAGGTTTGTGTGCTCTGAACGGTAATGAAGGTGTGATGTGAAGTAATATCTTGTAGCCATGTCCTCAATCTACGTTTGGATGCCATGGTCTATCCTATGAAGCTAACAATGTTCGGGTTTCTCGGATCCATGTCTCCTGATCCGTGGTTGGTTGTTTTGAGGCTTGTCGTGTCTTGACTGATGTGGTGAGATTGATTGTTGCTTTCAAGTTTCTTTTGGTTTGTGCTTCTCATGGGGTCTTCCTTTTGCATTTTTAATCTTCTTGCTTGGCAGTTCCACGACTAAGCAACAATCCGGCGGCCAATATTACAATGGTGTGTCTCCATCGACAATATACTAAGGATGAGAATTTTATACATTGATTCAGGTACCCCATGGATACCGTGTCCGGTTCGCCACAGGTATGGATAGTATTGTTACCCGTGGGTACTCATGAACTCGCTGGTCGGGCAGGGAACATAGCGCTTCATGGACAACCGTAAGACAAATGGGACACGTGTGGAAGAGTACCTAAACCTACACAATCTCCATGCCAACCAAACCCTAACCTTTTAATTTGTCCCCAACCCCTCAGGTTTGTGCGATGAACCAACTTGGACAACATGTGTTCATTAATTAGTTAATGCTTGCAACTATGAAGTTTAGCTGATGCGACATTGAAAGGACATTTCTATCCCTATATGTTTTGATGTTTGTTGACAACACAATAAGCGGACTAATTGTGTGCTAAAAGATTTACAGGTTCATCTTATATATTCACACATTATGGTGGGATTTCTCCTCTACAAGCGTCAAGCGAGAAGTTGTAGTTTTCCTAGGTTTTACCTTATAGGAAAACCGTACTATCAAGAGGGGGATCTGCTGTGGAGGTTTGGGCGGAATCAATCTTGTTTACATATTTTGCACAAACCAAATATGCACACCACAGTCATCCCATTCCCTGAAATATGTGTTTGGCACATTTTCCTGGCTCCGGTAGTACCGGATGAAATGGCCCGGTAGTACCGAGCTCGCTCGGTACTACCGGACTTGGTACCGAGCCAGGTACCGGCGAACGCCAAAATGCTACTGGACTCTGGGTAATTCCTAAGCGGTAGTACCGGAAAATGTCCGGTAGTACCGATCCTGTGCTTTCCGGTAGTACCGGTGGAAACTCCGGTAGTACCGGGCGCTCGCGTCGCCTAGTCGAAATATCTGTTGACTGCCGCTTTCTACCGTTCGGTAGTACTGGGCCGTTTGGCCCGTAGTACCGCGCGTCTGCAGAAAACTGGCCAACGGCCATTTTCTGTGTGGAGTCATATATATACTAGTCTTCTTCTCCAAAGAAGGTAAGCTTTGAAAATCTCTCTCCACCATTGTTGCAAAGCTTCAACATACAAGATCTCCCACTCCATCAGTACAAACACCTTCATACTTTGAGGAGTGACGAAGGAGGTCTTGATCTACATTTCCACCAAAGCAATTTCAATTCCCCCCACTAATCCCTAGTGGATCTTGTTACCTCTTGGGTTCGTTGAACCCTAGACGGAAGTTGTGTTCTTCGTGGCTTTGGGAGCCGCGGGGAAAAGCCAAGAGCCTCCAATTGAGTTGTGGATGCGTGCCTTGGCCTTGTGATTCTTGTGGCTTTGGGAGCCGTGGGAATTTGGTGAGAGCCTCCAATTCGGTTGTGGAGTGTGCCTCATCCTTGTAAAGGTTTGTTGCCGACCTCGAGGGCATCATATAGTGACTCGTGGAACTCCTCATTGGAGGATAACACAGGGAGATACGGTGTGCCATATCAAGGCTATTCGGGGCTCACTTGTGACCCGCACCGCTCCAACGAAGACGTAGCTTCCATTGGGAAGTGAACTTCGGGAATCATCTCCGCGTCACCGTGTGGTTATCTCTTAACCTTCCTTTACTTGTATTGCTAGCTTAACTTGTTTAGAATATCTTGCTAGCTTGTTTATTGCTCATCATATAGGTTGTTCACCTAGTTGCATATCTAGAGAACTTATATTTGAGCAATTCCCAATTTGATTAAAAGAAAAAGAAAATTTGTAGTTGCCTATTCACCCCCTCTAGTCAACCTACTCGATCCTTTCAATTGGTATCAGAGCAAGGTCTCTTTATTAAGGGCTTAACAGCCTAAAGAGGAGGATGACTACCGAGGAGGAAGTAAAACTTGCTAAAGAACAACAAGATAAAATTGATAAAGAACAACTTGAGAAAGAACTAAGTGAAGCGGGGATAACCCCACCTGATGATGACGCACCGCTCACCATGAAAGCCATGAAAGAACTCTTTGGGTTCATGAGGCAAAATGGTGGACGAGGTGTATACTCGGGTCATTAATAATCAAAATGCCTCCTCATCAACCAATGTCTCTATTGGTGAGTCCTTGGTTGATAAAGAGAAAGCTAAAAGTAATGAAAAGCCCTCTTAACTTTGCTCCACCTAGTTCATATCTCACTCAAGTTCCACCCACCCAACCTCATTAAACAACCAAGGTAGACCCCTCCTAAGCTTGATAATACTCGTTATTTTTCTTGGAAGAAATCTATGGAGTCTTATTTTCGCAGCTATTCAGTGCTTCTTTGGAGGGTGGTTGTACACGGTTACAATCCGTTGATCCCAACAATTGACAAAGCAAGAAGAGATTGATGAGCAACTTGATGCAAATGCCAAATACATTCTCGAGAGTGCCATGTCCGCCAATGATGAAGATCATGTGCGGAATCTCAAAACCGCCAAGGAGGCTTGGGTTTACCTTGAATCTATATATGAAGGCAATGAAGGCATTCAACGATCCAACATAGCTATCCTTCAACATCAAGTTGACAATTTCATAATGCTAGAAGATGAGACTCCCAATGATCTCTTTCGAAGACTCATGAAGCTTGTTGTGACATGAGGGAGAATGGAAAGAAGGATATGGACGATGAATGGGTCAAGTCCAAGTTCCTCAAGACCATGGTTCCATACAATGAAAATATGGTGATGAATATTCATGCTAGAGCTGACTACACAACAATGTCTTCCAATGACCTCTTGGCACAATTCATCACCTATGATACCTTGAAGGCCACTTCCAAGTCTTCCATCAACCAAGCTCGTGGCACTAAGAACCTTGCGTTGAAGGCTCATGTGGGAGAACATCCAAGATATGAAGAAAGCACAAGTGTTTATCATGAAGAAGATTTGGAGGGTGAACTCAATGAGGTTCTTGCTCTTGCCACCACCAAGTATTGGAACAAAAAAAATCTCAAGAGCAACACCTCCCCACCAGTGAAAAGAATGTGCTTTAATTGTGGAAAGGACAATCACCTTGTGAAGGATTGCCCTTATGAGAGAAGAGAAGCTTATGGAGGCCAACTCATCTTAAAGAAGAACAAGTACCCCCAAGCCCAAGGCCTTCATCAAGAGAGCTCCTCAAAAGGCTCTTGTCATCGCAACACATGAGAGTATGAGTCCGGAGGCGAGGAGGAGGATGATGATACAAGTGAGAAGTGGGGATGGCGCTCTTGCAATGGGCAACCTTCCTCCTTCATTGGCACCCCTCTTCTCCGCTCCAAATGACAACAAGATCTCCAAGCCCATGTGCCTCATGGCCAAGGAAACCAAGGTGAATTCCCCACCTAAAATTACTATCTCCTCTAAACCATCTCTCTTGGATTGTGTTGAGGATGTAGGGAAAAATGAAGAGAAAGAGGATGCAATTACCCTCTTTGTAAACAAGCTCCAAGGTCCAACCAAGAAAATGGTTGAGGCTCTCATGTACCAATATGGAGAAGCCAAACACCTCCTTGAGAGAAGGAGAACATGATTTATGAGCTTGAGGGGCATGCACGTGATCATGCCGATAAAATTGGTGAGCTAGAAGATCAACTTGTTGAGGAACAAGTGTTCCGAGCAACTTGAGGAGACCCAAGCCAAGGATTTATCCAAGGCAAAAGAAACCCGTGAAACCTCTATTCAAGTTGCTAGTGATCTAAAAATTAAAAATGATGAGCTTGTAGAGAGTCATAACAAACTCCTTGAGAATTTTGAGCAACTTAGGGAAACCCACAAGGTGACCTCAAGTGAGCTCACCAAGCTCAAGGGTCACATGCTAAATTACAAGCTCAATTATATATGCTAGCTTCACCACTCCTCATAATGATAAAGATGCAATGCTTGTGCTACTAACCCCTTATGTCTTAAAGCATCTCTCATGGAGGAGAACACTAGGTTGAAGGCCCAACTTGAAAGGGCCTAGCCACTTGCATCCAAGGGGAAAAGAACCTCAATGATCTTTTGACCAATCAAAAGGGAGTGGTTGGCAAGGAAGGGCTTGGGTTTGCTCCTAAGTCCAAGAAGGCAAACAAGAAGAAGCCTACTTCCCCTTCAAAAGATATTGTTTTTGTGAAGGAGGGGGAGTTGGGCAAGAAGAATGTTGAACCCATTGTGGGTGGTAAGGCCACAGGGGCAATGCCACTCACAATGACTTTGCGGAAAATATAACCCCTCATATGTGCTTATGAAATCTAGAAATGGTTATGTTTTTGCTAAATATGTTGGTACCTCATATGGAGATGATTATCACTATGCTATTTGGGTTCCAAAGACCCTTGTGACTAACAAAAGAGGACCCATTCCAAAATGGGTACCTAAATCAAAGACTTGATTTATTGTAGGGCTTTTCTTCCGGTGGATCTTCATGGCTCATTGATAGTGGGTGTTCATCTCATATGACCGGAAGCAAAGAAGTAGTAAAGGGCTTATTGAAACAATTACTCACATTCTCTCATGTCACCATTGGGAACAATGCAAGACTTAAGGTATTGGGATATGGCAAGGTGTGATCACTCCGGAGTTATCCATTGAGAAGGTCCTCCTTGTTGAATCCCTTTCATATAATTACTTTCCGTTGGTCAATTATGCATGCCGGTTACACCGTTATCTTTAATAAATACCACGTGACCATCCTTTTCACACAATCTCTTAAAGTAGCCTTTGTTGGATTTCGTGAGAACGGTTTGTATGTGGTCGATTTCTCGAAAGAGACCACTCAAATTGCCACGTGTCTAATGGCTAAATCCGACAAGGGATGGCTTTGGCATCGCCGGCTAGGCCATGTCGGTATGAGAAATTTACAAACTCTTGTGAAGGGTGGACACGTGGTAGGACTAACCGATGTTAATTTTTCCAAAGATCGTCCTTGTAGTGCTTGCATAGCCGGAAAGATGCATGAAAAGAATCACCCCAAGAAGACCATTATCTCCACTAAGAGGCCTTTGGAGCTCCTTCATATGGATCTTTTTGGGCCTCCCACATATGATAGTCTTGGTGGCAAGAAATATTGTTTGGTGATTGTGGATGATTATTCAAGATATTGTTGGACTTTCTACATCAAGAGGAAGAGTGAAACTCAAAAGATATTCATTGACTTTGCAACCCTAGTTCAACGCCAATATGACTCCAAGATTTTGGCAATAAGAAGTGACAATGGTACGGAGTTCAAGAATTACACTATGGATGATTTCCTAAGTGGGGAGGGCATTCAACACCAATATTCCGCTGCATATACTCCCCAACAAAATGGTGTCGCCGAAAGGAAGAACCGCACTCTTATTGATATGGCAAGAACTATGTTGGCCGAATTTCATTCCCCATACAACTTTTGGGCCGAAGCCATCAACACCGCTTGTCACTACTCAAACCGGCTATTCTTTCGTCCTCTCATGGAAAAGACACCATATGAACTCCTTATCGGTAAAAAGCCAAATGTCTCTTATTTTCGTGTATTTGGTTGCAAATGCCATGTTTACATTAAAGGTTGCAAAATTGCTAAATTTGAATCTAGATCTTTTGATGGTATACTTGTTGGATATGCCGCAAACTCTCATGCTTATAGGGTCTACAACATATCCACCGGATGTGTTGAAGAATCTATGAATGTGGAGTTTGACGAGGATAATGGCTCCCAAGCGGGCATATTGATCATGATGATGTAGGTGATGAAGCTCCATCTCAAGCCATAAGAACTATGGGGATTGGAGAACTTATTCCTATTGAGGAACCTATTGATATTCAAGAAGAGGAACAAGTTCTACCAAGTTGAGCCACCACATCAACAATTGATCAACAAGCTATCCAAGAACAAGAACAAGAACAAGATCTTCATTCACATGATCAAGAAAATGGTCAAGACCCACCCAACTCTAGTGGTGAACAGACCATCATGAACCCACAACTCCAAGAACTCCACAAAGGGTTGACCATGAACAAGATGAAGGCAATGATGAAGATATTTGTGTTGGTGAAACAATTGGTCAAGCCATGGAACGCCGGGTCATCCGGCGTGCATCAAATTGGATTATCAACAACACTTCAAAGAAAATATCCTTGGGAGTATCCGTAGGGGTGTGTCCACACGCAATCAATTATCTAACTTTTGTGGTCATGTCTCTTGTTTGTCTAGCTTAGAACCTCTCAAGGTATATGATGCTCTTGAAGATATGGATTGGGTTGCGGCTATACACGAAGAATTGAACAACTTCGAGCAAAACAAAGTGTGGGCATTAGTTGAAAGACCCAAAGACACATGCCATAATGTCATTGGAACCAAGTGGATATTCAAGAACAAGCAAGACTCACATGGTCAAGTCATCCGCAACAAAGCAAGATTGGTTGCTCAAGGCTACACCCAAATCGAAGGAGTCGACTACGGTGAAACCTATGCCCCCGTTGCTAGACTTGAATCCATTCGCTTACTAATTGCTTATGCATCTACTCATAAAATTGTCTTATATCAAATGGATGTTAAAAGTGCCTTCTTAAATGGTCCACTAAATGAATTGGTGTATGTCAAACAACCTCCGGGTTTCGAAGACCCTAAATTTCCTAACCACGTCTACTTGGTATGATCATCTCAAGGAGTTCTTAGTAGATCGTGGCTTTGAAATTGGGGTAATAGATCCCACTCTTTTTACAAAAAGGGTAAATGGAGAGTTTTTTGTATGCAAAATATATGTTGATGATATTATCTTTGGTTCCACTAACCATGAATTTAGTGATCAATTTTCCAAGCTAATGACCAAGGAATTTGAGATGTCCATGATGGGAAAGTTGAATTATTTTCTTGGCTTTGAAATCCACCAATGGAGAGAAGGAACATTCTTATGTCAAGCCAAGTATATTAAGGACATGCTTAAGAAATTTAATATGACAAATGCCAAGCCTTATAAGTTTCCCATGGACTCCAAGGCGGATCTTCACTTAGATCCGGATGGTAAGGAAGTTGATCAAAAGCTTTATCGTTCTATGATTGGATCTTTGCTTTACCTTTGTGCATCTAGACCGGATATTATGTTTAGTGTGGGTATGTGTGCAAGATTCCAATCAAGTCCTAGGGAAAGTCATGAAACCGCGGTTAAAAGGATTCTAAGATACTTGATGGATACTCCTAACTTTGGTCTTTGGTATCCGCATGGTACAAGCTTTGATCTTGTAGGTTACTCGGATGCGAATTGGTTGGGCTACAAAATGGATAAAAATCAACTTCGGGTACTTGCCAATTCCTTGGTAGGTCACTTGTGAGTTGGTTCTTGAAGAAACAAAATTGTGTGGCCGCCTCCTCCACCGAGGCCGAGTACATTGCCGCCGGAAGTTGTTGTGTACAATTATTATGGATGACGCAAACTTTAAAGGATTATGGTGTCATTTGTGACAAAGTGCCTCTTTTGTGTGACAATGAAAGTGCCATCAAGATTGCTCATAATCCGGTACTTCATGGGAAGACCAAGCATATTGAGATCCGATATCATTTTATTCGAGATCATGTTGAGAAGTGTGATATTGCAATCAAGTATGTCAACACCAAGCATCAACTCGCCGATACGTTCACAAAGCCTCTTGGTGAAGCAAGATTCAAAGAGTTGAGAGGGGAACTAAATGTGGTGGACATAAGCAATTGGATTTAGTGGAAAACTTGCATACCTACCCATATTAGACATGTTGTAGTTGGTTTGGATGTAGGCATGGACATATGGGGAGTGTAGCTCAATTCATGAGTCAATACTTCCTTTATTATGCGCAAATAGACAAATCTTGCATGATACTCACCTATGTGACAAATGTGCTTCAAAGATGAGTTGTGATTTGAGCCCAAGATATATCTTCGCGGCTACAAATCATACATACTCAAACATGGTGGCTACGGCCACATCCCTGCTCTTTTCTTGAGGAGTTGGATTTATTTGGATTATTTGGGTATTTTTAGACCTTGCTCTATCTTATGGATAAACTCTTGGATGTTGGGCCTTCTTTGTTGTATCTTGCAACTCCAAGTTTGTATCCAAATTAACAGTGACGTATCTCTAAACCTAAGTGTAACATCCCAAAAACATTAATCAATATTATTATTCCAAAAATGAGAGCCAACAAAAACTTTTGTTAAATATTATGTGTTGTCTGCAAAATATTGCTTGTGGTAATTAATCCTTGTTGCTTGTGTTATTCCTTCTTGCTAGTGGTTTGTTGTTTGCTCTAAAAAAAGCAAGAAGAAAAGAAAAGAATTGAAATAGCAAATAAAGCAAGAAAAATAAAAGTGACATTTGTGTCCCACAAATTCTCCAAGTGAGAATTTCAAATGGTTTCAAACAAAATTCAGTGGAGTGGGTTTATAAACACTCCCCATTTTGTTCCTACCACTTTCCCCTCTCAAATATTATTTTTGAACTAGTTTTAAAATCCTAAAATCAAAACAAATTGAAATATATTAAAATGCCTTAATTAAAACACTATAAAAGAAAATGTTTCAAAACATTTTATTATTTTATGCCAATTTTTGTGGAGCTTCTGTACATTATGGGAAGGCCCCACAAATTTTTGCAAATTTTTCTAAAATGTTTAAATACCCTAATTAAATCCTAGAAAACCTTCTGGATTTAACAGAAGGACTAAAACAGAAATAAAAAAAGAGGCAGAGAGGAGGCAGGGGGTTTTCTGCAAAAATCATCCCCTACCTCTCTCCCTCGCCCCGACGTGCCGCCGTGTCGCCACCACCGTCGTCGCCGTTTCCGAGCCGCCCAGGCCCCCCCTGCGCGCGCGCCCGGAGCCTCTGCTGTCTCTGCGTGCAGGAGAGAAAACTCGAGCCCCTCCCCGCGCCATTACGCCGCCCTCTGCCCCGATGCATCGCCGTGGCATCCGCGGCGTCGCCGGCCAAATTGGCCCAGCCCTCTGCGCCTCGACACGCCCAGCTCCTCTAGACGCTTCTAGAACGTGTCCGGACCCCGTTAAGCACCAAGCCGCCACGAGCCTCTGCACCCTCGCCGCGTAGCCGAGAAATTGGTCACCGTAGACGCGCCATGGCCGCCGCCGTGGACCTCGACCACCATGGACCGCCCCGAGCCTATAAAGCCACCCCGAGACCTCACTGAAACTCCACACCCCTCCCTCGATCTCTCCCTCGCTCCAATTTGGTCTGTGCACCGCCAGAGGGCCGTGCACCGCCGCACCCGTCGCCGCCGTCAAGGTCGATCATCGCCGCAACACCACACCCTCCCATTCTTCCCTCTCTGGCCTGCACTAGCTTCTCTCTGCTTCACCGCACTCACCGCGCCCTTTTTCCCTCTGGATTGTGTCCAGATTCGCCGTGGGATCATCGCCGGAGCTCGTGCCCGTGGCCGTGGAAGTTGCAGACCACGCCGTCACCGCTACACTCCGTCCCAGCAAGCACAACTCGCGCCACAACCTTACCCGAGCCTCCGCCGTCGATTCACGTCATCGCCGCCGTCTGCCGTGCCCTCTAGGTGAGTTTTCCGTCCACCTCGCCGTCGCCGGCGCGGCAGCGCCGCTCGTTTTAGGTCGTCGCCGATGGCGACCTCCGTGAGCCGTTGGATCGAAGATCTACGGCCACGTACCGCTTCGTATTAAGTTAGACTGCCATGTGGGTCCCACTGTCATAATTTTAATCTTTTCCCTCGCGCGCGTACCGTTTCGCTGAGTCACTGACGGGTAGGACCCACCCGTCAGGGATTTCAACATTATCCACAACAGTGGATTTTTCTAATTTAAATTCTCTGAAATTCTCAGTACTGATGTCAACTTTGAAATTAAATATCTCGAGATTTAGGAATCCAAATAAATCAAACTCAAATGTTCTGGAAAGCTTATGAAATTGTTTAACCAACACAATTGGTCTCATGTCATTTAATTAAATAGTTAAAAAGTATTATTGAAAATGCCACAGAAGGTTTAAAATCTAAACTTGTTTGTTTCTGATACTCTGTTAGTCCAAATAATTCCAAACCAATTTTGCTAGCTTAGTACTGCCTTGTGTTAGCTCCCCTAATTTTGGTAGAATTAATTAAGCAGTATTAATTGTTGACTTTAAGATAAACCCTTCTGGACTAAAACAAACAAATATGTTTATTGGTTGATCCAAATGAGTTAGGACCAATTTTGTTAGCTCACATATAGCCATGTTTAGTTACCCCTAAAAGGGTTTAATTTTTGGAACAATAGAATTTAAATGGTAGCTAAAACTTGATTATTAAGCTACTGGATTCAATCCAATGTGTAGGGAGTTTGGTAACTCCAAATGATCCAATTCAAATTGGGTTGTATTCTACACATCAGTGGCTTTCCATAGAATTTTAGTTTGTATTTTTGTGACCAACAGAACTCAAGTTGTGGAATTAAACATGAATAACTAGTTTCTGCCATAATTTGGACTTAATTAAATAATGTTTAATTCAATTTATTTGAAAACCAAATTGTGTGGTTTGATGTGTGCAGTAGCTAATTGTGATGTTTATGATTGTTGTGTTGAGATGATTGCTTGTATAGCTTAGTGATTGTTTGCATTGTTTGTTTATTAATTAGACGAGAACGTTGTCGGATATATCGAGGAAGGAGAGTTTGCTGAAGTTGAAGAACAAGAGCAAGATCACTTTGCCAAGCAAGGCAAGCTATTCTCTGAGCTTGCACTACCAACATATGCATCTACTTTCATAACATGTTTTACTCTCAAAGCAAGATTTATAAAACTCATTTCAAAAGTATATGGATATTATTTTGCCACCCTATGTAGTAGTTTATATAAAACTTTAGGATGGGAAAACAATGTTGTTTATTCAAAACTCCTTTGAAATGTCTTGTGAGTTTATGGAATGCCGAGATGTCGGTGTTGTGTTGGAAAAGTGGAAAAGTGGTGATGTTTATGAAAAATGCACAGTGTGTCCTTGTACTTACGTCAACCATCCAATACCCTGTGCGACCACCTCCACCACATATGGGAAAAGGGCGTAGTCATATAATTTGCTCATATTAGTATGGGACTCCTCAACAACGAGGATGACCTCGTTCCATGAGGGGATG
Source organism: Poa pratensis (assembly GCA_947311845.1). Taxonomy (NCBI): domain Eukaryota; kingdom Viridiplantae; phylum Streptophyta; class Magnoliopsida; order Poales; family Poaceae; genus Poa; species Poa pratensis. The sequence goes on along the minus strand of CAMZMU010000085.1, from coordinate 113,482,181 downwards.
GTCATGGCGACCTACCCCCTGACCTGGGTCCTGGCATCTGAGAATGGGGGATTGAAGGGTTCGCTCGCCGGGCAGAACTACGAGTCCTCACACTTAGGTTTCCCGACGGGGAATCTGGACTGGGTGTTGATGGAAAGGATGATAATTTCGTAGCGGTAGGATCCTATACTAGCATGAGCAAAGGACAGGCTATGGTCGGCGGCTTACTTCGCATACACCTGTATGGCGAGACGTGGCGGACACGATGAGCTGCCGGATGGATGTGGGATAAAAGCGTGCTACCTCTGCAGAGGGTTAAAACTATTCGAATAGCCGAGTCCTCGGATATGGACAGCTGGGAGACCCTACTTTGACCATGTGCAAGTTTTTGGAAAAGCTTTTAAGTTTAAAAGAAATTGAAATGGTGATGGGGTTACACAGCTATACCAAATGAAGTGGTAGGAGTTGTGGGAATAAATGGACTATGGTGAGCCATGGTCATGAAAAGGAGGAGTTTTTGAGAAACAAAATGAGATGGTGACTTCTTTCAAAGATGGTTATAAAACTCTTCTTACCTTTTTCAATAAAGATATAGAGATGTTTTAAAACAAATAAGAGTGCATACTCATGTTGGGGTAGTTTGCGAGTACATTCAAATGTACTCATATTGGTTTCGTCCCTGGCTATTGTCCTAGCCAGACTACGAGGAGGAGCACTACGCCGAGCAGGAATATGGCGACTTCTACGCCAACTAAGGATCTCCACAAGTCAGCTGCCTGTCGGGTTGTCATCGTTAGAATATGATGTCTACTACGCCGTAGCTTCCGCTGATATATTGGTTTGGCCCATGAAGGCACCTATGTAAGAACTTGGTCTAAATGACCATTTATGTAAGACTTTTATTCGGTACTGTAATGGATGTAAACTTTGGTATCCAATTCGGATTATGTGCAACGACAGACTGATCACGGGATCGTTGTGTTAAGCATAATCGGGTATTTCGGACAGCTAGTCCGGGGTCCCCACAGACTTGGTATCAGAGCCATCCTGACTTTAGGAAACCTTAGTTAGCATGGTCGTTTGTCAAATGTTACAAAAGATGAATTTCTAAAAAGAAAGGAATGAAGTATTTTCGAAAATTGCTTATCTCCAATCCTCTTACTTATGCAAAATTTTACTCTCATTAAATTTACATTTTCCTTGGTATCCCTAAAATTTTGTACACCTCTCATTAAGTTTAAAATTTGACTCACTTGTTGCCCTACTATATTAAAATTTTGATATACTTGTCACCTAACTAACTTAAAATTTTGCTTAAAAACTGTAGATGGCACTCCACTGGACCGAGTTCGTTCAGCTGGAGAAGGACAGCAAGCTGACGTTTGAGAGGGACTTGTTCGAGTTGACCAAGCTGTTAGGTCGCCCCGCTCCAGAGTTTGAGGGAGCTCAGATTGATGTTCACGGTGTCGGAAGGCTGAGCTGGCTCATCAGATCGTCAGTTCGCAGGAACATCAAGTCTCCCAATTCCGGACGCTCATCTTCACCACCAAGGAGGCCACCTGGGTTGATGGTCTCTGTACTGCTACACAGAGGATGCTAGCCCGACTTTGTGAGGAGCACAAGGCGGAGTTAGTAGACTCCCGTTTCCGGTTCTACGGGAGGCGCAACTGTGATGGACACCCTACTCCTTCACCTTACCACCCGATGTTTGGGAGCTACATCATGGACATGGAGATCTTACTTCAGTGCACTCAGGATGATCTGTTGCGCACTAGGATTCAGCTCCACTTCGACCGCGAGTCGCTCGTTGAGCTTCGCGAGAACGAGATGAAGCTGATGGTGGAGAAGGTTGCTCTTCTCAGGAAGAGGGCCCAGCTGAGGAAGACTATCGTGAAGCTCCGCACGAAGGTGGCAGAGCAGGATGGACTGATTGAGGATCTAGAGCACCATACTGACGAGATGGAGGAGGAGGGCGAGGATCTCCGCAAGGAGAACGACGCTTTCCTCAGTGACGATGATGACTTCGTGGAGGAGATGGACTGTGAGGAGGAGGATGATGAGGAGGAGTTAGTTGACGAGGAGGAGGAGCCACTCGAGCCAGTTCTCGAGGACGAGGAGGAGGATCCCGAGGAGCCAGCCTACCAGTCAGATGCTGACGTGTTAGAGCTGGAGGTTCCACCTCAGTAGGCGAGTGACTTGATCACTACCGCAGGATTAGGTTGACCCCCTATAGCTAGTCGAGTAGTAGCAGTGGTTCTTTTGGAAACCAGATGTTATGTTGTAAGCTTGAGGTTGTAAGCTTGATGTTGATGTGAACTCTTTGATGTGTTGTTTGTGAAATATAAGTATGTTTGTCTTGTTTAAATCTGTGTGAACTATTTTCATATAAATCTTAGGATTAATCAACCACTTGAGAGATCATCTTTTCCCTTAGTCGAACTTTTCTTGCCTTGTCTCTTATACCCGGTGTGCTTCAGGATGCCACCCCGTCGCAGCAATGCGGAAGGATCAGGATCAGCACCACCACCACCGGACCCAACCCCCACCCAACTTCTCGCGCTTATCATGGAGGAGCGTGAAAATGCCCGGCAAGAGCGCCAAGCTCATCTCGCTGCCTTACAACAACTCGCAGCCGCTTATAACAACAACAACAACAACAACAACAACAATGGTGGTAACGGCAATGGCGATGGAAACCAGCGATCTACCTTGGGTGATTTTCAGAAGACCAACCCACCCACCTACTCCAAGGGACTTCACCCACTAGAAGCCGATGATTGGCTTCGCACCATCGACAACAATCTGGAAGTTGCTGCTGTGGGAGAAATGAGAAAGTGCTGTATGCAACCCACTATCTCGCTGGACCTGCAAGAGCTTGGTGGGAGACTACCAAGACTCTCCAGCAGCTGGTCATGTTATCAACTGGGCTGAGTTCCAGGAGAAGTTCCGCAAGAAGCACATTCCCTATGGACTCATTGAGAGGAAGAAGGATGAGTTCCGTAAGCTGAGGCAGGGAAGTAGAGATGTGGTCGGTTATCTTGAGGAGTTTACCGACTTATCTCGGTATGCCCTGATGACACCGACAAAGAAGAGAAGAAGATGGAGCGTTTCATGAGTGGACTTCATGATGAACTGCAGTGTGCTCTGGTTATCCATGACTTCCGTGATTGGAGTCACTTGTGGACAAAGCCATCCACTGGAGACCAAGCGCAAGTCTATGTATGAAGGTCGCAAGAGGAGGATGAATGCTCAGGAAGGTTCGAGCAGCCAGAAACCCGTATCTTTCAGCAGAACCCCAGGCCTGCCTATCGTCCACCCCAAGTTCCACGCCCCAATTTCCCTAACCGCCCGAACAACTTCAACCGCCCCAATGACAATAACCGTCCCAGAGGAAACTTCAACAACTTCAACCCCAATGCCAATGTTGTCTGCTTTGAATGTGGCAACAAAGGTCACTACTCCAGAGAATGCCCCAATCCCAAGAAGCCTGTCCAACGCCCCAATGCACCTGCACCGAACAATGGTCCAGGCCGCAATGGAAATGGTAATGGCAAGAATGCCGCACCCCGCGGGAATGTTGCTGTTGTCAGAGGCCGTCTGCACCACATCAATGCTGAAGAGGCTGAAGAAGCGCCAGATGTTGTGCTGGGTACGTTTCTTGTCAACTCAGTACCTGCAACTGTTCTGTTTGATTCTGGTGCTACCCATTCGTTTATTACCAAAGAGTTTGTTTCTAAGGGAGGTTTAGTCGGGAGTCTTTTACCCAAACCAATGTTGGTACAAACCCCAGGACTGTTAGCCAAAACCAACCAGATGTGTTCCGAAACCCCCATAGAAATTGGAGGAGGAAGGTTTGCAGCCGACCTAATTATCTTAGGAAACCAAGGCATAGATGTTATTCTTGGAATGGATTGGTTAGCCAAGTACCACGGTCGTATTGACTGTGCCCGAAGAGCTGTTTCTCTCACTTCTGATGATGGAGTTGAAGTGGAGTATGCATCTGAGACCAGCCAGACCAGACCCGGATGCCATGAGAGCATAGCTCGACCCGCCCTAGATGAGATCCGTGTTGTTCATCTGTTCAAGGATGTTTTCCCAGAAGAATTGCCTGGTATGCCGCCAGACAGGGATATTGAGTTCATAATTGAGCTTATCCCAGGAACATCCCCCATATCCCAAAAGCCTTATCGGATGAATCCGGAAGAACTGGTTGAGTTGAAGAAACAGTTGGCTGATATGCTAAGCAAAGGTCTTGTCCGCCCAAGTGCTTCACCATGGGGATCACCCATTATTTTTGTGGACAAGAGAGACGGTACCACACGCCTGTGTGTGGATTATCGCAAGCTGAATGACGTGACCATTAAAAACAAGTACCCTCTTCCCAAGATCGAGGATCTGTTCGATCAAATGAACGGAGCCCGAGTCTTTTCAAAGATCGATCTTCGGACAGGTTACCATCAGTTGAAGATCCGAGAGACAGATATTCCCAAGACCGCCTTCACCACCCGTTACGGTTTGTTTGAATACACCGTCATGTCCTTTGGCCTGACCAATGCCCCAGCCTATTTCATGAATCTCATGAACAAGATTTTCATGGAGTACCTCGACAAGTTCGTGGTAGTTTTCCTTGATGACATCCTTATTTATTCCAAGACCGAAGAGAGCATGCTGAACACCTGCGTCTAGTTTTGGAACCCTCCAAGAGCACCAGCTGTATGCCAAACTTAGCAAGTGTGAGTTTTGGCTCAGTGAAGTGGCATTTCTTGGACATATTGTATCCGCTGGAGGAATTTCTGTTGACCCTGAGAAGATACAAGCCATTCTTGACTGGTTATCCCCAACCAATGTTTTTGAAATCCGAAGCTTTCTCGGACTTGCCGGTTATTACCGCAAGTTCGTCGAAGGATTTTCCAGTATAGCCAAACCTCTGACCCAACTGTTGAAGAAGGACAAGAAATTTGAATGGACTCAGAAGTGTGAGGATAGTTTCCAAGAACTGAAGAAGAAACTAACCTCAGCCCCAATCCTGATCATGCCAGACGTCACCCAGAGTTTCGACGTGTATTGCGATGCATCACGCCTCGGACTTGGTTGCGTTCTGATGCAAGAAGGCAAAGTTGTGTCGTATCTGTCCCGGCAGTTGCGACCGCATGAAGAGAATTACCCAACCCATGACTTGGAGTTAGCTGCTGTGGTCTTTGCTCTTAAGAAGTGGCGTCCCTATCTTGCGGGACATCGCTGCGAGGTCTATACAGATCACAAAAGCTTGAAGTATATTTTCACCCAGAAAGATCTGAACCTGCGACAGAGGAGATGGATGGAATTAATCAAGGATTATGATATTGGAATCCATTATCACCCTGGAAAGGCTAATGTAGTTGCCGATGCCCTTAGTCGCAAACCTTGCACCCTGAATGCCCTGATCCAAGCCGAACAGCCAGCCTTGTTCAAAGAGTTCCAAGATTTTGGACTAGAGCTTGTTAGCCATGGTTATCTCGCCAATTTAGAGTTAACCCCAACCCTGATGGATCAAATCAAAGAAGCCCAAAAAGGTCATGAAAGCATAGAGGGAATTAGGAAAAGATTTCCCTCGGCAAAGCACCCGGTTTTACCGAAGATGCTGAGGAGTGCTGAAATTCAATGACCGTATCTGTGTGCCCAATGTCACGGAACTTAAGGAGTTAATCCTGAAGGAGGCCCATGAGACCCCTTACTCAATCCACCCCGGCGGAACCAAAATGTACCAAGACCTTCGAGGAAGATTTTGGTGGCATGGAATGAAGCGAGAGATTGGTTCATTCGTAGCCAAGTGTGACATCTGCCAGCGAGTTAAGGCTGAACATCAGCGACCCGCTGGATTGCTTCAACCTTTGAAAATTCCCGAGTGGAAGTGGGATGAGATTGGAATGGATTTTATTACCGGACTTCCAAATCCAACCGAGGCCATGATTCAATCTGGGTCATCGTTGATCGACTGACCAAGGTTGCCCATTTCATCCCTGTCAACACCACCTATCGGGGACATCAGTTGGCCGACTTGTATATTTCCAGAATAGTGAGCCTGCATGGTGTGCCTAAGAAGATTGTATCTGATAGAGGCACGCAATTCACCTCAAGGTTCTGGAAATCCCTTCATGAAGCCCTCGGAACCAAGCTAGCATTTAGCACAGCTTATCATCCCCAGACCGATGGCCAAACTGAGCGAGTGAACCAGATATTGGAGGACATGCTTCGTGCATGTGTTCTATCCTATGGTTCCAAGTGGGAAGATTGCCTTCCGTTTGCAGAATTCTCGTACAACAACAGTTATCAGTCCAGTCTGCAAATGGCCCCTTTTGAAGCCCTTTACGGCAAGAAGTGTCGTACACCCCTGAATTGGTCCGATACAGGAGAAGGCAAATTGTTTGGACCAGATACCCTCCGTGAAGCTGAAGAGCAAGTTCAGCTTATTCGTGAACGTCTCAAAACTGCCCAATCCCGTCAGAAGAGTTATGCTGACACCAAGCGCCGTGACCTCACTTTCAGTATCGGAGATCATGTTTATCTCCGAGTGACACCCCTTAAAGGAATGCAGCGTTTCCATGTCAAAGGAAAGTTAGCGCCAAGGTATATTGGACCCTTCAAGGTCCTTGCTCGTCGAGGAGAAGTATCCTATCAGCTGGAGTTACCCCGAGAGTTAGGAGATTATCATGATGTCTTCCACATTTCCTTGCTCCGGAAGTGTCTTGAAGTTCCTGACCAGCCTGATGTTTTCAAAAACATCGACCACCTCTCCATCGACCTGAACCAAGACCTGACTTATCGTGAGAGACCCTCAAAATTCTCGAAGAAGATGTTCGTGTTACCCGAAGACGTGCGATCAAGTTTTACAAAGTCCAGTGGACTAACCACTCTGAAGAAGAAGCAACTTGGGAACGCGAAGACTATCTTCGAAGTGAATTTCCAGACCTCCTTAGTACCCAGGCCTAGCAAATCTCGGGACGAGATTTATTCTAAGGGGGGAAGGATTGTAACATCCCAAAAATATTAATCAATATTATTATTCCAAAAATGAGAGCCAACAAAAACTTTTGTTAAATATTATGTGTTGTCTGCAAAATATTGCTTGTGGTAATTAATCCTTGTTGCTTGTGTTATTCCTTCTTGCTAGTGGTTTGTTGTTTGCTCTAAATAAAAGCAAGAAGAAAAGAAAAGAATTGAAATAGCAAATAAAGCAAGAAAAATAAAAGTGACATTTGTGTCCCACAAATTCTCCAAGTGAGAATTTCAAATGGTTTCAAACAAAATTCAGTGGAGTGGGTTTATAAACACTCCCCATTTTGTTCCTACCACTTTCCCCTCTCAAATATTATTTTTGAACTAGTTTTAAAATCTAAAATCAAAACAAATTGAAATATATTAAAATGCCTTAATTAAAACACTATAAAAGAAAATGTTTCAAAACATTTTATTATTTTATGCCAATTTTTGTGGAGCTTCTGTACATTATGGGAAGGCCCCACAAATTTTTGCAAATTTTTCTAAAATGTTTAAATACCCTAATTAAATCCTAGAAAACCTTCTGGATTTAACAGAAGGACTAAAACAGAAATAAAAAAAGAGGCAGAGAGGAGGCAGGGGGTTTTCTGCAAAAATGTCATCCCCTACCTCTCTCCCTCGCCCCGACGTGCCGCCGTGTCGCCACCACCGTCGTCGCCGTTTCCGAGCCGCCCAGGCCCCCCTGCGCGCGCGCCCGGAGCCTCTGCTGTCTCTGCGTGCAGGAGAGAAAACTCGAGCCCCTCCCCGCGCCATTACGCCGCCCTCTGCCCCGATGCATCGCCGTGGCATCCGCGGCGTCGCCGGCCAAATTGGCCCAGCCCTCTGCGCCTCGACACGCCCAGCTCCTCTAGACGCTTCTAGAACGTGTCCGGACCCCGTTAAGCACCAAGCCGCCACGAGCCTCTGCACCCTCGCCGCGTAGCCGAGAAATTGGTCACCGTAGACGCGCCATGGCCGCCGCCGTGGACCTCGACCACCATGGACCGCCCCGAGCCTATAAAGCCACCCCGAGACCTCACTGAAACTCCACACCCCTCCCTCGATCTCTCCCTCGCTCCAATTTGGTCTGTGCACCGCCAGAGGGCCGTGCACCGCCGCACCCGTCGCCGCCGTCAAGGTCGATCATCGCCGCAACACCACACCCTCCCATTCTTCCCTCTCTGGCCTGCACTAGCTTCTCTCTGCTTCACCGCACTCACCGCGCCCTTTTTCCCTCTGGATTGTGTCCAGATTCGCCGTGGGATCATCGCCGGAGCTCGTGCCCGTGGCCGTGGAAGTTGCAGACCACGCCGTCACCGCTACACTCCGTCCCAGCAAGCACAACTCGCGCCACAACCTTACCCGAGCCTCCGCCGTCGATTCACGTCATCGCCGCCGTCTGCCGTGCCCTCTAGGTGAGTTTTCCGTCCACCTCGCCGTCGCCGGCGCGGCAGCGCCGCTCGTTTTAGGTCGTCGCCGATGGCGACCTCCGTGAGCCGTTGGATCGAAGATCTACGGCCACGTACCGCTTCGTATTAAGTTAGACTGCCATGTGGGTCCCACTGTCATAATTTTAATCTTTTCCCTCGCGCGCGTACCGTTTCGCTGAGTCACTGACGGGTAGGACCCACCCGTCAGGGATTTCAACATTATCCACAACAGTGGATTTTTCTAATTTAAATTCTCTGAAATTCTCAGTACTGATGTCAACTTTGAAATTAAATATCTCGAGATTTAGGAATCCAAATAAATCAAACTCAAATGTTCTGGAAAGCTTATGAAATTGTTTAACCAACACAATTGGTCTCATGTCATTTAATTAAATAGTTAAAAAGTATTATTGAAAATGCCACAGAAGGTTTAAAATCTAAACTTGTTTGTTTCTGATACTCTGTTAGTCCAAATAATTCCAAACCAATTTTGCTAGCTTAGTACTGCCTTGTGTTAGCTCCCCTAATTTTGGTAGAATTAATTAAGCAGTATTAATTGTTGACTTTAAGATAAACCCTTCTGGACTAAAACAAACAAATATGTTTATTGGTTGATCCAAATGAGTTAGGACCAATTTTGTTAGCTCACATATAGCCATGTTTAGTTACCCCTAAAAGGGTTTAATTTTTGGAACAATAGAATTTAAATGGTGGCTAAAACTTGATTATTAAGCTACTGGATTCAATCCAATGTGTAGGGAGTTTGGTAACTCCAAATGATCCAATTCAAATTGGGTTGTATTCTACACATCAGTAGCTTTCCATAGAATTTTAGTTTGTATTTTTGTGACCAACAGAACTCAAGTTGTGGAATTAAACATGAATAACTAGTTTCTGCCATAATTTGGACTTAATTAAATAATGTTTAATTCAATTTATTTGAAAACCAAATTGTGTGGTTTGATGTGTGCAGTAGCTAATTGTGATGTTTATGATTGTTGTGTTGAGATGATTGCTTGTATAGCTTAGTGATTGTTGCATTGTTTGTTTGTTAATTAGACGAGAACGTTGTCGGATATATCGAGGAAGGAGAGTTTGCTGAAGTTGAAGAACAAGAGCAAGATCACTTTGCCAAGCAAGGCAAGCTATTCTCTGAGCTTGCACTACCAACATATGCATCTACTTTCATAACATGTTTTACTCTCAAAGCAAGATTTATAAAACTCATTTCAAAAGTATATGGATATTATTTTGCCACCCTATGTAGTAGTTTATATAAAACTTTAGGATGGGAAAACAATGTTGTTTATTCAAAACTCCTTTGAAATGTCTTGTGAGTTTATGGAATGCCGAGATGTCGGTGTTGTGTTGGAAAAGTGGAAAAGTGGTGATGTTTATGAAAAATGCACAGTGTGTCCTTGTACTTACGTCAACCATCCAATACCCTGTGCGACCACCTCCACCACATATGGGAAAAGGGCGTAGTCATATAATTTGCTCATATTAGTATGGGACTCCTCAACAACGAGGATGACCTCGTTCCATGAGGGGATGGTCATGGCGACCTACCCCCTGACCTGGGTCCTGGCATCTGAGAATGGGGGATTGAAGGGTTCGCTCGCCGGGCAGAACTACGAGTCCTCACACTTAGGTTTCCCGACGGGAATCTGGACTGGGTGTTGATGGAAAGGATGATAATTTCGTAGCGGTAGGATCCTATACTAGCATGAGCAAAGGACAGGCTATGGTCGGCGGCTTACTTCGCATACACCTGTATGGCGAGACGTGGCGGACACGATGAGCTGCCGGATGGATGTGGGATAAAAGCGTGCTACCTCTGCAGAGGGTTAAAACTATTCGAATAGCCGAGTCCTCGGATATGGACAGCTGGGAGACCCTACTTTGACCATGTGCAAGTTTTTGGAAAAGCTTTTAAGTTTAAAAGAAATTGAAATGGTGATGGGGTTACACAGCTATACCAAATGAAGTGGTAGGAGTTGTGGGAATAAATGGACTATGGTGAGCCATGGTCATGAAAAGGAGGAGTTTTTGAGAAACAAAATGAGATGGTGACTTCTTTCAAAGATGGTTATAAAACTCTTCTTACCTTTTTCAATAAAGATATAGAGATGTTTTAAAACAAATAAGAGTGCATACTCATGTTGGGGTAGTTTGCGAGTACATTCAAATGTACTCATATTGGTTTCGTCCCTGGCTATTGTCCTAGCCAGACTACGAGGAGGAGCACTACGCCGAGCAGGAATATGGCGACTTCTACGCCAACTAAGGATCTCCACAAGTCAGCTGCCTGTCGGGTTGTCATCGTTAGAATATGATGTCCACTACGCCGTAGCTTCCGCTGATATATCTGGTTTGGCCCATGAAGGCACCTATGTAAGAACTTGGTCTAAATGACCATTTATGTAAGACTTTTTATTCGGTACTGTAATGGATGTAAACTTTGGTATCCAATTCGGATTATGTGCAACGACAGACTGATCACGGGATCGTTGTGTTAAGCATAATCGGGTATTTCGGACAGCTAGTCCGGGGTCCCCACACTAAGCCATAACCTTATCTCATAAAACTTGCTTAAAAATTCCTGCTCAAGTTCATTATTCATTTGAAACTAGGCTTTTGTGATAGGCCCCGGTACTACCGGTGCCGGAGAGCCGGTACTACCGACACCTGGGAAGTTGCAGTTGATAAAACTGTGAAATTCCCGAGTGGCCGGTACTACCGGAACCTCCGCGTCGGTACTACCGGGCGTGCGGGATTCCAGACATATTGGGATGGGTCGAGGAAGAACTCCATCTTCCCAACTACATCTTCCCCAACTCACTTCCCTCACCGCCGCCTCTCACAAGAACCATCGGGCCGCCACCGCCGGCGACCCTCCCTTCGTCGTCCCCGGCCGGATCTGCTCCATGGGAGTCGCTCCCATCCCTCTCCCCTCCGATGGCCTCCGGTACTTGCCCTATTTTTCCTTCTTTTGGTCTCTATTTTGAAACCTAAATGTGCTAGGGCAAATCACCGGTAGCTCCATATTTTTTGGTTAAAATTGTGGGGAGTCTTTCCTAGACCTGGGACAACAGTAGCTAGTTGCTTAGTGTGGCTATTTTGTTGATTTGTCACGGTTTCGTTTCTCACCGAGGTCAACATCAATGGTGATGGCCGGTACTACCGCCCTCATGGGATCGGTACTACCAGGCCTCTATCCCACTGAAACCTGATATGTCAACTCCTACCTACAGTTAGAAACTAGTTTGTTTTACAAATTCATGAACTTGTGCACTTACCCATATTTCCTCTACACCTATATATACTATTCACAGGTAGCCGTGGTGAAAAAGGGGTTTACGGTCAGAAAGACAAGAGACCTCGGATCATTGAGTCAAATGAAGATGAAATTGAAGAAGAGTCAGAAGAAGAGTCTAAAGAAGAGATGTTGCCAAGAAGATCCACGTCTAGAACTCAAGGCCGTCAGCCCGTCCAAAAGCAAGCCTCTCCAAAGTCATTCACCAAATATCGTCTTCATGAGTATCGTGCCTTTCGGGAAATCAATCCTTATGACAAGAAGAGGAACCCTAGTGTGAGAAACCCTCACTTCCACACCAATGAGCAAGAACGGGTTTATCAACAAGTCTACTTGGGTTCAACCAACAAACACAAAGTGGTCATTCAACACTCCATTGACATTGAACACATGAAGAAGGATAAGCTTAGAGCCTACTTTGCCGAAGCTCTTGCTATGTACGAAGAATTTGGTCTCATTGACATTATGACTGTCAACCATCCATACATTGAGTACTATATTCTTCAATTCTATTCAACCGTTCACTTTGGCAATGACAATGCTCGGACCCTAAGGTGGATGACCAAAGACACAATGCTTGAAGCCACAATGAATGATTTTGGGGCTGTTTTGGATGGTTATCGTGATGGTGGTCCAAGGTCCCCTTGTGGATGGAGATGCCACTCAAGAGATGAATCCGGTGGCAAGGAGGTGCTTGCTCCCATTACTATGGAAGGTGGAATTCTGGGTCAAACCGAGGATCTAATTCAACCTTTTGAGATTCTGCACCGCATCTATCGTGTGTGTCTTGCTCCTCGGATTGGGAGCTGGGACCAAGTGCATTCTTACACTATTGATCTCATGGCTAATTCAAAGGCTAATCAAGGAAAAGGGAGCAAACCTGATGTCATGGATTTCATATATCAAGAGATGTGGCTAAATGTTATTGACAAGAGAGTTCCTATTTATGCGTCATTTATCATGGCCCTCATCTGTAATAAATGGAGTGCAAAGAAGGTGAGAACCTTTTGATAGACGGTTTGCACGTGATCAAGCACAATGCCAAGCAACTCCAAAGGAAGGCACACACTCTACCCAAGGACAGAAAGGGCTCCAAAACTGCTAGAGGCTCAACTAGTGCTCCATCAGGCGCTCCGGATGTTGGGGCTAGTTCTAGTGCACCGCCTCTTGAGGAGGAACCTTCGTGGTTCAAGAAATTTCAAATCAAGGCCAAGAGGGCTTTTTGCTTCAAGTTGGACATCCAAGAGCACATGTATGAGGCTCATGTCACAAGAAGGCTGCCATGCGACAGAAAGCAATGATGAGGAAGTTGGAGATTGATCACTCTCCCGAGAAACCAAGTGATTTGGTAATCACCCCAAGGAACAGTGGTTCTCCAAGCATGGTTATTGGAGTGAAGAGGACGCCCCGAGGATGTTGATCCGACTCGTACCCCTGTCCACCGCAGCATGGGTGGAGAGTGACTCTCCATGGGACGTTTCTTAGCATCGCGATTCTCCCTTTTTGGCATTTCGATGACAAAGGGGGAGAATGTGTTCTAATAGGACTTATCGAGGGGATTTGCATGGGAGGGACACAAGCTTGCTCTTGCTTTGATTCTTTACCGCTTGTATTCCATCTTATTTGGTTTATGAACTTCATTGCGCATGGTGTAAGACATGCATGAACCTATGTGCTTAAGACTATGTGGTGCTATGTAATAGACTTATTTAGCTATCTATCATTGGTTATGTCTTACACATTTGGCAAGTTATTTTTCATATGCTGATGGCCCTTCACATAGTTACCTACGTGAAAAGTAAATGGGTTAGGTTGAGACTCCAAGTGCAGAGTGTGTAGTAAGTGGAAGACGTGTTTTCCCCACGAGGGGTGACTCGAGGGTTTAATATCGAACTCTCGGGGAATCAGTAGTGAAGATTTATCTTTCCTATCCTTCTTTTGGTTACCTACAAAACAAAGTAAATGTTTTGGTCCTCAACCTCACCTAGTGGTTGTCAAGCACAAGGTGTGAGAATGATATCAAGATAATATGCAATGCAAACAAGAAATAAATATGCAATGGTGGTAAATAAATATGCAAGGATGGTGGTAGCAATGATAAATGATATTTTTGGGTTTTTTATGATGAATGCAAGATGTAAAAGTGTTTTTTGTATTTTCGGATTTTTAAATGGCAGAAAATGGAAAAGTGGTAAAAGTGGTTGGAAAGGTGTTTCTTATGATTAAAAATGGACCGGGGTTCATGGTTTCACAAATGCACTCTCTCTTTAATAAAGTGGTAGACAATGGAACACTAGAGTTGACATATGAGATTGCAACACAACAGTTTAATGACAAGTTATAATTATATGGGCATCACGTCCTAACATAGAGACCTTTTGGTTATTAGTCTCTCTTATACTCCACCAAGATGCGAACTAAATCATAACACCTCAGTAATTAAGATAACTCAGAGTATAGCAATAAGTATCATGACATGAAGTTAAAATAAGAACATGCTAGATCTAGTCATGGAGTAGTGGCAATGGTCACACCCACATCTCCGGTAGCATGGTATTTCTTTTTATCCCTAGTGAGGCAACAAAGTAAGGTAAAACACCCAAGTGGATCGCAGAACTTTCTCTCACGTTCACTGCACTAGCCACCCCCCGTTACTCCAACTAATGCACACGTTCCCCCTCACACGCTCTCATAAACATGCTTGATCATGACAAGTAAATAAGAACGGGTACATAATATGCATCTACTTTCATAACTGAAACAAAACCATTGCAATCTCAAACATATATTAACTCATAAAAAGATCCACCACAAAGGTATTACATAGATGACCGTAATCATGTTCAGCAGCTCATACGGTACTAATTAGTGAAGCTCAAGAGAGAGAGATACATAAGTTACTTCCACAAACCCATAGTCCAGAGGTGGACTACTCCCTCTTCATCATGGAGACGGTGGAGAAGTCGTTGGAGAAGATGGAGACCACGCCGGCAGCGCCCCGCCGGAGTTTTCCCCCTCCAATCTGCAACTCCAGGTCTCTGTTTCGGTGTTTCTGTGTTTCTGCGGCGCTCCTTCCAGAGAACGTCGGGGGACTATTTTTATAGGAGGTTTTAGGTCAAAACGGAGTCGGTGGAGGAAAGATCGACGGCAACGGAGCTCCGAGGCCAAAAGGGGGGCCCACGCGGCCAGGTACATGGGCCGCGTGGGCCCACCTATTTTGGCCCTCGGGCTCCGCTTGTTTGCTTCCTTCGCTCCCACGCTTTGTTCCTTCCAAAAACTGATGCTCGTAAATTTCAGGTCATTTGGACGTCGTTTGGGTCCCTGAAACATTAAAATATAGAAATAGGGTTTTCTGCCTGCGCAGGGTTAATTCCATAAAAAATAGGAAACATATCAAATATTCCCAAAATCATTATAAAACAGTGATATAACCCTTATATGATGCAAATATGACTGGAATATAAGTAAAATAATGCAAAGTTCATGTATGCATTTTACATGCATCAACATCCCCAAGCTTAACCTATACTCGTCCTCGAGTATGAAGGTGATAAAACTAACATGGACTTTGCAATTTAATACTAACAATGGATATCAAAGATGATTACTATTGCTACATAGAGTCAAATGATTCATTCTTAAAAGGAGTAGCAATATGCAAGATAGTTTATGAAGTGATATCAAGTATGCAAGGATGTTCAATGATAATTCACAAAGTGTAACATAAGAGAAAAGTACTATGGACCACATGTATGCATAATGATAAGTAAGAACATCCTACAATGGTCATAGAGTATTGATGAAAATCTGAATATAAAAGGTGGACACTTTGGAAAGATATATATATGAGTAGAGGTAAAGCATGAATAAGTTTCATCTAACTTCTGAACTTCTCTACTTAAGTCAATGATTGTAATATGGTAATCCTTGGTGTCAAGCTCTCATTCCCCTATCATAGCATCTTGAATGATTAAGTTTAAAGTGAAAGCAATACGAGTAGTGTGCTTGACAAAGTACAGGTTGAAAGTCTCATGCCCCTTGAATACAAGTACCTACTCCATGTGTTACTCAACTTGGAAAACAAAGCAAGTTCAAGTTAAATATCATTGTAAGTAATAATAGTATCATTAAGAGCGTCAACTGGGGTACCTCTTGTCCCAGGATATGGAACAAGCCCATATCAAAATGACAAGACAAACAAACACAATGAACAATCTCAACACCCTTTTTATTTACCATTAGATAGCTTTTTATTGTAAGGTGTATCACAGAAGGTTCACCATAGCATGTAAGTAAATTTCCACCATGAATGATGCATGGCTTAGATTAGCGGCCCAGGCGTCTCTCTAACCATTTATACAAACTCATTTAAACTCACTTCATTTCCACATTTATTTCACCCATGGTAAGCATCCATAAACAAAAGTACATGATATCAACTAAATGAGATGAGTGCAATGTTGAAAGCTTGCCATGTGACAGCACATATGAGCTAACTCTCAACCAAAGACATTTGTCAAGCCCACAACATCATAATTTTAATCACAATGGGTCATGTTTTATTTATGCAATGAAAGTAAAGTGTGCATCAAGTTCGAGAGAGCTCTATAACCAACTTTTCCCAACAATCAACAACATAAGCATTTTCATTCAGAGGTATAGATAACACAAATATCATGATAAACATACTCGGAATAGCATAAAGCTAATAGGTAGATATGGTGGACTCACTGGAAAAACTTTGGTTGAAGGTGTTGGAAACAAGTTTTTGCTTGTTGGAATTTTTGGGCTAGCAAGAGGGAGAAAGTTGACCATCTAAATGCATGCATGAGTGTCCATAGAACTAACTAATCCATGTTAAAACAAGGTAAAATAACATTTAGCATCAAAACATGAATAAAAGATAGCTCTTGATAAAATACTTGCAAATTATTACTCATTAACAAGCTCATGAATCATGCAATTATATGTATCTTTTAAAATTAACTCAACATCCCTTTTCCCAATCTATAATAGCATCCAACATAATTCAACCCAAATTTCCAGTAGCTCTCTCATATATAAATGATAGTGTGGTGGTCTCACAAAATAAAAATCAACCTAAACAAACAAAAAGACGCTCCAAGTTTATGCGATAAAGTGTTTCGATCGAAAAACAGAAGTTAGACGTGTGCAAACCGAGAGTGTGTAGGTCCAGTGGGGTTGTCTTCACATCCCCAAGCTTATGGTCTTCACCATCCTTGGATAGCTCTTGGTGCATCTCCTCTAATCCCTGTGAAAAAACTTCAAAACACCGTTTCTCCCATTTCTTTTTCTGTGGGGTGCATTAGTAGTGATAAACAAATAGATTTCTTGCTGCATATAATCCTTAGACAAAAATTCATATGAATGTCCAGAAAGTGTATAATGTTGTATGCCTACTCATAAACTCAATTGGATAAAAAAGATTCATGTTAAAAGTTCTAAGCATGCATCAAACAAAATGGGACAGAATCTGTCCAAAAAAAGCAGCAGCTAAACGTATTTTTCTACCCTACTTAACTTTGTCAAAAATTCCGAAAAAATTCATGCATACAGAGGATGAAAAGTTGCACTACAGTTTAAATATGAGCTCATTCGGAGTTACAGAATAAGAATTAAAAATCATACCGTGCACAGATTCGTGCAGGAAAAATCTCCGAACGCTATAAGCAACTTTTCAACCAAAATGAGTAAAACTTGGCACTTTATTAAAAATTCCAGAAACTAAACTAAACACTAAGTCTCTTGTTACAGCAAGAGGACACAAAGAAAATCACAAATAAAAACAACCGGGTTGCCTCCCGTAAAGCGCTTTCTTTATAGCCATATAGCTAGGCTTCTTACTTGATGTTTATTGTGGACGAAGCTCATGAGGGAGCTTGAACTTTGGTGTGTCCCTCTTCCTTGGGAAGTGTTCCATGCACTTCTTGTGTGGAAACTGAAACTTCACATTCCCTTCTTTTGAATCAATGATAGCACCTGTAGTACGAAGAAAAGGTCTTCCAAGAATAATTGGACTAGAGGTTTTATTCCCCATATCCATGATTAGAAAATCAACAGGCACAAATGTCATATGTAACTCTACCATAACATCACTTACTTTCCCTAAAGCATGTTTAATGGAATCATCAGCAAGTGCAAGTTCAATAGAGCATTTTTCAAGATTTTTCAATTCAAGTACTTCATATAGTTCTTTAGATAAAACAGAGACACTAGATCCTAGATCAAGTATAGCATGGTGTGTCTCTTTTCCAATGGTTACTAGGACTTTGGGAATCCATACATCCCCAAGCTTAGGTGGTATCATAGCCTCTTGGTTGTACCTAGCAATCTTTTCTTTTAAGACATGATTAGCAATATAAGAACCAAAACCAGCTTGGTTATAGTTGATGGAAGGATCACTTGCAAATTTTTGTAAGATAGATATTAATTCATGCAAGCTACAACTCTAAGTCAAGCAATGTTCCTTACTTCACTAAGCATTTTAACTTCCTCAATCCAAACAAAATTCTCATTTCTTTTCTTTAAAGCAGCATTCAAGGCTATTTGGAGATCATCCTCTTTTTCAACATAATTCTTAATATCCTTGTCTAAAGGTCCCAACATAGAAGATATTCTTTCATTTAATTCCCTAGTCAACTTCTTTTTAGACTTGGCATAATTCAATATAGTTTCCATTTTCAAAGAAATTCCCGAAATAGTGTTGTTTGTCTTCTTCATACTAGATTTTGTATGAAGGATAAATGAATGCATCTCATTTTTAGTAGGATAATCTTCCATATAAGTTTGTAGACATAATATTGACCTATCCATAGAAACTTTTAGTTGTTTGATCATAATTTCATCTTTTGATTCTATAGAATTCCCAAATAAATTTTCCATTAATTATTAGCATGTGAGGGATTTCCAGAGGCAAATCTTCCACTAGTCAATGAGTCTAGAAAACATTTTGACCACCCATCTAGACCATTATAAAAGTTTCTTATCAAAGTAGCAGGGGTATATTTGTTGACACCATTTTTACTAATGCCCTTAATTCTATACCAAGCATCCATTAACGACTCTCCATAGTATTGACCAAAGTTGTTCATTTCAACACTAGAAGCCATTTTAATAAAGTTTTTATGTGTTTTTTAATTTTTTATGCAAAACTGAAAATAAATATGCAAACCGAAAAATGCAAGACAATGACAAAACAAGATAAATTGCTTTGAAGGTAAAGATGGATAAGATGATGCTCACGTAGGTGCAACCTCCCCAAGCTTAGGTGTTAGCACAAGTTGGTGATGAAGTTGACTTGGTGAGATATCCTTGGATAAACCTTTCAGCAATGATTCCCCGGCAACGGCGCCAGAAAAACCTGCGTGAAAAGTAAATGGGTTAGGTTGAGACTCCAAGTGCAGAGTGTGTAGTAAGTGGAAGACGTGTTTTCCCCACGAGGGGTGACTCGAGGGTTTAATATCGAACTCTCGGGGAATCAGTAGTGAAGATTTATCTTTCCTATCCTTCTTTTGGTTACCTACAAAACAAAGTAAATGTTTTGGTCCTCAACCTCACCTAGTGGTTGTCAAGCACAAGGTGTGAGAATGATATCAAGATAATATGCAATGCAAACAAGAAATAAATATGCAATGGTGGTAAATAAATATGCAAGGATGGTGGTAGCAATGATAAATGATATTTTTGGGTTTTTTATGATGAATGCAAGATGTAAAAGTGTTTTTGTATTTTCGGATTTTTAAATGGCAGAAAATGGTAAAGTGGTAAAAGTGGTTGGAAAGGTGTTTCTTATGATTAAAAATGGACCGGGGTTCATGATTTCACAAATGCACTCTCTCTTTAATAAAGTGGTAGACAATGGAACACTAGAGTTGACATATGAGATTGCAACACAACAGTTTAATGACAAGTTATAATTATATGGGCATCACGTCCTAACATAGAGACCTTTTGGTTATTAGTCTCTCTTATACTCCACCAAGATGCGAACTAAATCATAACACCTCAGTAATTAAGATAACTCAGAGTATAGCAATAAGTATCATGACATGAAGTTAAAATAAGAACATGCTAGATCTAGTCATGGAGTAGTGGCAATGGTCACACCCACATCTCCGGTAGCATGGTATTTCTTTTTATCCCTAGTGAGGCAACAAAGTAAGGTAAAACACCCAAGTGGATCGCAGAACTTTCTCTCACGTTCACTGCACTAGCCACCCCCGTTACTCCAACTAATGCACACGTTCCCCCTCACACGCTCTCATAAACATGCTTGATCATGACAAGTAAATAAGAACGGGGTACATAATATGCATCTACTTTCATAACTGAAACAAAACCATTGCAATCTCAAACATATATTAACTCATAAAAAGATCCACCACAAAGGTATTACATAGATGACCGTAATCATGTTCAGCAGCTCATACGGTACTAATTAGTGAAGCTCGAGAGAGAGAGAGATACATAAGTTACTTCCACAAACCCATAGTCCAGAGGTGGACTACTCCCTCTTCATCATGGAGACGGTGGAGAAGTCGTTGGAGAAGATGGAGACCACGCTGGCAGCGCCCCGCCGGAGTTTTCCCCCTCCAATCTGCAACTCCAGGTCTCTGTTTCGGTGTTTCTGTGTTTCTGCGGCGCTCCTTCCAGAGAACGTCGGGGGACTATTTTTATAGGAGGTTTTAGGTCAAAACGGAGTCGGTGGAGGAAAGATCGATGACAACGGAGCTCCGAGGCCAAAAGGAGGGGCCCCACGCGGCCAGGTACATGGGCCGCGTGGGCCCACCTATTTTGGCCCTCGGGTCTCCGCTTGTTTGCTTCCTTCGCTCCCACGCTTTGTTCCTTCCAAAAACGGATGCTCGTAAATTTCCAGGTCATTTGGACGTCATTTGGGTCCCTGAAACATTAAAATATAGAAATAGGGTTTTCTGCCTGCGCAGGGTTAATTCCATAAAAAATAGGAAACATATCAAATATTCCCAAAATCATTATAAAACAGTGATATAACCCTTATATGATGCAAATATGACTGAAATATAAGTAAAATAATGCAACGTTCATGTATGCATTTTACATGCATCATATGCCTATTTAGTTAAACTTGCTAGGTTTGTAAAATATAAGGGGTGCTCATCCCACATGAATATGGTGTGTTTTGCATTCAAACGCAAATTACAAATAATGCACACATTCAGGGGGAGCCCGCTTGTCTTTTGCAAATCTTTTGTCGCTAAACATTGTGTTGTCATCAAACACCAAAAAGGGGGAGATTGAAAGGACATTTCTATCCCTATATGTTTTGATGTTTGTTGACAACATAATAAGCAGACAAATTGTGTGCTAAAAGATTTACATGTTCATCTTATATATTCACACATTATGGTGGGATTTCGCCTCTACAAGTGTCAAGCGAGAAGTTGTAGTTTTCCTAGGTTTTACCTTATAGGAAAGCCGTACTATCGAGAGGGGGATCCGCTGTGGATGTTTGGGCGGAATCAATCTTGTTTACATATTTTGCACAAACCAAATATGCACACCACAGCCATCCCATTCCCTGAAATATGTGTTTGGCACATTTTCCTGGCTCCGGTAGTACCGGATGAAATGGCCTGGTAGTACCAAGCTCGCTCGGTACTACCGGACTTGGTACCGAGCTAGGTACCGGTGAACGCCAAAATGCTACTGGACTCTGGGTAATTCCTAAGCGGTAGTACCGGAAAATGTCCGGTAGTACCGATCCTGCGCTTTCCGGTAGTACCGGTGGAAACTCCGGTAGTACCGGGCGCTCGCGTCGCCTGGTCAAAATATCTGTTGACTGCCGCTTTCTGCCGTTCGGTAGTACCGGGCCGTTTGGCCCGGTAGTACCGCGCGTCTGCAGAAAACTGGCCAACGGCCATTTTCTGTGTGGAGTCATATATATACTAGTCTTCTTCTCCAAAGAAGCTAAGCTTTGAAAATCTCTCTCCACCATTGTTGCAAAGTTTCAACATACAAGATCTCCCACTCCATCGGTACAAACACCTTCATACTTTGAGGAGTGACGAAGGAGGTCTTGATCTACATTTCCACCAAAGCAATTTCAATTCCCCCCACTAATCCCTAGTGGATCTTGTTACCTCTTGGGTTCTTTGAACCCTAGACGGAAGTTGTGTTCTTCGTGGCTTTGGGAGCCGCGGGGAAAAGCCAAGAGCCTCCAATTGAGTTGTGGATGCGTGCCTTGGCCTTGTGATTCTTGTGGCTTTGGGATCCATGGGAATTTGGTGAGAGCCTCCAATTCGGTTGTGGAGTGTGCCTCATCCTTGTAAAGGTTTGTTGCCGACCGAGGGCATCATATAGTGACTCGTGGAACTCCTCATTGGAGGATAACACGAGGGAGATAGGGTGTTCCATATCAAGGCTATTCGGGGCTCACTTGTGACCCCGCACCGCTCCAACGAAGACGTAGCTTCCATTGGGAAGTGAACTTCGGGAATCATCTCCGCGTCACCGTGTGGTTATCTCTTATCCTTCTTTACTTGTATTGCTAGCTTAACTTGTTTAGAATATCTTGCTAGCTTGTTTATTGCTTATCATATAGGTTTGTTCACCTAGTTGCATATCTAGAGAACTTATATTTGAGAAATTCCTCAGTTTGATTAAAAGAAAAAGAAAATTTGTAGTTGCCTATTCACCCCCCCTCTCTAGTCAACCTACTCGATCCTTTCAATTGGTATCAGAGCAAGGTCTCTTTATTAAGGGCTTAACAGCCTAAAGAGGAGGATGACTACCGAGGAGGAAGTAAAACTTGCTAAAGAACAACAAGATAAAATTGATAAAGAACAACTTGAGAAAGAACTAAGTGAAGCGGGGATAACCCCACCGATGATGATGCACCGCTCACCATGAAAGCCATGAAAGAACTCTTTGGGTTCATGAGGGGTAAAATGGTGGACGAGGTGTATACTCGGGTCATTAATAATCAAAATGCCTCCTCATCAACCAATGTCTCTATTGGTGAGTCCTTGGTTGATAAAGAGAAAGCTAAAAGTAATGAAAAGTCTCCTCTTAACTTTGCTCCACCTAGTTCATATCTCACTCAAGTTCCACCCACCCAACCTCATTTAAACAACCAAGGTAGACCCCCTTCTAAGCTTGATAATACTCGTTATTTTTCTTGGAAGAAATCTATGAAGTCTTATTTTCGCAGCTATTCAGTGCTTCTTTGGAGGGTGGTTGTACACGGTTACAATCCAGTTGATCCCAACAACTTGACAAAGCAAGAAGAGATTGATGAGCAACTTGATGCAAATGCCAAATACATTCTCGAGAGTGCCATGTCCGCCAATGATGAAGATCATGTGCGGAATCTCAAAACGCCAAGGAGGCTTGGGTTTACCTTGAATCTATATATGAAGGCAATGAAGGCATTCAATGATCCAACATAGCTATCCTTCAACATCAAGTTGACAATTTCATAATGCTAGAAGATGAGACTCCCAATGATCTCTTTCGAAGACTCATGAAGCTTGTTGTGACAATGAGGGAGAATGGAAAGAAGGATATGGACGATGAATGGGTCAAGTCCAAGTTCCTCAAGACCATGGTTCCATACAATGAAAAATATGGTGATGAATATTCATGCTAGAGCTGACTACACAACAATGTCTTCCAATGACCTCTTGGCACAATTCATCACCTATGATACCTTGAAGGCCACTTCCAAGTCTTCCATCAACCAAGCTCGTGGCACTAAGAACCTTGCGTTGAATGCTCATGTGGGAGAACATCCAAGATATGAAGAAAGCACAAGTGTTTATCATGAAGAAGATTTGGAGGGTGAACTCAATGAGGTTCTTGCTCTTGCCGCCACCAAGTATTGGAACAAAAAAAATCTCAAGAGCAACACCTCCCCACCAGTGAAAAGAATGTGCTTTAATTGTGGAAAGGAC
This sequence comes from Poa pratensis, assembly GCA_947311845.1. Taxonomy (NCBI): domain Eukaryota; kingdom Viridiplantae; phylum Streptophyta; class Magnoliopsida; order Poales; family Poaceae; genus Poa; species Poa pratensis. Next base: position 113,458,488 of record CAMZMU010000085.1, on the reverse strand, counting down.
AATCACCTTGTGAAGGATTGCCCTTATGAGAGAAGAGAAGCTTATGGAGGCCAACTCATCTTAAAGAAGAACAAGTACGCCCCAAGCCCAAGGCCTTCATCAAGAGAGATCCTCAAAAGGCTCTTGTCATCGCAACACATGAGGAGTATGAGTCCGGAGGCGAGGAGGAGGATGATGATACAAGTGAGGAAGTGGGGATGGCAGCTCTTCAATGGGCAACCTTCCTCCTTCATTGGCACCCCTCTTCTCCGCTCCAAATGACAACAAGATCTCTAAACCCATGTGCCTCATGGCCAAGGAAACGAAGGTGAATTCCCCACCTAAAATTGCTATCTCCTGTAAACCATCTCTCTTGGATTGTGTTGAGGATGCAGGGAAAAATGAAGAGAAAGAGGATGCAATTAACCTCTTTGTAAACAAGCTCCAAGGTCCAACCAAGAAAATGGTTGAGGCTCTCATGTACAAATATGGAGAAGCCAAACACCTCCTTGACGAGAAGGAGAACATGATTTATGAGCTTGAGGGGCATGCGCGTGATCATGCCGATAAAATTGGTGAGCTAGAAGATCAACTTATGGATGAACAAGAGTATCGTGAGCAACTTGTAAAGGTTTGGGATCCGTGGGAATTTGGTGAGAGCCTCCAATTCGGTTGTGGAGTGTGCCTCATCCTTGTAAAGGTTTGTTGCTGACCTCGAGGGCATCATATAGTGACTCGTGGAACTCCTCATTGGAGGATAACACGAGGGAGATACGGTGTTCCATATCAAGGCATATCTAGAGAACTTATATTTGAGCAATTCCTCAATTTGATTAAAAGAAAAAGAAAATTTGTAGTTGCCTATTCACCCCCCCCTCTAGTCAACCTACTCGATCCTTTCAGACATGACCACTAAACTGATTTTGCATGTCCATCGATACATGGTACCCAGTAGATTTGGGAATGGGAAAATATTTTATTTTGGATAGTCTTGTGCGATGGCAACGGACCAGTGGCCTGGTCGTTGATCGAGTGTTGGCGCTCAAAAGTGGCACCAGAACGAGCTAGGAGGAAGCTTAAAAGATGTTTGAGCTCGAAAAATCAAGCTAGAGATTAAATTCCACCATTATATATAGCCCTCTCCGAGAAGATCAAGACGGATATAAAGATAACCAAAATCAAATCTTGGACGTGAGAGTAAGGATGAAGTTCAGAGAATCTTACGTTAGAAGCAACTTGCACCACAATGCCCTCAAGATAGCCTCAAATGGAAAGATGTTAAACATGAAAGGTTTGCGCCCTCTTTGAGGCAAATAACTTTGCTTTTTTATCATCTCAATCCAAGATCATATTCAACCTCAAAAATACAATCATCAGGGCAGAAGCAAGCGCGGAATGTTTTCCCTTCATTCATGCATTGTTCTATTTAGCGTGGACGAAGCATGAACAAAGCACGACATGTCCATGCTCTCGATATACGGGCTTCCTATCCAAAGTGGAAAGGATTTAGGGTTTTGTTTGTCCATTTTTGTTGTACGGAAATACTTGTTGTTACCTATAGTTAAAAAAAACCAATTCCCATTGTCCTGATAAATTATTATAATCAAACTTTTATTGTGAAGGTCAACACAGTTTCAAAGATAATATGAAATCAACAAAGCATGTGAAGAGGAGGCTTAAACCTGTCAGAAAATGGGATTCCGTTGGATTATGTCTAAAGCTCTAAAATTTTGGCAGATCTCTTCAGAAAGGATTTATCACGCACTATGATTTATAATGCATGGCACAAGATATGTATGAGACCCATGATATCAGTTTTCCATAGTAGTAACCCACGCTATGTGAGTGATCAGAGATCTTGCGAAGCAGAATTTGGAGGCAATCGTCGGTCTACTGGGAAGATGGTATCCTTATTTTAGTTATACCCAGTGGCGGACCTAGAAATATTTTAAAGCCTGGCCAAACTCTAAAGCGAAAGCTTACTATGCTAATTTTTTTGCCAAATTTTCATTAAAATATGCTTGCCGGCCGGCCGGAAGCCCGGGCAAGCGCCCAGGCTGCCGGGACGCTGGATCCGCCACTGGTTATATCCCACTCAGTGAATATGCAATACCCTTAATCTTCCTGACAGGTTGATATTTATCTTAATGTGTGTTGAGTGGCTTATTTAAGCAGAGATTTTGGCAATGTAAAGTACCTTTAGAAGAACACACCTATATGAGTCTAATGGTTGAACTTCACAGTCCATGAGAGTTGCGGTGCTCTCCTCATTAAAAGGTCTTAAAATATGACGTATAGCTCCAGTCACTGGCAAACCCTACGGAAGCCTAATATGAAGCCAAATCCGCAAGAAGAATTCAAGGTCAAGGTAGTTCAAATTGTAAACTAGTGTTGCAAAGTGTTGTAGGTGAAATTTTAACTTAACAGTCTCCACTAAGCACGGAGTACCAGTATATAAACAATGTCATGTAACAATTTCTGCTACTGTCAATTAGTTTAGATATGTTGTCTTCATTCTCTTCACTAGTTAGCATGACTAGTTTATTTCTACTTTTATGGTCATGATTTACCTATTGTTTTCGTGGATTAAACATTATGAAAAAATGCTCATATTTCTAACTTTTGGCACTCGTTGAAACCAGGGTTTACATTAATACGGAGTATATGAAATCTTAGAGCAAAGACAATTAAGAAATGAACATATTACGACATTTCAGAATGTGCTTTGCATGCTAAGTTAGTTGTGATGAATCCTGGAAGGACCTCGGGAGCTATCAACAGGCCACTGAATTTTGTGATGGTGTGGTATGTTCCGAAGAATCGGGCCAGAATTACTGGCCCATATACATCAAATTATTTTTCCTTTGCTACATAGAGGACATTAAAAGAGAATTACAGACATGCATGTATACTGACGTGCACCAAATAAATCAGTTTTGAATTGCATCTGAATTAACAGTAGTAACTCACAACTGACCGGCCGGTGGATCGTATTCACGTACATACATATATGTTGTGTGACGAACAGAACAGAAATGGTGTGTACGTCCTCGATTAATCGCTAATTACGAGTGCTTAATCAGCTTCCGATGTACTTGTCGATGATGGTGCAGAGGCTGGTCTTGGGGACGGCACCGATGACGCTCTCCTTCTTCTCGCCGTCCTTGAACATGAGCACGGTGGGGATGCTCCGGATGCCGTAGGTGGAGGCGATGTTTGGGCAGTCGTCCGTGTTCACCTTGCAGCACTTGATCTTCCCCACGTAGTCCTTGGCAAGCTCGTCGATCACCGGCGCAATCATCCGGCACGGCCCGCACCACGGCGCCCAGAACTCCACCAGCACCGGCGAGTCGGACGCGATCACCATGCTGTCCCAGTTCTTCTCGTCCGCCACAATCACTGTGCCACTAGCGACTCTCAAGATCTGCTTCTTTACGTTCCATTTCCCTAGCGAGATGGATAAGGGTAGTGAAGTACCTTCATCGACGACGTTCTTGCACTGGCAGACGAAGCGAGACGGCCGCCGCGGGGCCACTAGGGCGGAAGGCGACGGGGGCGGCGTGACGACGGCGGGGGCAGCGGTCCTTGGCCTAGACGGAGCGTAGCTGCTGCTGCTAAGCCTCTCCCTGCTGCCGGCCTGGGGCGCGTGCAGGGCCCAGGTTCTGAGGCATGTCTCCAACGCCATTGCTGGTCACGGAGAACGAGGGAGAAAGAAGAAGAGCAAAGGAGCTGGTTCCTGTGCCAGTATCCTGGCGAGGAGAAGAGAGGGAAAAAGATGTGAATGGTGTAGTGTGGGAGGGAGGAGGATAGGATTTGTTTGCCTCTGCCATTGGATGACAGGGAAGAGGTTTTGGGGGCATTGTGAGGTGGCCAGAGCCCCCTGCTCTGCATGTGGATGAGGTGATTTTCATCTCCTGATCTTTTTTCCTGCGTTCGTGTGTCTGGCTCCCGCCCTAACAGTAGAAGGTTTTAAACTGCTTATGAAATAACACGGTCGTGCTAACTTACATCTGTTTTTCGATTTGAACATAGTTGACTTCCCTTCTTCAGAAGGACTTCGATGTCCTCTCCTTTCTTCTCCATGGTCGGTGCTGACAAGCAGCAGATGGCGGTGCCAAAGAAGCGATGACACGGATGTCGTGATGCGGCAGATACAAGGCGATGCTCGGGTTAGGTTTGTAGTTTGACTTGGGAGTTTAGAGGGATGACCTTATTCGACGATGACAATGGCTGGAAATACCGTCGAGGGAGTGTGTGTGTTTGAGAGAGGTGTGTGTGCCGGGGGGACACGACAATGGGAAAGGAGGAGGGCTTTCCCACAGACGACGCCATTCACCTCTTCCCCTTTCTCCTTCCCACAGACGACGTCAATTGACGTGGCGTTACCACGGCAATACCCATCGCTGATGGTATAGGGATTCGAGAGAGGGAGAAACGAGTGCACTGGTAGAATCGTCGGCCAACAAGAAGAAGGTTTACCCAGGTTCAGGCCCCCGGAGGGTAATGCCCTACTCCTACTTTTCTGATCTGGTATTGATGATGAAGGTTACAATGTCGCCGAGATGGTTATGGAGGTGGAGATTTGATCTCTCTACGGTTTCGAATCCTTTGCTCGCGGCCCCTCCCAGCCTTTATATAGGAGGCTGGGTCTCGAGTGCTCGTGACCGATTAGGTTACAACGTCGGTGGAACTTTAGGGTTTCCTAATCTTCCGAGCTAAACTTGCTGCGTACTCCAAGGGATGTCGTGGTGGATACATCCACAGCCTTCGTGTAAGATTGGGCTTCATGGACCATACGGTGGGCCTTCGGCCGGACCTCACCATGTATGCCAGTGGTGGGGTATCCGGAGGGTATACCCATGTCATGGGTACTGGTTCATCCAAACCATTGAATGCTGAGGCGAGAGAAGGAGAGAGAGTGGGCTATAACAACAGGCAATTTGGGTGGTGGGGTTGAAAACCATTGAATGAAAAACCCATGTTATCAAAACTGAATGCGTGTCGCTGATGACTGTATTTCATCAAGATCAAACTTGACATTCTCAATATTTCATATTAGTTTCAATCTAAAACTGGCAATGCGATGACTAATTAATTACAATATCGGCAAAGCTCCATATCTACGTACGATGTCACCGATTTAATGTGAATTGGGAGGAAATCACATATCCGTCTCTACTCCGCAAATGAAGTCACCAATATAAGAGCTTTTTGCCTCATTAAAACGATCAAAATTTTAATTTTGGTCATCTCAATTTGTGGCTGTTTGACGAATCCATAGTCAAATTAACAAATCATCCAAAATTCAAGAGCTAGAGACTGTGAATGGGATGCTTACATAACCTCTTGCCCCACACAAAAAACATGTGTGGGATGGCTCGGTCTCCCACATTTCCTCTCCTAATTTGGCTTCTCTTCTACTCTATAAAATGTGTGGGAGTTAAGGAAGGTTTTAAATTAATAGAAAAGGGCCCGACTTGGTCCATACAAGCATACCTCGTCGGAAGACATTTCCACAAACACATACTAGGTGCAGCATGCTCCCTTGATGTCTAGGCTAAACAAACCAAATCCTACCTGCAACGAACACGACACATGTATGTTGAATATATAAGCAATTTAGCAATTGATTTAATCCACGAAAACAGTAAGCAATTTATGACTAGAACAATCAGAATTAAACTAATCATGCGATCTACTAAAACAGTAGATAAACAGAACAAATCTACACCATATACTACTAGCAGAAATTGTAGTAGTAACTCGAACAGGAAGATCATGAGATCATACTGGCAGCAGCGGCAGCGGAAGCAGAAGCGGAAGCGTCACCCATGTCGTCGATGAAGAGGCTGCCGATGTCGGGGAAGAAATCGTCGTTGGGGAATAACTTGAAGCCAGTAGTCGCGCGAGTGCGCTCCCCAAAAACCTGATCGCCCCTCTCCTGTATAGGATCACAAGAGGCGGGGTTCCGGAGGCCTACTGTCCCTTCAACCGGTGCACGCCGGAAGATGGGATGGAGAAGACTTGGAATACGGCGGCGCAAGGTTCTAGAACTAGGACGGCGAGCGACCATGTGTTACGTGTAGTGGCGGCTAGGGTTCGCTCGGCCTGTATATATAGTGTAGTTCGGGTAGGACGTGGGCGCAGCCGCACGATCGAGTCGGTAACAGCCCCCGATCCAAAGGAATCGGAAACGGCTGAGTAATTAACGCGTTCGTTAATTATCAATCAATGACTCGTTTAATTTTTCTGAACAACAAAAATATAAGCTCGGCTCGGCGAGATTCCCGCAACCCGCGGCGTGACGCGGCGTGTCGTGACGAGACAAGCGAGCGGTGGCGGCGGCGGAGGAGGAGGAGTGCGTGGGAGAGAGCCTTCTGTTCTCACAAGCACACCAAGTAGCACAACACTCCACCTTATAAAGTGGTGCAACTCTCTCCCAACTAGCAATGTGGGACTAAACTTTAGTTCCCAAACCAGCCATATAAATGGGCCATGAGATTTTCGGAATTTAATTGGGCCATGTGCAAAATCTGGGATTTAATTGGGCCATGGACAAAAGTTGGGCAAAAGCCCATAAAATTCCAACAATCCCCCACAAAGTCTCATTGGCACACATCTCATCATTCAGTTCCAAAACATTGTTTTATATACCGGTGCTTAGTGGAGACTGTTAAGTTGAACTTGCACTTAAAAACTTATGCTACACTAGATCACAACTTGGATAGTGGACTATGCCTTGAACTAAAAGTTTGCTACACTAGATCACAACTTGGATAGTGGACTATGCCTTGAACTACAAGTTTGCTGCGACCTAGTTTCACACAAGTCCTTGACCGATACTGGGCTGCCGCAAGGCTTCCCCGCGGGTGGAGCTTATGCGTCGGAGCTTATGCGTCATACTCCAAGACCTTTCATGAGTTTATTAAAGAGCACCCAACTCTCATAGACTACGACGTTTAATAGTCAGACTCATATAGGTGTATTCCTCAAGAGATGCTCTGCAGGACAACATCTCCGCTTATAAAAGTAAGCCACTTGGAATACATTAAGATAAATATCAACCTGCCATGCAGATCAGGAGAGTATTGCATCTTCATGGAGTGGGAAAAATAATGTAGGGATACTCTCCTCCCAGCTGATCAACAGCTTGTCTCCCACTTCTAATTCACGGGATCTCCGATCACATAGAATGGTTTACCACTGTGGACAACTCATACCGTGGGTCTCAAACCCATCTCCCTCGATGCACTATCTATCACATTACGTGATAAACCCTTTGTGAAGGGATCTGCCAAGTTCTTAGACGTTTGGATATAATCCAACGCAATAACTCGGAGTTTTTCAATTTTCTGACAGATTTCAATCTCCTCTTCACATGCCTTGATGACTTCAAATTATCCTTAGAACTTTTAATCTTAACTATCACAGTTTGATTATCACAGTTCATAAGGATAGCGGGTATTGGTTTTTCAACCACAGGTAAGTCCATCAAGAGCTCACGAAGCCACTCTGCTTCAACAGTGGCTGTGTCTAACGCTGTGAGTTCTGCTTCCATAGTTGACCTCGTTAAGATGGTCTGCTTGCAAGACTTCCAGGAAACAGCGCCACCACCGAGTGTAAACATAACCACTCGTGGCCTTAATCTCATCAGCATCAGATATCCAATTAGAATCACTATAACCCTCCAGTACCCTCGGATACCCGGAGTAGTGAATTCCATAGCTCGCAGTGCCTTTTAAATAACGCATAACTCTCTCAAGAGCATGCCAATGATCATCTCCCGGATTAGAAACAAACCGGCTCAACTTGCTCACAGCAAAAGAGATGTCAGGCCTCGTGGCACAAGCCAAATACATAAGCGAGCCAATAATCTGAGAATATCTCAGCTGATCTCTAGCACTCTGTTGATTCTTTCGAAGCAACACACTAGGATCATATGGTGTCGGAGAAGGCTTGCAGTCGTCATACCCGAAGCGACTCAAACCTTTTCCACATAGTGAGACTGAAGCAGTGTAATCCCACCATTACCATCTCTCAGCAGCTTGATGTTCAAGATAACATCAGCCACTCCTAGATCCTTCATCTCAAAACAGCGAGATAAGAAATCCTTAACCTCCTTAATAATTCAAGGTTGGTTCCAAAGATCAGTATGTCATCGACATACAGACAGAGAATAACTCCCTCGCCCCCACCATGGCGATAGTACACACACTTGTCAGATTCGTTTACAACGAAACCTGCAGCAGTTAAAGTTCTTTCAAACTTTTCATGCCATTGCTTAGGAGCTTGCTTCAGGCCATATAAAGACTTTAACAACTTGCACACCTTTGCTTCCTGACCAGGTACTACAAAACCATCGGGCTGATCCATGTAAATTTCCTCGTCTAACTCTCCATTTAGGAAAGCTGTCTTAACGTCCATTTGATGAACGAGAAGACCATGCGAGGCAGCCAACGAAAGTAGCACGCGAATCGTGGTCAGTCTAGCCACAGGTGAGTAAGTATCAAAGAAGTCTTCACCTTCTTTCTGGGTATAACCCTTGGCCACAAGCCGCCTTGTACTTCTCAATAGTACCATCAGGCCTAAGCTTTTTCTTGAACACCCACTTACATCCTACAGGTTTACACCCATAAGGACGATCAGTGACTTCCCAGGTTCCATTAGCCAAGATGGAATCCATCTCGCTACGGACAGCTTCCTTCCAGTAGTCAGCATCAAGAGATGCATAGGCTTCTGAAATGGTACTGGGTGTGTCATCCACAAGGTACACAATGAAATCATCACCAAAGGACTTTGCAGTCCTCTGTCTCTTGCTCCTAACAGGAACTTCATTGTCATCCTCCACAGGATTATCAGTGTGTTCTATCGAAATGGTAGGATCAGGAATATCAACCAATTCCTGACTAGATGTATTAGGTATCTCCTGATTTGATGAGCTAGGCATATCCTTCATCGGAAAGATTTCCTCAAAGAAAGTCGCATCCTTCGACTCCATAATCGTACCAACGTTAACGTCGGATACCTCAGATTTTACTACCAAAAATCTATAACCAACGCTATGAAAAGCGTAGCCCAGAAGAACACAATCCACGGTTTTTGGTCCAAGCTTGCGCTTCTTGGGAATTGGTATATTGACTTTCGCCAAACAACCCCAAGTACGAAAGTAAGAGAGTCTCGTATTTTTCCTTTCCCATTCCTCAAATGGAGAAACAGTTTTCGTCTTTGTGGAACTCGGTTTAGGACATGACAAGCTGTCAATAAAGCCTCCCCCACCATGCCTTGGAGAGACCCGAAGTGTCTAACATGGCGTTAACCAAATCAGTTAGAGTTCGGTTCTTTCTTTCAGCCACCCATTTGACTGAGGCGAGTAGGGAGGCGTCCTCTCATGGATTATACCATGTTCCGCAAAAACGAATCAAACTCATTGGAAAAATACTCTCCACCACGATCAGACCTTAGCCGTTTAATTTTCCGATCAAGTTGGTTCTCTGCTTCAGCTTTATAGATTTTAAAGTAGTTTAAAGCTTCATCTTTTGATTTCAGAAGATACACATAACAATATCTAGTGGAGTCATCAATAAGCGTCATGAAATATTTCTTTCCGCCTTTTGTCAACACGCCATTCATCTCACAGAGATCCGAATGTATAAGTTCCAGTGGTGCCAAGTCTCTTGCCTCAGCAGTCTTATGGGACTTGCGAGGTTGTTTAGCTTGCACACACACTTGACACTTGGAACCTTTGACAGTAGTGAATTTCGGAATTAAATCCAAACTAGCTAGCCGCGTCATGCAACCAAAGTTAATATGACAAAGTCGTGAATGCCAAATATTGGACTCAACCTCATGACAAATATGATTAATAACTTTAGTGCAAAAATCTGACAAAGATAGGCGGAACAAGCCTCCGCACTCATAGCCTTTACCAACAAATTGTCCATACTTAGATATTACAACTTTATTGGACTCGAAAACCAACTTATAACCATCTCGACACAGAAGAGATCTGCTGACGAGATTTTTATTGATGGAGGGCACATGATGCACGTTCTTCAGCCGCACGATCTTCCCCGAAGTAAACTTCAGATCGACCGTGCCAACACCATAACAAAAGCATGTGACCCGTTCCCCATCAGCACGGGAGAAGTCCCTGTGACCTGGTAAGAAGAAAACATGGAGGCATCACACAAACATGTACATTGGCACCAGTGTCAATCAACCATTCAGGAGAATAACAAACTGAAAGGATGGTAGGAAATATACCGTACCCAGAATCCTTCATCTCGGTGTCGCCAATGACAACATTGGCAGTCTTGCCGTTGTTGTCCAGTCCGGCAGCTCATGGCGGTTGGGACAGCGAGGTGCCCAGTGAGTTGGATCACCGCAAACATGGCATGATCCCTTCCTCGGCTTATTGTTGTTCTTCTTAAGTTGGTAGGCTGTTTTGGCTTGTGCCTATCATCAGACTTGCCTTTGCCCTCAGATTTGCCCTTGTTATATTTGGGTTTGTGGGACTGCTGGAAATTCTTCTTCTGTACCATGTGGGCACTAGAACCAGCCTCAGCAACTCGAGCACGAGTGTCCTTTGCTCTCGCCTTCTCTTCCACGTCAAGAGACCCAATGAGATCCGAAACGGAAAACTCTTGTCTCTTGTGTTTCAGAGCAGTAGCAAAGTTGCTCCATGAAGATGGAAGCTTAGTGATAATGCCACCGGCAACAAACTTGTCCGGCAGGTTACACTTAAAATGCTCAATTCTTTTGCGAGTGACTGTATCTCATGAGCCTGTTGTACAACAGAACGCTCATCAGTCATTTTGTAGTCATAGAATTGCTCCATGACGTACAACTCGCTGCCAGCGTCTGAGGCCCCAAACTTGGCCTCGAGCGCATCCCACATATCCTTGCCGTTATCAAACGACATGTACGAGTCCACAATGGAGTCGTCAAGGATACTAAGGAGGGCACTCTTGAAAAGAGTATCGAGCCTCTCATATGCTCTAATTGTTCAGCATTAAGCTCGCCCTCAGGCTTGCCTTTGGTGGCGGCATAGCAGTTACTGTTTTGGAACCAGTAAACTGATATCATGCGCCACCGTTTGTAAAGCACCCCTTTAAAGGGAAATGACTTCGTTGACGCGAGAAAGCCAGGCGATGCAAATTGCCTATAATCAGGTTTTTGGATTGTTGAATATATAAGCAATTTAGCAATTGATTTAATCCGCGAAAATAGTAAGCAATTTATGACTAGAATATTCAGAATTAAACTAATCACGCGATCTACTAAAACAATAGATAAACAGAACAAATCTACACCATATACTACTAGCAGAAATTGTAGTAGTAACTCGAACAGGAAGATCAGGAGATCATACAGTGTGGCAGCTGTGGCAGCGGAAGCAGAAGCGGAAGCGTCACCCATGTCGTCGATGAAGAGGCTACCGATGTCGGGGAAGAAATGTCGTTGGGGAAGAACTCGAAGCCAGTAGTCGCGCGAGTGCGCTCCCCAAAAACCTGATCGCCCCTCTCCCGTACAGGATCACAAGAGGCGGGGTTCCGGAGGCCTACTGTCCCTTCAACCGGTGCACGCCGGAAGACGGGATGGAGAAGACTTGGAATACGGCGACGCAAGGTCTAGAACTAGGACGGCGAGCGACCATGTGTTGCGTGTAGTGGCGGCTAGGGTTCGCTCGGCCTGTATATATAGTGCGGTTCGGGTAGGATGTGGGCGCAGCCGCACGATTGAGTCGGTAACAGCCCCACGATCCAAAGGAATCAGAAACGGCTGAGTAATTAACGCGTTCGTTAATTATCAATCAATGACTCGTTTAATTTTTCCGAACAACGAAAATATAAGCTCGGCTCGGCGAGATTCCCGCAACCCGCGGCGCGGCGCGGCGTGTCGTGACGTGACGAGACGAGCGAGCGGCGGCGGAGGAGGAGGAGGAGTGCGCGGGAGAGAGCCTTCTGTTCTCACAAGCACACCAAGTAGCACAACACTCCACCTTATAAAGTGGTGCAACTCTCTCCCAACTAGCAATGTGGGACTAAACTTTAGTCCCCAAACCAGCCATATAAATGGGCCATGAGATTTTCGGAATTTAATTGGGCCATGTGCAAAATCTGGGATTTAATTGGGCCATGGACAAAAGCTGGGCAAAAGCCCATAAAATTCCAACAATGTAGTGGAAAAAATAGATCTAATTTCTATGGCTAAGCAATTTCGATGGCAACGCAATGAGGAAGATAACCAAGATCGAGCCCCACGTCAGTTTTTTTCCTATTTGCAACTCGGGGAAGAGGGAGGCACAAAAGAGAAGGTCACTGGCTCGGTGGCAGAAGGGGACGGGGCGGGCTGATCGTCTGACCTAGTTGACATCTTTCACCGTTAAGACACGCACGACGGCCAACATGTGAAGCGGCACACATGTGCCAACACATGCTTATTGTATCTACAATGGTTCATAAAACAGTTTTATTTTACTCATGGCACTTAACCGTGATATAGCAAAAAAAATATGTTCTACAATGGTTATTTTTAGACTTATCTCCGATAACCAGAATCCCTAAATATGTGGTGAGAGAGATGTTGCTAAGAGATGCTAAGAGAAGACAAACATCTTTTTTCGTTTCGATCTTCCAACTCAACAATTAGCCTATGTGGCGAGGCTAAGATATCACCATTATACATACCCTTACGTCGAGACCTCCCATGTTGTGATTTTTATATTTTTTACTTTATTCATTGGAAACCGAGCCGACTGAAATTGCTACCATTTTTTTGTATAGGAATGGTCCCCAAAGAACCCAGATGCTACTCATTATCAACATCGGGGGGGTTACAAATTACATAAAGACACACAAAGAAAAGGAAAATTATAGTCAAGACCTTCACTTTTACAATAAGAACCATGGAAAGATGAAGAGGAAAGTAATCGAATCCTCCAGGCCCTTCTCACTACTAGAAATCCCAATATTTCCGACGGTAAAATCTAATAACCGACGGGCCGTCGGCTATTATGCTCATAACCGACGGTAGCACCAATGCCCGACGGTTTCGAACTAACTCTCGGTTATAACGACCAATAGCCGACGGTGAAATGTAATATCCGACTATCTAAATTTAACGCTCGGCTATGTGCATAAATGGCCGACGGTACATTGGTAACTCTCGGTTATTTGATATGATTGCCAACGGGAAATAGCAATAAACGACGTTAACGTTGACACTCGGTGATACGTATCTTTTTTTTTTTTTGCGGAGAAAAACGCAGAACTTACATCGGACAAGTTACAAAGAGGCCCCCAGAAGAAACAAAATTACAGCCCAGCCCCTGAGCAACTCGACCACGCCGGAGACGACGCAACGCTGTCGGTGGCGCGCCGCTGCTCAAACTCCTCGCTTTGCCTTGGAACAGGAGCCTCCCCAAGCAGGCGGGAAGTCGCCGATCACCGATCCCGGAGGATCTACGCCGGAAGCCGCCGTCGTCGTCACGCCGATGAAGATCCACATCTTCCAGATCTTGAAGCCGGATCCGCCATCCTCGAACTCCGGCACGGGGAAGTCGCGCTTGACAGCTCCTCCGAGCTGCACACGCGACGGAGGCGGAAGATCCACAGCAGAGCTTCACCGAAGCACCGCCATCGAGGAGGAAGATCTTCGCCAGCAAACCACCACTCCGACCGCGCCACCACCCTCCCGACGCCGCCGGCTGGAACCCACGCACACCTAGACTATATACAGGCCGGGATCCACGGATTCCCCACCCTCCCGCCGCCGGAGCGGCCGCCGGAGGGCGAGAAATCCGGCGGATCCGCGGCTGCGAGCTGGAGCGCACGGGCGAGCCCAAAAGTCGCTGCTCTCTACTGTAGATGGAGAGAGGGGACGGTCCAAGGTCCGAACGAGATGAGGCGGTGATACGTATCAGCTTATTCTTTTTTTAACTGACATATTAGAACATTCTTCTAATATACTTTTTAGCTTGTATTCTTGATTTTTACTTTAAAAGCACTTCGGTACCAGACACGACGCGTAAACCAACCAAGAAAATTGGTTCCGATCAATCATGACTCCAACTAGAGCCGAACGCAAGTTAAAAAAAAAAAAATAGAGCCGAACGCCCAGTCGCCCACATCCCCTGATTTCTCTCCCTCTCCCTTATCCTTGTGGCCTTCTCTCTGTTTCCCAACCACCGCTCCATTCATTCCTCTCTCCCCGCACCTCGCCCACCTGACCCTGATCTGATCTGGATCGAACCACCGACCACCGTGACGGCCGGCTTTCGCCGCGCCCAGGCCGCACCTTCAACTCGTCGACACTGCGCTTCTACACCGACGAAGCGGCGGCGGCGGTTTCGCTGGCGAAGGGAACAAAACGCTGCGCTTCTACACCGACGACACCCCCGGCTGCTCCGGCCGCTCGCGCACCAGGTTGTGCCCTTTCTGCTTCTTTCTTCGGTTCCTCAGTTCAGATCAGATGGTTTCGTAATTTTGTTGTGTACTAACAAACATACTAATTTTTTATTTCCTTGATCCTTTCCGAGTTAGACCTGGCAAAGGTGGTTTTGTGCAACAGATCCAATAGACCAGACTTTCTCCATCCTCACGTCCTCTGATAGAGATCTGTCCAACTTTACTTAACTTAACGTGCTACGTAAGCATCATGCTAGCTCCATCTTTTACTTAATTTGTGATACTTCCTGCATTTTAGAGAACTGGGTGTCGCCGTGTGGCAGAATTGGATGGGGCGATGCCTACAGTGAGTAGAGGGACAAAAGGCTACGATGCACAATACTGAATGTGCATCTGAGCCAGATGTTGGAGTGAGATTTCTGATTTCCGGCACTATCACAATGAAGCAAAAGTATAGTTTCAGAGTTGTCATTGAGAAAGCAATTTTGCGATTTACTTTTCTTGGACACTATTATTTTACGAGAATGGCCATCTCATTCAAGGTACGAAATAGGGCACTTGTGAATCACAAAGTTGTGCTGGGGATTTTTACAGTAAGTCACATATTGATCCATCTGCTAGTTTTGTGGTCTCAACTAGGAACTATTGTGTTGTGTGAATCTGTTTATCAAAATCTAAGTTGAGTGGTAGTAGTACTTCTATTTTCCGCCTTGATTACAGTAATATATTTTGGCTTGCATAATTCTGTAACTTGTCTGACTTATCTTTCAATTTTTTAAGAGTATTTCCATTTGTTGCCCCTTCTTATGATTTATGTATTCATCTTTCTTACAATTAGTTCGGTAATTTTTGTAGGGAATGGGAGGCAATGTGTGAGGTAGTCACAATGATGAGAATGGCATCTCTCGTGATGTAGAGAAGATACTTCTTAGAGGCCATTCAACCAAATGAAGTTCTCAAGCTGGATCGTGTGTTTGATGTTATTGGACAAATTTTCTTATGCAAAATGTGTAGAACATTATGTTCTTTTTCATTTGGATGATAATTAATATTGTGTGATTCGGGTATAACTCTTGTTCTGTTTGTGATGCATTTTGAGATTGTGTTGAAGTACATACGGTTCTTAAATAATCTTACCGAGTCTCACGCATTACTACTGGTCTGAAGGCTGATTTTATAGTACTCTACTAGATTAGATGACCAGTGCTTCACACCTGCCCCTGAAGAGCAATGGTGACTGACATTGGGGCCAAATGTACGTTGAATTATTTGGACGTCCGGTATTGCTCTAATTGACGTTACCAGGCGCCCTCTTAGCTATAGTAATAATTGACGGGACGGATTGACCGTCGAATATTGTGAATACCGACGGGATAAAACTACTATCGGTAAATATATAACCGACGGGGAACTGTCGATTATTGGCATCATTGATCCATGTATTGGCGGCTGTTGACCAAAACATAAATGACGGTGCACCGTCGGCTTCTTACTGTCAGTGTAAATAATAGCCGAGTGTACCGTCGGCCATTTGGGTAATGGCCGACCGAGCATCACCGACGGGTGATAACCGACGGTGTACCGTCGGATACATGTTTAACCGACGGTAAACTAAAATAACCGACGGGAGTTTAGCCCTCGGCTATATGGGGATATCTAGTAGTGTCTCCACCGCAACGCAACGACGAACTCAATAGCCGGAGCAACGATACTAGCACCAGGGACGAACCACTTGGGCCAACACCTTTGGAAACTCTTCCACCGGAGTTGAAGATCCTCCCAACCGGAGGAAGAACAACCCGCAAAATGCGGTTGAGGAGGGTCGCCCTTCGACCATGTGAAGCAGCAGCAAGAAGACATGCCATCACATCATCTGTAGACTGTAGCTGAGTGACTCCAAGCGATTTGAGAAGCATACGAAACCAAGCCTCCTCCTTCCCCTCCCCTCCTTCACCTCCCTATGACCGGAGCAGAAGAAAAGCATAGCCCGCCTGAACATCACCGGCTGGACCTTCCATATCTGGAAGGCACCCTTTGAGCTTATTAGATGGGGAGGCAGCAAATCCCTCTCCCCCCGCCCTCGGCTCCGACCACCGACGCGGCACAGAGAGGAGAATGACACCCACCAGGAATGCAACTCGAGTGCACTGGGATCTAGCAACCCCTCGGCATCAAGCCATACTCCACGCTGAGAAAAAACAACCTACCACTACAACTATGTACAGGAAGGGGCCGGCCTCCCCTCACCCCTCTGCACCCGGCCGGCGAGCCGCCAAGGAAAAGAGGGAGAGGAGCCGGGGCGGCAAGGAAACATTGCTACCTCAAGTAAAGTAACCCATAGCCACGAACGAAACTGGCCCAGAAGTTTTTGCTCAAGCAGTAGCACACATCAAAATGGTGTATTTACAGAAAAGCCCTCAAGGTAGTAGTGCTAGTGCTACAGCTACAATAAATCGGAAGATGATCACACCGTTAGGACGTTGGGTAAGACCTAAGCTATTCAGAGGGCCTCCACGCATAAGCCTATCATCAGAGCGTCAAAGCCCTAAAGGCGTGACTCCCTCGGCGGCGCCCACCATGTCGACGCCCTCCGGCTCCGGCGAAGCGGACGGTGTAGCTCCCGCCGCCTCCACTTACTATGACGTGTACGGCCTCGACGTACGTGCTTTCTTCCCGTCTTATTTTTCTCCTCTTTGTGTGTGTGTGCGTGTGTGTGTGTGTGTGTGTGGGGGGGGGGGGGGGGGGGTAAATTAAGCTTTCACTGTTTCAGAGTGGTAGAACCGGGGAAGTTTTAATCACCTGGAGATGTATAATTATGTTGCTAGGAAAGGCAGTATTTTCGTTTTAGGTTTGTTATTGTCTCGTTAATTCCCCTTCGCGGGAAGTGTGACGCAACTGGTGTTTTGGAGTTTTAGTTTGTTATTAAGATTGGAGTAGATGCTCATGGAACTGCAGCATTAGATTGTAATGTGATTCCCTGCTCATGTGATTTATGGTGAAGATGGCAGTTTTCCGTGAGTGTTTCTAGTGGGGGTTATGTGTGTGAAGCTTCTTTTGGGAGTTTTCTCAAAGATATGAAGCGAGGATGCTTAGGTATGTTTCCACTGAACTTAGGTATGGTGATATGGTACAAAATGCAACACATTGATATTGGATTGTTCCACCGAACTTCTGGGGACAAAAACCTAGGCTGATTGCTTGTTTGGCAGAAGAGTGTATTTACTCTGTCAAATAAAAGAAATTTGCTCCACTTGGTATTGATGAATTCTCTGTGGACTGTTTCTATCAGAGTTCGCCCTTGACACTACAAACCTTCTATGATGGCTCTGTTTTGCAAATATCTGAATTGAACTCTACATAATATAAATGGACAGCAGTATGTTTTATCAGAGTTCTATGCTGGCTCTGTTATCAAATGTTTTAATTGAACTCTACATAATATAAATGGACTATTAGATTCAGGACTGATGTAGTTGACATTTGGTATCTGGATATTTGCTCACTCGTTGTTGGTCAGGGAGCAATCTTGTGTGGCTGACATTACTGATTAACATATTTACTGCTCCAAGCTATACCTTATTTCTTACAGAATTAATTCTCGAACTGTTTTTTATATCTAATCCAGGCCAAACCTGACGTTGTTTTTAAGGAGTCCACTTCAGATTCTACATTAAATTTACAGGTCCCTTTCGTAACAGAAACACCATGCAGATTGACCTGATTTGTTTCTCTTTTAACCCACTATTTATTTATAACACAGGATGTCCAGGGGCTGGTCACCTGGGTTCTTGGTGAAGGCATGCTGCCTTCTTGGGTGTTTGTTAAAGTAATTCTCTTTGCTTGTCATTCTTACTCCATGGAGCACATTTTTTTTTTTAAACTTTCCACTGTATAATTCATTGTCGATGAAGAATAACTGAGGTTTTTCTTGTTCATATTTTTTCATCACTGCACTTTGGGCTGAGAACAACTAAGTTCTATTTCGGAAACATGTGTTACATCCATATAAGGTTATTTGTAACTAGTGATGACAATAAGTGAATTATGTAAGATGTTGATGTGCAATAAGCATTGATACTTGATCTGCATATGCAATATTGGATTTGCTAATTGTTTTAGATTATTTGATGCTTCAGAAATCTTAACTCTTCTTAGCACTAAAAGTATGCTTGTCTTTGATCTTCAGAACAAGCCTCTTATCCCAAAAGTTATCCTTTTGTATGTTCCTGGCCTCGATGCAGCTTTATACATGTCGCAGTCCCGCCTCCTTTCTTCTTTGAAAGAATTGTGTGGCAATCCAAAACCTGTTTTAGCTTCCAGGTTTGTGCATTAAACAGAAGTCTTAATGTTTTGCCCACAGCTTTTCGTATTCTGATGTGGCACCATTATGTCTTACTTCATATTTCTGGCAGTTGTGTACCAGACGAAAGGCACACCATTGATGCACTCCTAACATGCAGAGTAAAGCGAAAGCGCCAGGCACAAACATTAAACCATTCATATGAATCTGCTGGAGGTATGACGTCATCACGCCATGACTCCTTAGGATTGTGTTTTTACTTGTTGAAGTCCGTATTTTGCTTTGCTGGGCTCATACGATGTGATTTTGTCTTCTATTATGGTAGTAGCCGAAAAGATCTGAGGTTTGCTTGATGGCTAAGATTCTAGTTTGGAAGATTCATGTTATTTATTAACTACTCCGATGTTATTTATTAACTACTCCGATCATTTTCTGGTGCCCTTTACTTCCTACAATACTGCAGTTTTATAACTTGTAACATGAGCAGTTACACTTATTCATCAATACCCTTTATACTGTTATTTACTTCTGCATTTCTTAATCATTTTCCATTTTGAAATTTTATTGTCAAATTTCAGCTTGCATTATAATTTGAAGTAATGATCACATCAGAATTTCTCTCATCAGCCCAGAGCTGAGAGTATAGCCACTTTTTTTTCCGATAAAACGCAAAGGAGCCTTTGTGTTTCATTTCATTGAAAAGATAGAGTTGGTTTACAAGCCTCCTAGGAGGTGGAGTTCATGCATGAATGGAAAACTAATGAACATCCCAAGTGGGCGGCAAAATGACACGCAGGCCATGAGCCCCGGCTCTTTCCCAAAGCTTGGCTTCATCTTTGATCTTAGTGACCAAGACGTGGACCAGAGGCTGGGCAAATTGGATATATGTTTTGCAGAGCATCTATCATTTGTTTTGCTGGCTCAGTATGTCTCCCTTTAGCTCTCTAAGCTCAAGATGTTCTTCTCCAGTCTCTCTAATTTCAAGATGTCTTCTAAAAACTAATTAATCATTCTCTACTTTTTTTTGGCTTTTCTGTTTATTTGGTGTTTCTGCACATTTACTGAAATTAGATTATTAATTCCTTTTCTGTGACAAGTGCGTACTCCTGACTCCTGAATCTAAATTAATTTTAAAATTTATATTTATATTTTGGCAATTAATTAACCTTTTTTCAGGTACATTATCGAGTCTGGATGACCTGAAAGATATACCCTTTTCTGTTAAATATTACACGCTTTCTGCGGAAGACTTACACGATAATGGCTACTCAATCTGTGTACCAGGTTGGCTTTTCTTTTCTGTCTCCACCATCCACTTTTTGCTCTGATGTTCAAATGAAAGTTTGTTATTTTCTTGCCAAAATTGCCAGGTTTTATCCCTACGGTCCCAGCTCCTTCAGGCTCTTCTCCATATGAAATTCTAGCACTTGACTGTGAAATGGTAAGATTATTGTCTGTTTGTAGAATGTTTGTCCATGTACATTTTGAGGCCCTTGTTTGATTAGTCTATCCAAGAAATTTTGACTTATTAGATTTGTCTAGTTGATAGGAACATTTATGCTACTTTCTTTTTATTCTAATATTCGTTAAAGTTTATCGCATGTTACTTTTCAGTGCGTGACGGCTGCTGGATTTGAACTTACAAGAGTGACATTAGTCGATATTAAAGGAGAGGTATGGACTTCCCTTTCCCAAACTTGGTTAGAGCACACATTGCTATTATGAAGAATCATCCCTATCACTGTAATGCTTGACTGAGATTTTTATCTTCTTTTGATCAAATTGATCTTAATATGGCAAAATAATATTTCTTCTGTATGTATGCTTGCATAACCCATTATTTTCTTCACACTGCCCATGTGCCTGTTTTAACTCGGTTGCAATCTCTTCAGGTGGTACTGGATAAACTAGTTAAGCCTGCCAATCCAATCACTGACTACAATACAAGGTAATATGATGCCTTTGCTTTCCTTTCTTGCCGATCTACTAGGAACTTGTTGAGTGTTTCTGTCAATTCTCGATGTTAAATTAAGTTATGATATTTGAAGATGGTTGGAGTTGTTACTGCTCTTTGAACCACTATCAAATTCTTATTTATCAATTGAAATTCCATTGTCTTAATTTGGGCTTTTATATTCCTCTACATATTGTTTTTGGTAATATTCTCAGTAGGGTCTGAGTGATAGGTTTGAGTATTGTTATTCTTAATAGTGCAGGTTCAGTGGAATCACTGCTGAGATGCTATCCGATGTGACCACAACTCTCCAGGAGATTCAGGTAGCCCGTTTCTAATTTTCTATGATCTTTTGTATGTGTGTCATGAACTCATCATACTTTGGCGGACACTATTGTTTTCCTCTTTCCAGGAACAGTTTGTTGGACTTGTGTACAAAGAAACCATTCTTGTTGGGCATTCTCTGGAAAATGACCTCATGGCATTACAGATTTCTCATGATTTGGTCATAGATACTGCAGTTTTGTACAAATATAATCGCGGCCCTCGCTGTAAAATTGCTTTACGTGTCCTGGCAAACAAATATCTTAGCCGTGAGATCCAGAACACAGGGTCTGGACATGACAGCGTGGAAGACGCAAGAGCTGCTCTGGATCTTGCCCTTTTGAAAATTAAATACGGTAGAACATACTTTTGAGTACAGTTTTTTATTGCTTGCTGAATTGCTTACCTGGGCATGGACATAATATGAATATTCAGCTTATGTTTTTCAGTAATTCCATTTGTCTGGTTTGATGCCTTTTCTGTGGTAATGTCTATCATCTGATGTCTAGTCCACTAGGTCCTGATTTCGGCTCTCCACCATCGTTTTCAAGGCGGAAGTTGGCTTCCATTCTGCATGAAAGTGGGAAAAAATGTTCCCTCATTGATGACGTGGGTGTTCTTGATCGCTATTCAGATGCTTCTTGTAATTCGATTGCAGTTTTCTCAGATGATGATGCCCTCTCTAGATCAATGAAAGAGGTAGTACTACAGATTTCTAGTGGCAGTATCACATCTGTAATTTTATGCTAGTCCTCATAGTTGCTGAAATCCTACTGCAGGTAAAGAATGACAAAATCAGCTTTGTGTGGACGCAGTTTTCTGGATTGATCTCTTATTTACACACACGATCTCAAGATCCTGTGAAATTGAAATCCTGTGTTGCAGAGGCTATAGCATTGAAAACATGCGACAGAAAAGCTGCTCGGAAAAGGGCAAAAGACCACACTTGCCCAGAGTTAAAGGAAATTTTGAGTGAATTGGACAAGAAAATTAGAAAGTTATATGGTACACTGCCTGAAAATGCTATGTTTATTATATGTACTGGTCATGGGGATACTCCTTTGGTACAAAGGTAAATATAATTCATAAAGTTATACTTCTTGAGCTGCCAAATTGTAGCGCCATGTTGCCTATCTACATTTAGTAACCGTGGTACACATGCAGATTAAAGAAAATGCTTAACCATGGAGAAGAAACAAGCGAAAGCCGGAAAAATATTGTTGAAGCACTGGAAGATTTACAAGCTCAAGCAGAAGTTGCTCTATGCTTCTGTTGTGTCAAGCATTAGCTGTAAGTAACTTGTCCATTTTTTCTGATGTCTGAGTTTGCATTATTGAGAACCATTTTTCAAGATTAATGTACAAAATAGCTTCAGTAGTTTTAGGAAGGATGGATTCAACAAGCATTTTCTATTTGGGGCCTTATCTGTTTTTTCCTTTCTGTTTGAGGGCCTCTATGTAATGTTGACCGCCGTTTAATGCAGCAGGGTCCTTCCCTTGTTCAAAACAAAAAACAAGCATTTTCTAAGATTGATGTACTTACACATGACTTCGGTAGTTCTAGGATGGAGTCATGAATGGATCCTAACCGCCAGACATGTAAAATTTCTGGCTAGGAGGGATTCGCTTCCGAAGGACGACTTCAAAGTCCCAGACGTGCTTATTTTTATTTTTGGAGGTGTGGGATGATAAGTTTTGGATTCTTGGGAAACAAATGTTCGAAATTCCTGCCAAAATACTAACATTTGGAACAAGATGCATTTATCAATAGCCAGCTATAGAGTATCTACGAGCATATAATATTCCCGTTTCTCTTGAACATAGGGATAGCGTAGATAATAAAGCATTTCAGTATTTTGGTACAATCAACAACATTTATTTGTATATGTGCACCTGGTGAAATCTGGTGGCGCCATGCATAAATCCACAAGTTGAACTCTTACACTAATTTTAATATAGTAATGCCAAAAATACTTTTGGGTCTATTCTTAAATTGATGTCGGAAAGTTTCCATTATGTAATTGATGACATATTTTTAACATTAATGTGGTCTTCGAAATTACACTTTGACCATCAATTTCCACAAGAATGTGTCTCTTCAGTAAATAATGTAGTTTTTTTTTTGAAAATGCATATTTCCATAGGGTAGTATTATCAATTTGGTGCTGTTTTGGTTAACTTTCATGATGACCAAAGTTTTTTTTGAGGGAAAAGTCGTGAGCTTTATTAACATAGCACACCAGGTAAAATGAGGATGAAGGCTGTTCAAGAGGAAGTCAGGCGGCGTGCAGCTGTTCCCTGCCAGGACAGGCCATCTGTGCAAGCAAACTTCGCACAACAGTGGGCAGCATTGTCCGACAATTGGAACAACAAACTAGGAAATACAGAAGCGAGCTCACCAATCTCGTGCAACACCGGTAATGACAGATAGGGTTACACCACCGATCATGCCAAAGCGTGGTTAACGACGACCTGGGCATCAGCGATGGGGAAGCGAACACCATCTTGCAAAGGCTAATTAGTGTAGTAGTAATGAAGACAAAACAGGTGAGAGAAATGCATGACCAAATTTATTAGTGTTGTGATTAAGGCATTATGAAATAGTCGATTGTTAAATTTTTTTAAAAAAATAGTTTTAACCCTCGGTGGTTGGTGGTTTTAACCGTGTAACCTGTATAATCACTACGTTGGTTCTTATCATAGTTTTAAATAGCCCGATATAGCCGTGATACAGCCTCGCTATAGCCTTTTGAGTATGTTTGCTGCTAAATGAATCCATGTACAATTTGTCTGATATATCCCCATTTAGCTCCATTTAACCCGCTATAGCCCCATTTTGAGGGTTACCGCTCTTTGTTGTAACCCGCTATTTAAAACATTGGTTCTTATGGGCTAATAACACATCATTGCCAATCGTCTACACATCAGTGAAGCTATAGTGAACAAAACTGGACAATCTAAACCATACACAGATGTTATTCGAATTCAAATCAATATACACACAATGACAGTAAACCATAGGCACAGAATGTCCATCTTGAGATCCAAAGGGCCAAGGAGATCCTACCACGTGTTTCATGGGACCCACTCTATATGGATAATGGAAGCCACCTTGGCACCAAGGGCAACCAATGGGATCGAAGCAAGCCTCACCCTATCCACACGCCCACCACAACCACATTTTCCCTCCACAACAGTCCCCTCCCACGATCAAAAACAAAACCATCACCGCAGCCCTCACCTTGATGCCAACCAAACGCACTGCACACTCACCAAATTAATCAAGAAACCTCAACAGGACCATGGCAGGAGTGAACTCCAGTGTGGTCGGCCTCAAGCCCGCTGCGGCGGTGCCGCAGTCTGCCAACGCCTCACCCGCGGCGGCAAAGCGTGTGCAGGTCGCCCCAACCAAGGACCGGCGGTCGGCGCTTCTCGGCCTAGCGGCCGTCTTTGCTGTCACGGCTGCCACTGGCTCTGCAAAGGCCAGCGTCTTCGACGAGTACCTCGAGAAGAGCAAGCTCAACAAGGTGTGTTCTGTTTCCTCCCTTTCACCGATCGTCAGTTTCTTGGCAAAGTGAAGGTCATTTCTCACCGGGGTTTCATGAACCTTTTGATATTTTGGGTCTGACCAGGAGTTGAACGACAAGAAGAGGGCGGCCACAAGCGGCGCCAACTTCGCGCGCGCCTACACCGTGCAGTTCGGCAGCTGCAAGTTCCCCTACAACTTCACCGGCTGCCAGGACCTTGCCAAGCAGAAGGTAACGCATACTTCAGATCAGATCATCATCACATTTCTCCATCACACGGCGGATTCTTATATCTGATCATGTCTTGTGTGCTTGCAGAAAGTCCCATTCATCTCCGATGACCTCGAGATCGAGTGCGAGGGAAAGGAGAAGTTCAAGTGCGGATCCAACGTCTTCTGGAAATGGTGAAGCTGAACAATTGGCCAAGGAGAATGGCGAGTGCTGATGTGATGTGTGTATGTCAGTGCGTGTACCTAGATGTTCAAACTGCACAAGTATTTCGGCTGTAAACTTATTGTCATTGTATTTCACCACCAAGTGGGAATTCTGAATCCATGTCGATATACACGTGTTTGTTGGCACAACCAGAACACAAATATTCTTCAGACTGCCTCCTGGCAAGAAACTAGCCAAGATATTTATTACACCAACTTCAAGGTGGCCAATTTAGCTAGGTTCGTCGGTTCACAAAAAATTCTGAAATAATCATGCATGTTGTCAATGATATATCCCATGAACGTGTAAAATCTCTTTAAAATACTTTATATTCTGATGTACACAAAAATGACAAATGTGTGTATCTAAATGTGCACACTTTTAAGTCTACAAAATATACAAGATTTGTCATTTTTGTGTAGCTCAAAATATGAAGTATTTCAAATTGAGATTTTGCAAGTTTGTGATATACATCATTGGCAACATGCATGATTTTTTTCAATTTTGCTAAAACATAGAAATATGTTTTTTTAAAAAAATTTAAATGGAGGGAGCACAGGAGCTCGGGAGCCAAAAGTGTTTTCCGACCAAAAGGTCCCTGCTTTACCGGCTGCCCTAAAATAGAGCACGGCTGCTCCAGCGGCTGCCCTATTTTAGGGCACGGCTGCCACGCAACACCCCCTCTTTTCTCTCTATGTTTTGCACATTTGCACACACAATTGATAAAACAACATGAAAATCATCAAAGAATGAACCAAGATAATAGACAAACAACAAATCCACGTAATCATATCATAATATGACATAGTTCTAAACATATGGTAGCTCAAAAGGAAGGTCTCATAGTTCAAAGCATGCAAACACGAACAAATGTCACATGATCACTCCTCATTGCCATTGTTGACAGTACTTGCATCCTCCTTGTTGGTAGCCACATTGCCGTTGTTGGTCGCCAAATTGCCGTTGTCGGTAGCTACATTGCCACCTTCCATGGCACTCATGCCACCTCCCATACCACTCATCCCACCTCCCATGACACTCATGCCACCTCCAAAGACACTTCCCATCATCCCATGGTACCTCCCATAGCACTCATGAAGCTTCCCATCCCACCTCTGAATCCACTTCGGTGGCGGCAGCTTCGCGGCGATGGTCTAGCTAGAATCTGCAACACCGACGGTTGGACGGGGCGGGATGAAGTTGGGCCGATGAGGAGCGGGTGGCGGCGGGCTGCGGAGGGACGGGGAACCGTCGATCCGCCGTTGGAAGGGACAGAATTGGTTGCGGGTGTTGCGGCGACGTCATCCATGGAGGTCCGGTGGCCGCCGGCGGGAGGGGCACAACGGATTGCGGGGAGGCGGGGGACGAAAGGCGGGGGGCGGGAAGTTTCAGCTCGGAAATTGGGCTGCGCGCCCGAGGGGAGGGGATTTGCGGCACGGCCTCTCGCGCTGCAAATATACAACGCCAAGAGCCGAAATTTACATCTGCCCAAATTTTTTTTAAGGCACGCCGCATTTTAGGGCAGATGCTGGAGACCGTTTTTCGGCGTTTGACGCCTATAAGTTAGGTTTTATAGGGCAGCTGTTAGAGATGCTCTTAACCAGTGAGCTCGTCTAAAACCGTGGCCTTTTTTCCACCATATGCTCTCTACCATATGCAATAGCCTACATACATATCTACTACATGGTGGCAATACGAAATCAGCACATAGTGCAAAAAGCCAAAAAGTCGTCTATTCTACAACGGCTTTACAGTCAACAAACTGCTCCTAGTGCCATATTTGCAACACTTGCCAAATTTGAGTGGTATATTCGGAACAAATTTGAATGCCATAGTTGAATTTTTTTTTAAGGGAGTTCGTGTACACAAGATCAGAAGATCGAACACACCCACACGAACAGAGGGAAGAAACACCCCACGCACGCCGAAATCGGCACCACCAAACAGCAAACCTCCGACGAACACCAGCAGCACGCCGCCGGGAAGGACGGAGGCAAGCTCACCTCGCACCAGAGCCACCAGCTCGAACAACCTTGTTGAGTCGCTGCAGAAACCAACTGACGCAGGAGCCAGCATCTTGCCGTTGAACGGACATCAGCTCCGAGCCGCCAGCTCGCCCTCGCCGTCTCACGCCGGAGACGAACACGAAGACGCCCTCCATCTTCCACTGCACCCACCGAGATCGCCGACGAAGAAGAGCTTCCCGCCTGCAAACTCCCACGGATCTTCAACAAAAGCACCACCCACCGCCGGAGCGAAGGGCGAAGAACCCCCCAGACAAGATCCAGCACCGCCAGCACGGGCGCTGGATCGAGGGGGCGCACGCTGCGACTCCGAGAAGCAGCAGGTGCGCAGGAGACGGCAGCTCCGCCAAGGGCCTCCACCGGAGCACCCAGAGCAGAGGAGAGGGCTGCCGTCCGCAAAAGCCTCTCCGGCCACGCCGCCACCTCCACAGCGCCGCCGGCAGGCACCCCACACACACCTAGGCTATGAACACACCGGGATCCGTCGATTCCCCGTCCTCCCGCTGCCGGAGCGGCCGCGGAGAGCGAGGAATCGGACGGATCGCCGGCGGCGAGCTGGAACGCACGGGGAGAGCCCCCAAGAAAGGGTGCCCGGCGCTTTTTTTATGTTATATTCTGCATTAGACTAAAAATATGAAAATAGTTGAATTTTGTAAGGGTAAAGTAGAGAAAAGTCATGCACAATGCCCCCCAAGAAAGGGTGCCCGGCGCTTTTTTATGTTATATTCTGCATTAGACTAAAAATATGAAAACCACCAAGATGATGTCTCTGTTTAAAAATCGATCTTTGTTCTCCTAGCCGCATGTGTCACATGCCAACGAATTACATGCATTAGACTAAAAAACGAATTACCCAAATGCCAAAAGATGATTTATTTAAATGGAAAACTGTTTGAATTACATGAGGCTTAATAACTTTTAGAAATTCTGGAAAAAATCTTACACTCCTCTGAAAGATTGTACTGCTAGGAATACCATTTCCAGCTCATGTTGGATAGTGGATACGAAGGATTCGGTACGATTTAAGTCCCATACAAATTGTAATCCTATCTTGGGTTTTCATCGTACGTTCAAGTAAAAGTTAATATTCAACAATCTGTAAGTATTATTCTTAGTTTTCCCACCTTTTCTCACTCTACGCTGAGTTCTTTTTTTCCTTGGGAAAATGATGTCTTTGATTACGCATTCGGTGCCGTCCGTTGATTCCAGGATTCATGCTTTTGTCGGTCCTCAGCTAAAACACAGTTTAGTTTTGCTCGTCTCTTATCCGTGCTTGTCTAGTGCGTAAGGTGCAAAGCACCAGATAACGGCTCGCACGTCAAGGAACATGATGTTATTGCGTCTGATCTAAGAGCTTGATAAGGAACGTCCAGTAATTTAGAAACTGATGATTCTGTTGCGTATAGATCCAATATACTTGGCCGCATACATCTTGAAAGCTAAATACGCTTTCGAAGAAGCTTACACAATTCGGAAGAGGTTTCTTTAAAGGAAAGAAGATCAATCCAGCTAAGCATACATGTCTTCATACCCACGTGTACGGCCATGAGCATGTGACTGGGAATTTTGTTCATGAAGTTGTGGACACTTCAGAAACTGATGATATTTGTGACGTACATATATACATATACTTTTCTGAGGGACTTTATCGTGTCAGATGTATCTAGATATCGTGTACGGTGTACATATGTAAAGTTACTTTAGTTTAGAAGGGGTTTCTTTAAAGGAAATAGAAGCGGCCATGGCGTCTGATATATTTGTCAAGTACGTTGTTGTTTAGAAACTGATGGTCTTTGTGTGTACACATCCAGTATACACTTGGCAGAGAACACAGCTGTGATTTAGGCAGGCTGGAAATTAAATATCATATGGTAACGGTGAACCGTAGAAGTCGTGAACTCGTGATGCACTATTATTTCCTTTTAATCCAAATCTAATTATATCAATTTAAACCCACGTGTATAAAAGAACTATAAAGATCTTTGAAAAAAATAATCCAGTGCCATGGTATACGAAAAAAAATATCCTGTCCATGTTTGGCTTTTCACTCTTTACAAATCCGGCAACATCAAATTCTTGCTTCTTTATTGTAAAAAATATATAGCTTGTCGGTGTTGCGAGAGTCGACTTTGTGTCGTGTGGGCGACGAGGTCGGCTTGTCGGCGTCATGGTTGTGAGTTGTGGTTTCAAGTGGGCTTGGTCCCTGTTGTATCGGTTTTAGCTTGGTTTTCCTTTAATTAACCGGGCACTCTTCTTCTTAATTACTAGATTGGGGGCAAACTTTGCCCCCGCTTCAAAAAAAATTTTGTAAAAAATATTATCTCTTTTTCGCTTTACGGTTTGTTTTTGTAGTTTGTATTTTACTGGTTGTTTAGTCGGTGTATTAAATAAAACCAGGATTGCTATGTGATATGCAGACCGTCACAGCTGGTTTTACAAACCAACCATCTGGTTTAAGTTGTACAGAAAAAATAGGAAGTAACTAAAATGGCCTAATGTTATCACGACGCGTAGTCATAAGATTTTGGAAACTGTATGTGTGAATTTTCCACCATTTGGGTTGAGCCTTTTTAGGGTAATGTGCTCACTTACTAACTGATATATGTGCAATTCATAAATAGCGTACACTGACTTCTTGCTCTGTAGATATGTTGTGAAGTCTTTTTTCCTTTGAAAATACAATAAATAAATTATCTGAAAATAATATGCTCTTCTGTGGTTTACTAGTTAAATCATTTTGGGCTGGACACAAACATCATGCAGGATTGGTACCGGTCTTTGTGGAAGTTAGTAAGCCTGATCAAACTAAAATGTATAAAATGTGCCACAAAAATCTTATGGTGTATATTTGAATCCAGAAGAAAAAGGCAATCTGGAAGTTTAAGACAGTGAACATATGCCATCATAATAGTTCCCCAACATATGAATTATTTATTGTTAGATTATACACACAACGCGATACTTCGAACATAGCACTATTGCCACAACCTTTAACAACACTCAAGCACGTCAACACTGAAAAACACTTGACAGACCAAGCTAAGACATTATTCTAGAACATTTTTTTAGGAAAATGTTCTAGAAAGCTTAGAGAACTTGGATAACCTAATTGAATGATGTCATTTTTATGTTGGCTTCGATGTCATTAGCAACGATCTTGGCATCCTGTGCGATACCAGCCAGTCCCCTTCTTCCAAATCCTACGAATATAGTCCATTTGCACCTTTCCAATGGTTTGGGAAGTTGTTCTTCGGTATGCCATCACTATTTAGCATACTCATGTCTTTCTGCATTTATAAACAAACATTTTTATAAAATTAATTAGAGAAAACATGGTACAGTATTTCTAGTCCAATTCTCAGAAATTTCTAGATTATATAGTTAGTCCAAATAACTTCTATGCCATCGTAGAAAATTTATAGTACAATATTCTAGCACAAAAAAACTATTTTTGGCAGGTTGAATTGCAATGAATGTGTATATACCTTAAGCCACATATTTGTGGTGCTTCTGTAGCCTGTAGCAAACACAATACTGTCATAGTATCTTTCACTCCCATCCTCGAACTCTATGAGATTTCCTCGGATCTGAGAGATTGGCCCATATACCTACAAACAAATCAATCTTATCATGTTCCTTATAAAGAACATGTATATTAGTATTCGTAACAAGAGTGTGCTCTCACCTTGATATCACCTTTCTTTATTAGCTTGGTGGTGCCAACATCTATGACAGCAGACCGACCAGTTTTTGATTTTAGAAGGAGTGGACCCATATTAGGCCTCACAATACCATACTTTGACAGATCACCAAAGAAGAAATATGCAAGGACCACAAGAATGAAATCTACAAGTCTCAGTGAAATGTTCCACCGTGCTAGAATCATCCCCAAGTGGATCAGCTCCTTTTTCATAACATGAAACTTCACAATAAACAAGGTAAAATGAGAATCAATATCAACAACATCTCTCGAAATAACAATGTAATAATTCCTCAAAAATAAAAAATAAATAACCATGGAGTTGTGTACATACTGGACCACGGATAACGATGGAGGTGTTGGCTCCATGTACTGCAAGGTCATATGAAATCTCAAAGCCAGAGTTTCCACATCCAACCACAAGCACACTTTTCCCAACATAATCACTTCCGGACTTGTAACATGATGAATGGATGGCTTTGCCAGGAAAGCTTCGTAGACCAGCGATCTCTGGAATATGGCCCGCACTATTTTCACCTGTGGCTACAACCACGAACTTGGATGCATAATCCTTATTCGTGCCATCCACTTTGTCTTGGGTTGTGATAGTCCAGCACTTTCTCGCCTCATCATACATGCATGACTCAACCAAAGTGTTAAACTTGGGGGAAATATTAAATTTCTTGACATAGTCCTCCATATACCTTAAAAACTGATTTTTGACAATGTAGGTCGGAGAATCAATGGGGTATGACATGTGGGGGAGCTCGCAGAACTCTTTGGCAATGTGGAGCTTGAGGCAATCATATGTGTGTTTACGCCACAAGGACACAATGCAGTCTTCACGCTCGACAACGACATATGGTATGGAGAGTTTGCTAAGACATGCTGCTGTAGCAAGACCAGATGGACCAGCTCCAACAACGAGGACTTGTACCTTCTCCATAGATTTTTTTTTTAATGGAGGTGTGAAATCAATATATATGATACTATGTTGAAATTTGGCTTTGTTGATATGATTTTGGGTTACACATACTACTATTTATACATACAGTCTTAGCCGTTACTATATATGTTACTTTCGGTGGTTTGTTTCTTTGTTCTTTTTATGGCTTGTTTCTTTGTTCTTTTTGTGGTTTGTTCTTTCTTGCAGTCTTACTACCTTAGTTGTTTCGAGGTATCATATTTATGTACACATGTGAAAGAACTGGAAGTATTAGTAAGTGCTTCAAAACAAAGATTATTTTCATAAATAGAATTAGAATAAACCAACACCTTAATCGTAATTTTTAATTAGCAAGTATGGCGAGGCATATGATAGTAATATGTATGTTTATATTTTTTCCAAGCAAGGGATGTCAAGAATTAAGAAAGCATTTAATGGATAACAAAAAGTATTTAAATTCACTTAAGAGTTGAAAGTAAAATAATTTCTTACAGAGAATGACCGTGTCCTATATGTCACTATACTCACACTTATTTTAAGTAGGCTACTTTAACTTGCAAGAAACACACTCCTTTTGTAAATTAATGCCTTTACAGGTTGTACTGAGCAACATACAATTAAAGCATCAGTTCTAAATTAACATACGTGGAAAACAGGCAAAATGAGGAGATATTGTTCCTCCACTGGATAGATGTCCCATATAGGTTTATTTTATATATTTAGATCTGCATTTTCTATTATAAAAACATTTAATAAATTCCAAAGTAGCCAAAGTAGGAGGTACGTAAATCTCAAATTTTATTTCCATCTATACATGTTACTATAAGATTAAATTGTTTTAAGTGAGGTCTTATTTATGTACCTCCTACTTTGGAATATATTAAATATTTTGATGAAAGAAAATGCATATCCAAATATATACAATAAACCTATGTGGAACATCTATCCAATGGAGGAACATCATCTCCTCATTTTGCATGTTTTCCACAAGCTAGAAAGTTTGTTAATTTAGAAACTGATGCTTTAATTGTATGTTACTCAATACAACATGTAAAGCATTACTTTATAAAAGGAGTGTGTTTCTTGCAAGTTAAAGTAGTCCAAAAAATTGCTTGCATAACAACAATTGATATTACACATATAATTTTATATGCTACTGTTTCTATGTTAGTATGTCTGTTTCTTAAATTTCTAGTAACACACATATATTTATAAACATTTTAGACTATCTTAGACATGTGCAAAGAGTGCACACCTTGTGTCATGTGAACATATAAGTGCAAATAATTTGAAGATTCCTTCAAATGAAGAGGTTAAACATCTGTTTAAAATTACTTGACCATTCAAATTATTTATATGTTGGTTATATGATCAAAGAAATAATTATGTTGACAAGGTATTAAATATTATGAATGAAATACTATTGGAATATGGAAATATGTTTGTGTTCACAAGATAATACAGCCCAAAGCTACACGTGTTATGTGTTAATGTCTAGGGGAAAATCACATGAATATCGTGTTAGTTAGGAAAGTACAAACAAACCAGGTTGTAAAGTCTAAAACTGAACGTGTAAATGTGGGCTATCTAATAAGTACACGCATATGTAGGACATTATGGTTTTGTGTGTACTCTATATTCTTTTTTGTATTTATATGCACATTTGTATGATTGCCCATACATTTTGTACCTAACATAACATGGATGTGGTTGTACACGTGTTTGTTTGTGTGAATCCGTAAATTAATTTTTAATGACAAGCATCATATCCTTGTTCACAAAAAAATCTCTCTGTCCAACTTGGTTTGATGATTGTACCTATGACCCTCACAGTTAGGTTCAAATTTTCATGGATGTGAATTTACGTTCTTATTCTTGTACAAGAATTGTTGTTGGACCACCTTCCTTTCAAAAAAAAAACTCTCTCAGACACAATGTGCTTAATTGGGTCACGTGGTTTTCAAATATTATTAGCAATCAAATACATAATCTATTCAACTTTATTTTTTATTTTTTCAAGAAACTCGTTTGTTTGGGTTGATGCGGGATACCAAAAATATCTTACATGTGAAAAATGTTTACTACGTTCACTAGATATTTTTCTAGCGTACCGTAAACACTAGAATATACACAGTAGTACTATACAATAAAAACAAATCTTGGTGAAACATGTAGGTCTTCAGATATAATTTTTCAACTTCAAAAAAATATCACCACTAGGTTTTAATATTTACCTCCGTATCCACATCAAGATTCATATTTTGTCCATCATCGGCGCACTCCAACGATGTTATTGTCTGGATTTTGAAGAGGTAGATAAAGATCACTGCAACACCGACCTTTGACTTTAGATGGCTAGATGAGTGGTTGGCCTTCAATCGCACGACCGAAGTCGGGGTGGTGGGAGGTTAATGCTAGGGGATTTCCCAGTGAGGAACCTATGGAGACAGGTCGGGAGATGCAGAATGTCAGCCGGGTGAGGTTCGGTAGCCTGCATGAGAGAAAGTGTCGTGGTGGGATCACGGCAGATGCCATAGGTATGGCTAAGATGGGGCCGAATGGTCGTTGGGGGAATCCGGGGAGGGTTTATGCACTCAAGAAGTGCACACGCAAGAACACGCAAGAACACGAACGAAGAACCAAGAAAGCAAGAACACAAAACACACCACGATGTACCCTGCTTCGGGGCCCTCTTGTGGAGGTAACACCCCTACTGCAGCACTATCCTAGCCAGTGTATAGCTCAGAGTGACAAGTACAAGCTGCTCCTCGAGCTGTATGATGATACAATGGTGAGAACTTGAGGTAAAAGATGGAGCTACGGGAGGGAGAAGGCACTCCGAGCTAGATCCGAGGTGTTTCCGGGGTTTCCGAGGTTCCTTCCTCTTTCTCTATCTCTTTCTCTTCTCTATCTCTTTCTCTCCTCTGTTGATCGATCCGTCCGTCCCTCAGCAGGAGGGGGGTGAAGCCCACTATATAGGCCAGCCGGGTTACCATTGTGCCCCTCGCAGAACACTGTTGCCATGCCTCTGCAACGGTCACCACCGTACCACCGTACCTCGGTCAGGGACAAGACGTGGCTTGCCCATCTCCTGTAGCCTAACGGCAGAACTAGCATGTCCCCTCTGACCGAGACAGGACGTGGCCTGGCAGAGCTACCTCGTAGCCTTTTCCCAGACCTCGCGTAGCCAGCGATCAGAGACGTGCAGGCCCGCCGAACCCGGAGCACGCCTCTGCCATGCTCCTTGACAGACGCTCCCGTGTCAGGCGCTCTGTACCCGGCTGGAAGTGACAGGAGCATTGACTCCTGCCCGACCTACAGCCCACCACCTCGGTTAGCTCGACACGGATGTGACGGGCTCCGTACCTCGGGTCTTGCGCTTAATCTCCTTTACCAGGTCGGATCTTACTTCCTCCCCACAGCTTCTCCTGCACTCACACACAAACCACTGCACTGAGGTAGTTAGGTCGGCTGAACATAGCTCGGACAGTGAACCTCGGCCCTGGCCAACAGTATACCTCGGATCCCTTGGGCCAAAATAGGTCGGCCTGTACTCTCCAGGTCAAGATGAAGCTCGGAACTTCCCAGGCCCAAACAGGTCGGCCCTTTCCGTACCTCGGCACAACTTCGAACACCACCTTATGCCAAGCCTTGACCCTACCCGGGGATACTCCCCCGACATTAGTCCCCGAAGCTGGTGCGGTCCTACGACCTCGGAAGGAGGGCCGTAGCAGGTTCAAAACAAGCATCACACCACCTCCTAAACCGACCTCCAACATAGTCACGCCGAGGTACCTCCCATACACCACCATCCAATCCGAGGTAGATATGCGAACTGAACTCTCCGAGCTATCTGACTCAGCACCATCTTGCCTCAAGATTTTCCGAGGTACGTGGCGAAGAATCTCTGCCCGGGCTTCGGAATCCGGACCTCTGCCAAGCAGATTCTGACCACACGCCGCCCTCGTCAGCCGGACCCACCGAACAGCGCACCTGCGCACTCAAGTACTTGACCGCCCACGACCCCTCGATTCTTGTGCTGACCAGCGCAGGAAATCCGGGGTGGGCGGTTGCCACTCTGCGGCCCACGATGTGGCCGATCGTGCGGCCGCAGACCGCGTAACCGTGCGCCCACTCGCACACGATCCCGCGCCTCCCGATAACCGCGCGGTAGTGGTGCAGTTAATGCGGGCAGTTACCGCGCGCGGCTATAAGTAGGGCCCCACGGGCAACTTCGCCATCTTCTTCCTCCTTCACTCGCCTCTCGCCTCCATCGCAACCAGTGCCGCCGCTTCCGGTTGAGAAGAAACGTGTTCCCGCCGCCGCCGACGAGCAGCTCCTTCGTCGCCGCTGCGACCGCGTCACCGGCGCCGCCCTTCAGCACCTCGTTTTCACGGTATGTACTCCCTTTCTTGATACCCTAGGCATTGCCCTAGGTTTCTTCCTCTTTGCGCTTTGGTTCTTCATATGTTCTTGAATAAAACTCTATTTACCTCCTCCGGTAGATCTTACTTGCATACTTTTTTGGGTAGTAATGAGTTTCATACCTCGGACAGATGTTCGCCTAGCATAATGTGCC
Source organism: Poa pratensis (assembly GCA_947311845.1). Lineage (NCBI taxonomy): Eukaryota > Viridiplantae > Streptophyta > Magnoliopsida > Poales > Poaceae > Poa > Poa pratensis. The sequence continues at coordinate 113,422,313 of CAMZMU010000085.1, read as the reverse complement.
TCTATGTACATTAGATAGCCGTCCAACTCCTCCTGAGTTAGCCAGATATAGCCTTAGATTCCAGATTTACTTTTTCCTTTGCTAAACTTCTGTGCTTCTCTGCAGATTGATTCTGCCGAGATGTCTCCTCCTGAGACTTCGGAACAAACCGAGGTTCCAGACCTCGAACTGGAGGTCGGAGAACGAGCCGGCTGGGAAGGTTCGGATGTAACTCCGGACGAAATCCAGTGGCTCAGGGCGACTCGGCGGATTCCCGCCGGGGTAGAGTGTCGCCTGCCAGAGGGCGAACTCGAGCCTCAAGTCAAGGAAGGGGAACGGGTGGTCTTCGTCGCGCACTTCCAGCGCGGCTTCGGACTGCCCGTTAGTGATTTCTTCCGGAGCTTCCTCGACAAGTTCGGACTCCAGGTTCATCACCTCCCCGCCAACGCCATCACCACTCTCTCCTGCATCGTTTCCTTCTCTGAGGGATACCTCGGCCTCAAAGCCACGGTAGACCTCTTTTCTCGCTACTTCCAACTTAAGCGGCAAGTGATCCCGGATCCGAAAAACAAGGATCTGCCCAAGCTACTAACCGCCTGCGGAGCAGCCATCGTAGCTCCTCGCCGAAACTCCATCTTCCCACGTATCGCTACCCGGACACCGTTCGCAAGTGGCTCCGGACGTGGTTTTACGTGAAGAACTCCGGCGAAGAGGACTTCCTCAACCTGCCGCGTTTAACCTCAGCCCTCCTACAGAACCGCTCAACTGGGACTACACTCCCCTCACCCGGCGAAATCAAGTCCATCCATGGGTATGTTGCGAAATGGCAGGACCCGGAGGACCCTGCGAACGACGGGAAAGTCCTGACGGCTGACGATCTGGCCTGCACATTCGTGAAGCGCAGGGTCTCCCCTCTCCAGGCGAGGACTCACAAGATCTGCCACATGAGCGGTCTTTATGATCCAACCCGCCATACGCACGTTGCACTGGACAACGCCGCGGTAGCTCGGCGAGTCCGAGCTATCACCAAGTCCAAGATCTCTGACGCTTGGACATGGGGAAGGGAACCCCACTACAGGACCAAGCCACCAAAACAGGTACGCTGTTCCGACGTTTTCTTCGGTACTCCTTTACCACCGAGGTCTTGCTACCTACGTTCATCTTGAAATTTTCTCCTAACTCCTTTTCATATGTCTGCCATATAGCTGTTCTCCCGCCAGACCGCCGAGGATGGAGTCCATCCTGCGGACCACTTCGGCAAGGATCTCCTGTCGAGGACCCACCATCCAACGTGGATCCTGACAACGAGGATTACATGCCCATTGCCTCGGCCCGCGTCACCACCGCGGGTAAGCCTCAAGCACAAGCTTCAGTTCAAGAGATTTCGGATGACGAGGAGGGATTTCTCGTCATGGAACCAATAAACGCGGTACCTATCTCCTGCCTTCCTCACCTTCCGAACTTTACTCCAGCAACCAGCCGGAAACGCGCTGGTGCCGCAACTTCGGCCGCCGAACCATCCGCCACTGGAGCCTCCGGACCCACTGAGGCTCCGGTCAAGAGACGTCGGCTGAAGAAGTCCGGAAATCCTCCTCATGCCCGAGGGGGCAAGAGGTTTCCTACTTCGGATGGGTAATGCTTTGCTTCTATAGCCAACAATGTTTGTTGCTTAAACTTATACCTCGGTATTAACACTTAACCATCTTCCCTTCGTTGCAGTGACCCCATAGACGTGGATCAGGAGGTATCCTCCATGACTGCACCCGTTGGTGCCTCTGAAGCCACGACCACCCCGACGAACTCTCGCCCCGGATCTCCTCCACCGAGGTCTGGCCCGGCCTTGGAGAAATCTGCCCCACCCGAGGTCAGACTTCTCCGCGTCCTCAAACGGATGCGGGGACCAATCGCGCCAGAACTCCGGCTACCGCCTTGCCGGAGCCTCGACTCTCCCCCCGCAGCCAGACTGCCCGCAACCAACAGCAGCAACAGCAGAAGCAACAGCCCAAGCAACAGCCCAAGCAACAGCCCCAAAAACCAGTTCGCCAGACTACCTTGCCGTTGGAGAAGGCAAGGAGAAAGAGAAAGAGACGGTGAAGTCTAAGGTCACCCCCAAACCAACATCTGGGTCTGGCACCCTGACTATCTCTTCTCCTTCAAGGATGCAACCGAGGTCTCCTCCCCGGTGACACGCCGAATTCCTCCATTCGCCGCACCCGTTGATGAGACTGCTCCTCCGGCCGAAGAATATGCTCGGAGGGCATCTCTTATATTGGATAACCGGCCTGCTTCAAGCTCCGAGGCTGCTTTGGCCTTGGAGGCCTCGGTTAGGGGCATCGAGCAGGGCGGACCGTGGGGATATCCTCCTCTGCGCACTGACAGTGACCAGAGCCTCGGCTCCTTGGAACACTACAATGCAGACTGGAATTCTGCAGACGAGGTCTCCTCGGCCTCCCTAGCTGCTCCGGTGGCTGAGCATCCTGCGGGAAACAGCGCCTGCGGCCGAAGCGTACACGACCTACAAGTCGCTGCCCTGCGTGCTGCTCAAAACATCGACGTAAGTCCTATTCTCTTTACTTTCATGCAGTATCTCATCTAATATCCACCATTCCCAGTCCCCGAGATTCGAGGTAAACTATTGACGCTCCGCCGGAGTTAAAATTGTTTGGCTTGAATCTCAACTTTCAATTTTCATCCGACGTATCCAAACCATTTTACCTTACTTAGCATGCACCTCGGGTACGAGTCCCCGAGACTCCTGTCGAGGCATACCCCGGCAACATTTTCCCAATGATTTGACTCCGAGTCCCCGAGACTCTTGTCGAGGTATAGCCTTTCTAACCGAGCTATGTTTTTCTTCCTTGCAGAATACTATGAACGTCCGCACGGACATCTTTCACACCCTCTTGTTTGACCACAAGAAACTCCACGACGAGCACAAGGCCGTCCTTGCAGAAAAGAACTCTTTGGACGAGAAGCTCCAACAAGAGAAAGCCGAAGTAGCTCGTCTGGTAAAGGAACTGAAGCGCATCACTGAGCTGCGGACGTCGGAAAAAGAGCAGCTGCAGGCGGAAAAGGCCAGTGTTGTTGAAACAGAGAAGAAACTTCGGGAGGATGCCGCCAAGGAACATGAGAATGCGCTCCAGTTAGCCGAGGCCCGCGCCACCTCGGCCACCGAGGCTTATGAAGCCCTTCAAGCTTCGGTTAACCAGCTCCTCCCGACGCTGGAACGCATCAACAAGAAATGGACGGTAAGCTTCTTGCCCCCCTTATCCTTGCTTTGTCCTCAACAGTACTGGCTCTTTGCCGAACTGTTTCTTTCATTATTAACAGGCTATCCTTCTGCAGAGCACTTCACCTACACCCAAATCTCGGCTCGCAATATCACTGATCAGCACAGGAAGAGGCGTAACGAGACGAACCCCGTCTGGACCATTGAGGACCACATCGTGGCCATCAAAGCTCGGATCCATCCCTTGAAAACCATTGGGTCCGAACTCCTCGATGCAGGTGTGTCTGCTTTCCGAGCCTTGTGGCCTCTTGCCGATGCTCCCAATACTACGCCTGAGCTCGCCGCCAAGCTTCGTGAAGCCGAACAAAGATTCGAGAGTGGCGCTCATCTTCAGCTCGCGCTGGAGCTGATGCCGCTCTCAAATTCATCATGACTTGGTGCGAGAAGATCGACCTCGAAAAGATGGACACTCTTCGCCGAGGCTCCCTGGTCGTCCGACCCAATCCTGTCGCGCGCGAAAAGATGGCCCTTCTTCGCTGGATATGCCAACACCAAGAACTTGAGCGAGGGAGACACCTACTCCGACGCCGAAGATGACGAGCCAGAAGAGGATGAATACGAAACAGAATCCGACGTCGAAGCCGAGCAAGGTGACGATGGTGACACCCGCGAAGCAGAAACCGAGGCTTCTCCACAACCTGGTGCCGAGGTTACTGCCGACGTTGCCAGCACCTCCCAGGCTACCTCGGCTCCGGACGAAATCCCTGCTGCATCGGCTGCTGCCGACGTAATTCCTGATGCCTCGACCTGAACTTATGCTTGGCCAAAAAACTTCATTAAATCCCCGGTATGCCGGGACGCAGATGTAATCAAACTTAAGTAGTTCCTTTTGCTACCTCTGTTACTATCATGCTTATTCGAACCATGCTTTTCTAAGCTTTACGTCGAATCCTTTTGAATGATTGCTCGAGTTTACTTTCGTGTTTACTATATTTGGCATTCTTTGCTCTTGTCTGCCATTTGGCGTTCGACAGTCGAGTCACAAGATTGTTGTTCATAGCATACAGTACTTGGTAAATTCCGAGGTATGTTTCAAAGTCATCCGACATAAACGAAAGGTAAAGACAGGGGTTAGTAAACGACACATGCCGAACTATATTTTGGACCGAGTCCCCGAGTTCATTTTCATGTCTCCCACGTTTTTTCCTCTTTGCTCTTGACTACCTTTTAGGCAGATGCCAGTCGAGTCACAAGATTAGTTTCATAGCACACATTACTTGAAGTTTGAGACGAGGTTCAAAATAGTTCGGCATATGAACGAAACTGACAAACAGAGATAAAACATAAGCACAAGAGCGAGGCAGTCCCCGAGCTTTAACCTCGGAGTGCCGACATTTTTATTAAGGATTAACCGAGGTACATACATTGCGCCTTTCATGAGTAGAAAGGTCGGAGTAGAGCTACGTTCCATGGTCGCCTGACCTCTGACCGGGGTTGTCCAGCCCATCTTCCCTTGGTTCCTGCGCATCTATAAGATAGTAGGAATCATTGAGCAGAGCTCGGCTCACAACGAACGGTCCCTCCCATGGAGGTGACAACTTGTGCCGCCTTTCTTGCGCTGCACCAACCTCAGCACCAAATCTCCCTCGTGAAACACACGAGGGTTGATACTCCGGCTATGATAACGTCGGAGACCTTGCTGGTAAATTGCTGACCGAGATGAGGCCAATTCTCTCGCTTCCTCAAGCAGATCTACTGCATCCTCCCGAGCCTCTTTTGCCTCGGCTTCAGTGTACATTGCCACTCTGGGCGCATCATATTCGATGTCAGTGGGTAGCATAGCTTCTGCCCCATAGACCATAAAAAATGGCGTATAGCCAGTTGATCGATTTGGCGTGGTCCTTAGACCCCACAGTACTGCTGGTATCTCATCTATCCAACACCCCGGCGTTTTCAGCAGTGGTTCAATGAGCCGAGCCTTGATGCCGGCCAACACTAGAGCATTTGATCTTTCCACTGTCCATTAGACTCCGGGTGTGCCACCGAGGCTATGTCCAGCCGGATTCCCTTGTTCATGCAAAACCGAGCGAACTCTCCAACAGCAAAGTTAGTGCCGTTGTCCGAGATAATGCTATGGGGGTAGCCATATCGCAGAATAATCTCCTTCAAGAAAGTCACTGCTGAATGACCATCCAACTTCCGGATTGGTTTCACCTCGATCCACTTGGTGAACTTGTCCACCATCACCAATATGTGTGTCATGTTACCTCGGGCTGGTTTGAACTCTCCCACCATATCCAAACACCATACCGCAAACGGCCAAGTGATAGGAATTGTTTTGAGCGCCGAGCTGGCATATGCGTTTGCTTGGCAAACCTTTGGCATCCTTCACATCTCCGGACTATGGCCTCTGCATCAGCAAGAGCAGTGGGCCAATAGAACCCATGCCTAAACACCTTGGCCACCAGAGCTCTTGTGCTGCAATGATGACCACATTCTCCTTGGTGGATCTCCAAAAGCATCTCCTTGCCTTCAGCTGGCTCAACACACCGTTGCAACACCTCGGTTACGCTTCTTTTATAGAGCTCCTTGTTGATGATGGTGTACGCCTTGGCCCTCCTTTGAATCCTCCTAGCCTCGGTTGTGTCACTTGGCGTGCTTCCCTCCGTTATGAACTTCATAATTTGCTCCGCCCACTCCGGCACCGGGTGCAAAGGAAAAAGTTCCTCATCCACCTCCATTGGCTCGGCCACCATAATCTCCTCCATTATTTCCTCCACCATCCTGCGACCAGTCCCCGAGTCTGGATGAGCAGTCCCCGAGGTTTGGTGTGCAGTCCCCGAGCTCTGCCACGCAGTCCCCGGGTCCGACCAAACGCATCCGACGTCTACCTCCATTGGAACAGGTCCGGGCTCTTGCTCCGCCGGGATGAAAATAGATTCGGATTCAGGAGAAGGTTTGATTGAAGGAGTTCTCAAGTGATTCAGGGCTACCCCTGGTGGTACTGCCTCTTTGATGAACCGAGCTTTGACAACACGTCGGCAGCATCATTTTCTGCCCGAGGTATATGCCTGTACTCACACCCTTCAAAGAACCCGGATATCTTTTGCACATGGAACCGATATAACGCCATGTTGGCATCCAGAGCATCCCAAGTTCCAGAAGATTGTTGCACCACCAGGTCGGAATCGCCGAAGCACTCTACACGCCGGATACCGATCTCCTTTGCCACCTTGAGGCCATGGATTAAGGCCTCATACTCCGCCACATTGTTTGATGCTGAGAAATGAATCTGCAGCACGTACTTCAGCTGATCTTGCTTTGGCGAGGTGAGGACTATTCCAGCCCCCAGCCCGATCTTTGTTTTGGACCCATCAAAATGCATTTTCCAATAATTATAGTCCGGCCTGGGTGGCTCATACTGCATCTCGGCCCAATCACAAAAGAAGTCCGGCAACGCCTGGGATTTAATTGCGTCTCTTCTCTCATAATGTGGTGCATATGGAGACACCTCAATCGCCCATTTGGCAACTCGGCCAGTTGCATCTTTGCACCCGATGATCTCCGAGATTGGAGCTTCGCACACCACCGTCATGGGATGCTCCTGGAAATAATGCTTCAACTTCTTGACCGCCAGGTAAACACCATACGTCATCTTCTGGTAGTGAGGATAGTTCTGCTTCGAGGTAGAGATCACCTCGCTCAAGTAATACACCGGTCTCTGCACCGACCTGCCACCTTCTTCGCGCTCCACCACCACTGCCACACTTACAACTCGGTTTGTGGCCGCAATGTAAAGTAACATCGGCTCATTGTGCAATGGTGACGCTAACACCGGGGCAGTGGACAACATCTTTTTCAGCTCACCAAACGCCACGTCGGCCTGCGGGGTCCATGTAAACCCGGTACTTTTCTTCATGAGCTGGTACAAAGGCAATGCTTTTTCTCCTAGCCGAGCTACAAATCGGCTCAACGAGGCTAGGCACCCTGTGAACTTCTGCACATCTTTCAAACACTTCGGTAACTTCATGCTCTCAATAGCTCGGATTTTGGCCGGGTTAACCTCGATACCTCGGCTAGACACCAGGAATCCGAGCAACTTTCCAGCCGGGACACCAAAGGTGCACTTGTCCGGGTTAAGCTTCAACCGATACTTTCTCAAATTCACAAATGTCTCCTCGAGATCCTCGAGGAGAGTATTTTTCCTTAGTTTTGATGACAATATCGTCGACATACACTTGCACATTTTTGCCCATCTGAGAGTGCAGGCATTTCTGCATACACCTCTGATAAGTTGCCCCGGCATTTCTCAGACCAAAACACATGACACGATAGCAATACGCCCCATACGGGGTAATAAAAGCAGTCTTTATTTGATCCTTTGGGTTCAGTGGTATCTGGTGAAAACCAGAGTACGCATCGATAAAAGATAACAGTTCACAACCAGCAGTGGAATCGATCACTTGATCAATCCGAGGTAATGGAAACGGATCTTTTGGGCACGCCTTGTTGAGGTTAGTGAAGTCAATGCACATGCGCCACACCTTGACCACGGCTGGCTCGTCTTTCTTCTTTTCCACCAAGACCGGATTGGATATCCAGTCCGGATGCAGTACCTCCATTATGAACCCGGCTGCAAGCAACTTAGCCAGCTCGTCCAGCACCACTTGTCTCCGGTCGTCTGAGAGACGACGGGTCGGTTGCCTCACCGGTTTCACCTCTGGCCTAACAAATAAAGAGTGCTCTGCCAACTCCCTCGGAACACCTGGCAGGTCCTTAGCCGACCATGCAAAGATATCCCGATTCTCACGGAGGAAGTGACAGAGCTCGCCTTCCTATTTCTCGCCTAGCCCGGTCCCAATGATGGCCACATGCTCTGGGTGCTCCGGGTCAATGGGGATTTCTTGGTCTCCTTGGGTACCTCGAACGCCGCAGTTGAGTCCGGGCTCATCAGTCCGGACAGGCCGAGCTGTGTTGACTGCGCCATTGCCACCACTTGATGCAGCTTCTTCTTCTCGGCTGCGATCACCAAAGACTCGGCAGGTTAGATCCCGCCGAGGCACACTGAATGCTCGCTTGTAGTCACCCGAGATGGATATGATCCATTAGGCCCTGGCATTTTCATCTTCAGGTATGCAACATGGGTGGAAATCATGAACTTGGCCAAAGCCGGCCTTCCAAGCAGTGCATGGTATGCACTCTCCAAGTCCACCACCTCGAACTCGATACTCTCAACTCGGCAATTTTCCTTGGTTCCAAATGCTACATCCACCCATATCTTGCCCATGGGTGCACAGGAAACGCCGGGCACAATCCCATGAAAAGTACAACTGCTTGGCATCAACTGATTAGGCGAGATGCCCAATTTCACCATTGTGTCTCGGTACATGATGTTGATGGCACTGCCATTGTCCACCAGAACTCGGGTGAACCTCACATTGTTGGTAGGCCCACACAACGTTGGATCTACCACCAGGGCATACTTTCCAGGGCTCGGCATGATCCGAGGTGTGTCCTTTCTGCTCCAAGTGATCTCCTGCTCAGACCAGTTCATATAGGTCGGCACCACCGGCATTACTGCATTCACCTCCATGGCACGCCTCTGCACGCTCTTCTTGTCAGTGGGCTCGGTCACAAAGACCACATAGCTCGCATGAACCTCTCTATAGTCATTTCCGGGGTATTCATACTGCTGACTTGGTCCGGCACCATTGTTGTTGTTATTACCTCGGACATTCACAACATTCACGGGTCTTGCTGCTGCAGGCCTCGGAAGAGGTGCAGTGGTTATCGGGGTAACATTTGCTCCGGACAGATTAGGGTGGGACCTCGGCTGAAATCTCTGAGGTGGTGGTCCTGTTCTGATTCCTCCGGCCCTTGCCCCCTCTTCTCTGATTCTGCGGTTCCAGCTGCACTGCCGGGTTGAATGGTTGGCTGGCTTGCGCGGGTCAGTCGTATGGTAACAGCACGGACCATCTATCATTGATTCATAGGTCATGGGTGGCTCCGGGTTCGGACTAAATGCCGGACCATTGATTTTTGGCCTCTGGACACCTCCAGCTCCGGGCTGATCCGGGTTCACCGCTGCAACTTGGTTGGAGGGTATGGATAGTCCGGCTCCCTCCTCTTCTGTCCGAACTCCTGACGGTCATTACACCTTGGTCCGAGCCGGTTGTTTATTGGCTCCCTCCTTCTGTTACGTGCTCCTGCCTCTGCTGCTGGCTGCATCGGATCACCCAGGGCATAAGAATCTGCAACCCGGATTGTTTCTGCTAGGGATCTCGGCATATCTCTCTGGAGCCTCTGCCACAGCATGCTGCCATGTCGACAGCCATCTGCAAACCAGGAAATGGCCTGTGCCTCTACCACTCCTTCACAGGAATTCCGAACATTGCTCCACCGAGTTAAGAATTCTCGGTCAGTTTCATGATCATCTTGCTTACATGCCGCCAGGAGCTGAGGTCGGTTTGGCCTCTTGTATGTACTAGCAAAGTTGCTGTTAAACGCCAGCTCCAAGTCTATCCAGGAGTTGATACTATACTCCGGCAAATTATTCAGCCAGATCCGAGCTGGACCTTCCAACATGTGCGGGAGATACCGGACCGCCCATCGGCGATTGCCCCCCGCAATGTGCACCGAGGATACATAATCTGTCAGCCAATCTTGTGGCTTGGTGCTCCCATTGTATGGCTTGGTGTTCCGACCTAACTGGAACTGAGATACTGGTGGTGGTGGCTCCTTCATGATCCGAGGTCCAAAACACGCCGGACCAGGAGGGCCTTCCTCCTCCAGTTGCTCAGACAAGTAGATTCTATCCAGCTTGTTACGGACATCGCCTGGAGCTAACATCCGACCTCCTATCCGAGGTCCCAACGCCCCATCCACTCTGTGGTATCCAGCTCGTGCCATGGCCGAGTCTCCATCATCATATCGGTCATCGCCTTGACCGACGTTCTGAGGTTGCTGAACATACTCCGGCTCTCGCTGATATTGCCCCTGCTGCCGAGGTTGTTGCTGATACCTCGGGGGCGGAGGTGGTTTACCTCGGCCAGCCGATGCTGCTTGACCGCCGTTCTGATTTCCCTGACCGGAGTTACCCTTAGCCGGCTCGCATTGCCTGGGCCGGGGTTTCCCTTAGCTCGGCTAGCATTGCCCTGGCCCACCTTCTGCTTTGCTGCTAGGACTGGATCATACATCTGCAGCTGCTGGTTCTGACCCGAGGTGACACTCCGGGCTCGATCGGCTCCTCCGACGAGTGGAGACGAGGCTTGCCCCTTGGACACCTGACTGACTGGCCTAGCTGAATAAACCATCTCTGAATCACCAGCCCCGGCATATGCTCTGCGGAGAGCCTCATTCTGCTGGTTAGCCACATATACTAACTCATTGACTCGCTTCTGCTGCGCACGCCATGCATCTCCAGATAATCCGGATAGCTCGGCCCTGCCTGCCTCGGCAGCTCTGAGGTTCTTAGCAGGGGAACTATACACCGGCCTTCCAGTTGACACGCGACTCCCACTCCTAGCCGAGGTGGTAGGTCGAGCCTCCCTGTTTATCTCATCGTTGAGCCCCTTGCCTCTCTGCCGCACCTCGGCTCCCCTATGTGTATCAACCGCTACCGGGGTGAAGCCATTCGCTGCATTGTACTCGCGCAGATCTCTATTGAACTCATCTCTAGCTGTTATCATTGCTACAGCCTCCTTCTGCAACAGGACACGCTTTGCCTCTAGGTCGGCCACAGTCACTACTATGTCCACTCCTGGATTTACTGGGTCTGCCAGTGTATCCACTATCTCTACCAGGGTCGCACCTCGGCCCGCAGCTCTGGGGTGCCAGGCAAGTCCTTCTCTAGCCTGGGCTTTGCAGATCTCACCTTAGCAACCTCGGCTGCCTTGGACTGGCTGGCATCTACTTTGCCACGGCGTCAACCGGGCCTGTCATCATCACCTCTACGCAGCTCTCGGGGCGAGTGATACGCCGACCTAAAGCCGCGAGGAGAGGAGTTTCGTCGTCCACGAGCACCTGCTCCGGGTACCCGCGAACAACCTCGACAGCAACGTACGTGACGAAGCTGCCGAGCATCATGGTGAAGCCGTGCTCGGGGAAAGGCTTGCCGGCGAAACACCCCGCGTTGTCGCTGATGAAGGTGAACTCTCCGATCTTGGCGACAAGCCCGGAAAGAACACGCTCGCCTGAGCCCGTCCGGATGAAAACTCCCTCCAACGCCTCAATCTGCCCCACGGTGGGCGCCAACTGTCGTGGTGGGATCACGGCAGATGCCATAGGTATGGCTAAGATGGGGCCGAATGGTCGTTGGGGGAATCCGGGGAGGGTTTATGCACTCAAGAAGTGCACACGCAAGAACACGCAAGAACACGAACGAAGAACCAAGAAAGCAAGAACACAAACACACCACGATGTACCCTGCTTCGGGGCCCTCTTGTGGAGGTAACACCCCTACTGCAGCACTATCCTAGCCAGTGTATAGCTCAGAGTGACAAGTACAAGCTGCTCCTCGAGCTGTATGATGATACAATGGTGAGAACTTGAGGTAAAAGATGGAGCTAACGGGAGGAAGAAGGCACTCCGAGCTGATCCGAGGTGTTTCCGGGGTTTCCGAGGTTCCTCTCTCTCTCTCTTCTCTCTCTCTCTTTCTCTTCTCTGTTGATCGATCCGTCCGTCCCTCAGCAGGAGGGGGTGAAGCCCACTATATAGGCCAGCCGGGTTACCATTGTGCCCCTCGCAGAACACTGTTGCCATGCCTCTGCAACGGTCACCACCGTACCACCGTACCTCGGTCAGGGACAAGACGTGGCTTGCCCATCTCCTGTAGCCTAACGGCAGAACTAGCATGTCCCCTCTGACCGAGACAGGACGTGGCCTGGCAGAGCTACCTCGTAGCCTTTTCCCAGACCTCGCGTAGCCAGCGATCAGAGACGTGCAGGCCCGCCGAACCCGGAGCACGCCTCTGCCATGCTCCTTGACAGACGCTCCCGTGTCAGGCGCTCTGTACCCGGCTGGAAGTGACAGGAGCATTGACTCCTGCCCGACCTACAGCCCACCACCTCGGTTAGCTCGGCACGGATGTGACGGGCTCCGTACCTCGGGTCTTGCGCTTAATCTCCTTTACCAGGTCGGATCTTACTTCCTCCCACAGCTTCTCCTGCACTCACAACACAAACCACTGCACTGAGGTAGTTAGGTCGGCTGAACATAGCTCGGACAGTGAACCTCGGCCCTGGCCAACAGTATACCTCGGACCCCTTGGGCCAAAATAGGTCGGCCTGTACTCTCCAGGTCAAGATGAAGCTCGGAACTTCCCAGGCCCAAACAGGTCGGCCCTTTCCGTACCTCGGCACAACTTCGAACACCACCTTATGCCAAGCCTTGACCCTACCCGGGGATACTCCCCCGACAGAAAGGGGGAGGAGGGAGGCGGGGTTGGTGGAACGCGGTTGTGAAAGGGGTGTTTGCGACTTTCAGGATGAGGATAGGATGTTCGGAATAGATGATTATATACTCCGAGAGATAAGAAGACTTTGCGTTTAGATCTAGATTATCAATGTGGACAAAATAAGCATCTGGTAATAAAATTAATATTTGTAATAATGCGTGTGAAACCTACTATTTTTTGTTTCCAATATATAGAATATATTAGATAATAATAACCATGTAAAAAAATATGTTCATCTTCATAATTATTTATGTTAGGAATGGTGTTTGTCGCAGTGTCGCGTGTCGAAACGTGAACACCGGGGAAGCCGGATCGTTCCCCTACAGATTTGTTCGGCAAAGAGGCGCGGGGAGTTTCTGCGTCGTCGTCGGAGATGAAGAAAAACACAAACAGAAGCACACACACAGTTTTACCCAGGTTCAAGCCATCCGAAGATGTAAAACCCTACGTCATGTTTGTCTGATCTTGGATTGAAGGTGGAATATGGTGAAAAAAGGTTGGTCTCTCTCTCTCTCTCTCTCTCTCTTAGACGAGGCGCGCCAAGTGTCCACCCTGCTCTCCGGGGGTGGTAGCTGGCGCGTGCGGCCCGGGGAGGGCCGCGAACTCCCCCCGAGGTTCCCAACGAGCCCTGGGCAGGCTCTCTCCTATGTTGTGGGCCACCTGCAAGTGAGACAAACAGGGGCGGATCCAGGATTTGAGCATGGGGGGGGGGGGGGGAGGGGGCGAAGGCCGAAGAAGACATTGATAATAAAAAAGATTCAATAGACAAACATGGGCGGATCCAGAATTTGAGCATGGATGGGTGCGTGAATGAGAGGGTGACCGCCCCTGGCGGTCCCACCAGGGACGGATTCAGGGGGACGAGCGGGGGCGACGCCCCCCCTATCGATCTCGTCGTTCTTCGTGATCGATTACTGGATGGCTAATAACAACTCGTATTCAACGTTGCTCGCCCCCCCTATGGACAGTCAAAGCCCGATTTAATTAAATCCAAAGGCAGAAATAGCAAAGCCCATTAGAGTAAATGATAGAACCAGCCCAGGCTGAGGCTGCTCAGCTATTTATTAATTGGGCCAACGACCAAGGCCAGTGGATCGCAATCGAGTCAGCTCCAGTGGATCATATTCTCAACAAAAAAAAGTTCCAGTGGATCAGATCAATCGACCCACAAGTCTAAAAAAAAAAGATCAATCGACCCACGCTTTGCAGTCTTCCCTAGAAGATAGATCAGATCAATCGAGATCACTTCCTGCACCCGCCGGCTGTTGGCTCTGTAGTCTGGATACCCGATTGAGACCTGCCGATGAACAAGGACCGCCACAACGCACACGCACTTAGCGGAAGCTGCGCGCTGAATGGCATCTCGCCGGAGGTCGGGTATCCATTTCTAATCCCTCCTATAGTATTCCTATATATACATCTTCTTTAAGATTTAGTTCATAATAATGTGAACTGAAATCTGCATTTGTTTGATGCTGACTTTTGATGATAGTATAGCGCCACCGTCTCTTTGCTCGCCATTTAGGCAACTACCCGAGGCGCCAAGCAGCAAATTTTTTTTTACAATCTATATCTCCAGTCGAGTTAGAGATGCTCGCCCCCGCCCCCCCCTATGCCAGAATCCTGGCTCCGTCCCTGGGTCCCACAGGGACGAGAGCTTGACGGGACATGCATCTGAGGTGGAGAAGGACTCGGAGTCCTCTGACACTAGCTCCGGCGCCCAGGCCTCGGCTAACGGTGGTAACCGATCCCGCCTGGCCTAAGGTAAACCGTAAACAATGCTTCTTGTTGTGTTTATTTGCTCTGTATTTTTTATAAACAACTGCTTTAACAATGTTGTGTAATACTTTAGTTTAGTTTTCTCGCCACTGGAGTCCGGGCAATGGCTGTGTGCACTTCTATCGATCAATGTTTGCCCACACAAATGCATCCTTGAACCCTCATATATAGCCCAATAATATTGCTATGAGCCTATGAGGTTGCAGACAAGCAAAATGTCCGCCAGTGAAGTTATTATTTAAAATATGTTTGTACTTGTGAGGATCCTCTTAGTTAAGTACTATGCTTGCAATGAGGCTCACTGTTATTGATTTCTCTGGTTTGTTGCATGTGTCAATGATTAAACTGTGCAACGTTAAACGCAAGGGATTACCATACAATACCTAGTAGTGCTTATAAGAATATTGCTTGAGCATGCTCACTGTCTTGTGTGGTGATTTTTGCACCTTCTTTGCAAGATGAGGCTTATTTCTATGCAATGTTAAATGCAAAGGATCACTCTTCAGTAGCTAGTAGCGTTTACAAGGACATTGCTTTTTTTTTGTTATAAACAGCTTCTTAACAATGCAGATACTTAGTATATGCTCTGTTTAACAATGAATATTTCTTCTGTGTAGGGCTTGGTGGATGCCTGGTGGCGATGCGGCTGCCGTGAAGACCTAGGAGCGTGGCTCAGTACACGATGCACTAAAGCCGCTGTCACCAGTAGCAAGACATTTTGTGCACTAGGATGTGAATACAGAGTCGACGCTCATCTGACGGCTGTGAAGACATAGGAGCAAGGCTCCATCCACGCGCAATGACGCCAGCATCGCAGGATGACCTTTTGGTCAACAGGGCGAACAGGAATACGGTGTCTAACGGGTAGGCGTCTAGTCGCATGGACCGGGGCAATTTTAGTTGACATATTTATGACTAATTTTTCCTGGGTCACTATCCTAAGGTCACTAGTTGACATATTTCTTGTAGAGTAGAACCGTTTGCAATACCTAATTTCAGTCGTCTGCGATTGGCCTATCTGTACTAGTGTATACTGCATAAGCATGTCACGTATATTGACAAATTACTATCACCGATTGCTCCCTGCAGAAACTGGTAAATTCGAATTAGTTGCAGTAAAATAAAATTAGTAAGTTCACCGCTGATTTACTATCAGACTCGAATTTCGAGTTAGTCCAAAATCCCATGTCGGAAATCTAAACAGTCTCAACAGAAAATTACTTTGCTCCTCATTTCGCAAATCATAGACTGCACAAAAAAAGGGGTCAATCGATATGTTAAGGAAGCAAGGCCAGTCAACCTCAAATATATGAAAAAAGGATAGTGGATGAGCTCACTGAGACTTGGGGTTTGGCGACCAAGTAAACCGCGAGGTTGTGATAGTCTGCCAGTACAGAAAAGCCAGGCTACAGGTAGGTGTGACCGTGTGAGTTACAGGGAGGTTGATTAAATTCAGATTAGTATTAAGCAAAAATACATCTAGAAAGACCAATAAGCAGGACGATTATGTACCAACAGAGACATGTAAGAAGCAGTAGGGAGAAGACAGGAGGAGGTAGCTCACATGCGCCCGCCAGTAAGAGTTGTGTGGAACTGGAAGACGCCGAGCGGCCGGATGGACTGGTGGACGATGCTAACAAATTGGTTTTGGGGCGGAGGTGCACAACAATCAAATAGGGAGATATTGCGTGAACTTCTCATATGGCTCCATCAATTTCCGTTTCTCGCAGAGATAATTGGGAGGGGAAGCGATTACGCCGTCACGGAGAAAATGGTGAAAAGGAAGAGTGAATGGTGCATCAATTATTCGAGTCTGCACAGATCACTCGAGAAGCATTTGTGGTCTGTACGTCATGCGACGGAGAATTAATTGCCGGCGATTAGCCTTTTTTTAGGGCAGCCACCACCAGGAACACGAACGGCTACTGCTCCTTTTTCCAGACGAACGGCCATCGGGTAGCAAGATGGCTCCGTGAGCCCACGAACGGAAGTTTAGCCCATTTAGCTCAGCCGGCTAGCCCACGAAGGGACCTCCAGCCCACGTATGGAAAAACGGCGTCCTGCGGGAATGGAAGCGAGCAGGGAGCCAGTGACGCGCTGCGTGACCGTATGGCAAACATGGTGGGATAAAAGTGGTGACCTGGCCTCACGAGAAGGCAGGAAAATAAGGTTGGGAAGATTAGATGATATTAGACCCTACTCAAATCAGCAAAAGAAACATTATTAATTTTCATATTCGAAGCCATAATTTAAAAGATTCCATGTATACGTATAGATTTCGACGTTGGCATTAATGCATAAGTAAATCAATTTAAACAAAATCTACTCTTCATTTGTGGACATAGCACACAAACTGTCACAAGCTCGGAGTATCAACAGAGTTAACTTCTGGTTGGCGTTTGTACAAGAAACACCTGCACATGTGCATGTTTTCCTGTCCGGCCTCTAAATAGAGTCTTCTTTTTCAATGAAAAATTGAAAATTCACCAAATGTTTACAAATTCTAATACTCATTCGAGTATGTACTATTTGGTAAAAACAATTCGGTGTCACATGGACTCAAGCCAACTTAACATGTGATATTTCATCAACCTTACCTATTCTATTTCAGAGGTTGAGATTGTCTGATTTACAAGCCCTGAAACTTTGTCCTAACTTTTAGTCACAGACGTGTGGACCCTACAGATGGTGGGCCCCGTGTGTCAGTGACTCAAACTAACGACTTTGAGCCCAGCTATGGCAGAAATATGTGCCCCTATTTCAGTTGTACCAGGAACATTTTTTTTTAGATAAAGGGAGTCTTTATTACTTAAAATGTTTAAGTATTACACCCAGCCTCTGCATAGCAAAGATGCACACAGCCGAAACAAGTCTGAAGTACAAAATAAAATAACAAGGCGAATTACATATCAAAATGAGAAATTGTAGAGACGCCTATGGTGGTGGAGGGCCCATCCGCAAATTATGCTGCCATCCATGTAGGGATAAAAAGTCTCTCGCCGTATCCTCCAGTCTTGTACACACCTCCATAAACAGGTCTCGATGGGCCACACGTTGCAACTGAGACCACGAACGGAGTGTAGCAGTAGTCCTGTAGATAACCTGCATAAGAGAACAATTTTTATCATTAAAAATCTTGTCATTCCTACATAGCCAAAGCGATCATATTACGGCAAGCGCTGCCACCCTAATAAGTTGTTTGAACCTATTATCCACACCATTCAGCCAGTTGCCAAAAATATTAGCAATGCTTGTAGGTGGGTAAATAGTAGAACCTATCTGGATGATGGACCATATAGACCTAGCAAATTTGCACTCGAAGAACAGGTGTTTGATTGTCTCATCTTTATGACAGAAGACACACTGTTTACTCCCATGCCAATTGCGTTTTGCAATGTTGTCTTTTGTAAGAATTACTCCGCGACGAAGATACCACGCAAAAACTTTGTTTTTAAGTGGGATTTTCATCTTCCAGATTTTCTTATTATTATTTACTGGCACATCCGGCTGAACGAGTGTTGTATACATGGAGTCCACGGAGAATTTACCGCAATTGCGTAAATTCCACCGAAACTCATCGGTCCCTTGAGTCAAGTTGACAGTAGCGAGTCGCTGGAGCAACTCATGCCAAGATGCCAGCCTGGGTCCAATAAGATCTCTACGGAACGTCACATTGGGATGATTATCAACCAAAACCTGAGCAAGCGTATCACTCTTGTGACGTCTTTGGACTATACCAAATAGCACTGGATATTGTTCTCGGAGTGGGGTAGTACCCAACCATGTATCCTCCCAGAACCTTATCTCAGACCCATCCTTAATGGAGAAAGAGCCATATGGGAAGAAGAATTTCTTCGTCGCCATTAGGCCCGCCCAAAAATGGGAATCACCTGATTTCCAAGAAACCTGTGACAACGCACTTGAGCCAATGTATTTCCTCCTAAGGAGAGTTTGCCACACCCCTTCTTCCGTCAGCAACTTAAACATCCACTTACCAAGAAGAGCAGAATTCTTGACCTGAAGATCATGAATCCCCAGACCACCATGGTCCTTAGGGCGGCACACTACATCCCATTTTGCCAGCCGGTATTTCTTTTTTTCACTATCCCCTTGCCAAAAGAATTTGGATCGAAAGTAATCCAATCGATGTAAGACTCCCTTTGGTAGTTGAAAGAAAGATATCATATACAGCACCATATTAGATAAGACTGAATTTATGAGCACCAATCTTCCCCTAAAGATAGTAATTTTCCTTTCCAGCTACTTAGCCTTTTTTGTAGTCTTTCTTCAACATGTTTCCATTGAGCTACCATTATCCTCCTAAAATGAATTGGGATGCCAAGATAGTTAATTGGAAACTGGCCAAGCCCACAACCGAATAATTCGGCATATTGGGCAGCCTCCTCTTGGGCGTCGCCAAAACAAAACATTTCACTTTTATGGAAATTGATTTTTAGACCAGAGAGTTGCTCGAACGCTGATAATATTAATTTCAGGTTTCTTGCCTTCTCCATATCATGTTCCATAAAAAGAATTGTATCGTCGGCGTATTGTAGAATGGATAGTCCGCCATCCACTAGGTGCGGTACCACGCCGACAATTTGCCCATCGGATTTTGCTCGCTCAATGATTATGGCTAACATATCAGCAACTATATTAAACAATATAGGTGATAATGGATCGCCTTGCCGTAATCCCTTTTTGTCTGAAAGTTTCTACCAACATCGTCATTGACTTTGATGGCGACACTTCCTCCGTAAACAAAATTATGAATCATTACGCACCACTCAGCTGAAAAATCTTTCATTCTGAGTGTTTGTTGCAAGAAAGACCACTTGACTTTATCATAAGCCTTTTCAAAGTCAATTTTTAGGATGACTCCATTAAGCTTTTTCCGATGCATCTCATGGACTGTTTCATGTAAAATCACAACTCCATCAAGAATATTGCGACCTTGCATAAACGTCGTCTGAGTGGGTTTCACAACATGATCAGCCACCGAATTAAGCCTAATAGTAGCGTTTTAGTGAAAATCTTGAAGCTAACGTTAAGAAGACAGATAGGTCTATATTGCTGAATCCTTTCTGCTCCATTAACCTTTGGCAACAAAATTATCTCACCAAAATTTAAGCGAAACAACTCAAGATGTCTAGCATGTAAATCCTGAAACATCTCGAGCAAGTCCGATTGGATTATGTCCCAGAAGGTTTGATAAAACTCTGCTGGAAAACCATCCGGACCCAGTGCTTTGTTGTGTTCCATCTGGAATACCGCCTTCTTCACCTCCTCCATAAGAAAGGAGCAGTAAGATGGGCGTTTTCCTGATCGGAAACCTGCGGTATATCATCTGTTTGAGATTCGTCCAGCGAGAAATTATCTGCCTCTCGCTCTCAAAAAGATTTTTATAGTACTTCGTGATATAGGATTTCAATTGCTCATGGCCTTCAATCGTGCCCTCTTCCTGAACGAGAGAATGAATGAGTTTCTTTCTATGTCTTCCATTAGCAAGACTATGAAAGTATCTCGTATTCGCATCTCCTTCCAGGATAAATTGGTCCTTTGATCGTTGGTACCATTTGATCTCCTCTTCACGAAGAAGACCCGCCATCTCGGCATTAGAACGATTTTTTAAATCGATCTCTTGCGATGATAGGGGTCTAACTTCCGCAGCAACCTCTAGTTCATCTATAATAGATGACAATCGGAGCTTCTCCTTTTTTAATTGCCCAACCATATGTCTCGCCCAACCTTTGAAGTGTTTGCGCATTGCGCTTATTTTATTATTCCACCTTTGGATTGGAGTTAGACCAGGTACCGGCCTTTCCCACACCCTCTTTACCATATCGGAAAACCCATCCCTGTGCAACCGACCTAATTCAAATTTGAATTGGCGTTTGCACAATGGGTTAGGTGTTCCGGTGGTTAGGAGAATGGGAGCATGATCCGACAATGCCTCTATACGTTCAAGGACCCGTACTGAGACCAGTGGGTATTTAACTTCCCACTCCGAGTCCATCAATACACGGTCCAACTTCTCGTATGTTGGCTCTGGGAGACTATTAGCCCAAGTAAATTGCCTCCCAACCATCAAGACTTCTCTTAGACTAAGACTGTCAATAACAGCGTTGAATAAGAGAGGCCATCGGTTGTCAAATCTGCCTCTACTCTTCTCATGTGGGAACCGTAGCAAGTTAAAATCCCCCCTATAATTATAGGATATGGGTTATCTTTTGCTAGGTTCACCAACTCTCTGAGAAAAGCAGGCTTATGTTCATCTTGGGCGGCTCCATACACAGCGACAAGGGTCCATGTGAAGTTATCGGCTTTATTACGGATGTGGAATTTAATATGAAATTCTCCTTCCGAACTAGCCAACACATCCATGGTCTCTGTTCTGACGCCAAGTAAAATGCCCCCAGACCTGCCACGTGGCGGACGGGACTTCCATGTGAATTCTACTCCACCAGACAAGCGGTTAAGTAGTGTCACAGAGAAATCCCGTTTACCGGTTTCAGATATTCCAACAAAATCCAATCGCTGATCCCGAATATAATCAGCAATGCGAGCGTGTTTAGCCAAGTCGCGAAGACCTCTGCTATTCTCGAAAAAGCCATCCATCGGGAAACAATTGGAGGGGTGGAAACCTTCGCCTTTTTCCGTGACGTTTTATCTTTTTTCTTAAGAGAGTCGGCTTTTGACTTCCGGCTAGACGCTTTTAGATCATATAATGAACTTAGCATCGCCTCATCTAAACCACCCTCCGATACATCACCCACTAGATGAGAAAGTAGCTGGACATCAATTGTGTCATTGTGCTCCTCCTCATCCGTGTGGGTAGAAAACGACTTACACGAGACTTTTGGCGTGACAGTTAACCGGTCAAATTCCAAATGTCTTAGTGCATTAGTCGACATGGCAATTTTTTCAACAGAGCTACCCAAAGAAAAACTTACACTATTCAATTTAGCTACGATGCTTGCATTTGAAAAATTAAGGAACGACTTTGGGTGTTTGTTCATACAAGACTTGTCCAGGTTTTGTTCCGCCTTGCGCCTCATCGCCCTCGACATGGAGTCCTCGTCCGTCACGGAGGACCCGTCGGCGGCCACCACATGCCTCTCACTCACCGGGGTCGGCACCGGTGTAGGCAATGGTGAAGTAAAGCCCACATCCGACACCTGGGTCGACACCGGGGTAGACATGGTCGAAGTAGAGTCCACACCCGGTGACGGAGTCAACACCGGGGAAGGCAAAGGTGTAGTAGAGCCCATCCCAGCGTCGAGCCACATACCAGCGTCTCCGGGGCGTCGCGCTGCACTAACGGCAGTGGAGCTGCGCACAGGACAGAGGCTGTCTGCTCCTGTACGTCGTCGCCTCCAGCAGCCCCGTCTGGGCCGTCGCTTGGCTGAGTGGCCGCCCCGTGCGGCGAGTAAGGAGCTGCCGCGCGCGGCCCAACAGCGTCCGCGTGAGCCTGCTTGGAGCAGCCGCCAACCAGCGGCCCGCCAGGGAGAATCGTCGCACGGGTGACGGCGGGAGTTCTGCCGCCCGAGGCCAGCAGCATACCCAGGCGACGGCGAGCAATTTGCCGCCCGCGGCCCAGTAAGCTGGCTGTGCTTCTCCGACTGCATATACGTAGTACGCTCCAGGTTGTCGATCGCTGCGCCGACAGCTCCAGTTCCAGAACAATTTATGGAAACCATCTGCGCCACAATTTCTTTACCTCTCGTTGTTTGCGGTTTTTCATTGAATGGAGTGACCGCAATCCCATGGTTGACCGCAACTGTCCCAAGTAACCCCAGCGATGAACTCCCCGGTCCCGACACATTAGCTTGTGGCATGGGGGTGTCACCATCCGCGGTCTTTGGCTGCTCATTAGTGGGCGACTCATCCGTGTCTTTTTCCTCCAATCCTCTTGCATCATCATCATTGTCATTCCGTTTCCAAATAAAGGGCACAAAATCTGGATCCGCGACATAATCCGCCGCTTCCTTGCTGAACCAAAAAGAGTACCCCTTAAGTATCACAAAGGCATCAGCTTTAACCTCTTTTGTCTCAAACAAGTTGGGGTTGCGCATCGCCACCAGAATACGAACCACATTGTGACGCCGGAGAGCCAATAAGTCCACATCCATGGTCTTTCCAACGAGAGTACCCACAGCCCAAAGACCCAGAAAGTGACGCAATGAGTTTGGCACACCAGACACATGCACCCAAGTTGGTGTCAATTCCAACATTGGCTCGATATCCTTCGGCTTACAAATGTCTATGGCAATCACCGACTGCTGCTTCGGCACCCCTAACTCGGATCCATTCATCCTCTCCAAGTCCGTCATAGAAGGAAAATTGACTAAGTAAGAATCCTCCTTGTGCTCAGAGTATGGGATTGCCTCCCAGCGCCATGCGGACTGCAGCGGACAATAGCGAGCTATCATGGACTGAACCACTTCTGCCGACACAGGTTCCCCAGTCACCGTCATGACAGCCACGGGGGTAGTACTCACAGCCAGCTGTGGTCTAAAGACGCCGTCCGGCAGGTGGCTGAACATAGTGTCCTCACATCCGATGCCCGCCATCCCAGCATACGGCTTCGGCACCCTGAGGATTGGGCACCGAAGTGTCGGGTGAACCACCCTGTCACAGAAGTAGCAGTACCGGTCAATCAAGCACTCCTTCGTGCTGTGAGAATCTATCTGACAAGTAGCGCGACGTTTCCTCTTTGCCGCAGCAGCCCCTTGAGCCACCGTACCAGCCGCCGTGACAGGGGCAGCCGTAACCAGAGCACCACCAGCATTGGGCACGGCACCCTGACCGTCCTCGCTCGACCCAGCAGTTGCCAGCGTCGGCGGCTTCTTCTTCTTCTTGCTCTTCCTCTTCGCAGCAGCCACAACGCCAACCGTAGTCGTACCGACGACGAACGGCACTGTCGTCACCGACGTCGGATTGATCACGGGTGGCATGACTGCCGTAGCCGCAGCGGCATTTGCGACCCGCCCGGGAGGCCCCGCTACACGCCCCGGCGCAGCCGGCCTTGCGACATTGGAGGTCCCTGGGCCGGCATTCCGGCCGAAGATCATCGGGGGACGAGTCACGGGAAGCTTGCCGGAGCCCTGAGATCCTTGCTGTCCGCTCCCCAGAGGAGCTCCCGAGCCGCCCACAGCCGCCATTGACCCTGGCGTCGCGACCACTTGGGCGAACGTCCGCGAGAGAGTGGGGGACGCAGGGAGGGCAGCAGGCTGAGGCAGCGCGACGGCCAGCGAGGATGTCGGCGAGGTGGAGCGTGCGGATGGAGCAGCGTGAACAGCAGACGCAACAGACGCGGCGGAGGCGGAGGTCGAAACCCTACGCGTGATGTCTCCGAATCCTCTCCAGAGCCCAGCGAAGCGCCGGCCCAAGTGGGCCCATGGGGACGGACGGACCAGATCGACCGGCCTCCCGGTCCCACCAGCAGCAGTTTTAATTTCATCGCCACCGCCGTGCATCACCGGTGCGCCGCCCGCCCTAGCCGTCGGCGAGTTACGACCATCATCTTCCCCATGCGCCGGAGTTGGTGGCATGAACATGCCCAGAACGGCCGGCGGCGAGATCCTAAGACGAGGTAGAGGACCCCGCCAGCCTAGCCGGACGGGCTTTGACATCACCGCCCCTGGCGCCGGAGTACGCGGAGAAGAACGCCCGCCGTGAGCTTCCGACGAGTCCAGCGGCATCCCCAACGTAGGCGCGGGCGGCAGCTTGCCAGAACCGGACGTCGGCGGCGACGAAGATCGCCTCTCCCAGACCCGAGACGCCGGCGTGGGGAAGCCGATCTCGTTCCAGAATTCCTGCGCCAATTCCTCGTCCGATCGCCGGCCCCGTCGCGCCACCGTAGTCCAGCCAGCCTCCGCGTCTCCTCCACCGCCTCCTCCTCTAGTACTTCCATGGCGGCCTCGAAGGGCACCTCGGAGAGGCAGTCCTCATCCTCCGACGAACTCTCCTCGTGGAGGCACGAGAAACGCGAGCCGCCGGAATCACCCGCCGGCGAGATAGTATCCCGCTCCGGCGATAGCCCGTGGGGCGGCAGCGTTAGCCGCCGCCGACGCACGGCGCCCGTCTTTCGCTCGCTCATCCTGCGTTAATTTCACGATACTAAAATGCATTGATGTGTGCATGCACCCAAGAGACCATATCCCAGACCAAAACTTGGAAATATCTCCGTTGTCATCCCTACTTAGTAATTTCGAACTCCCCCATCTAAGATCGTTGTCATATATACAAGTTACTCGATACGTCCTGTATCTTCTTTTGTTTTTCTTTGTAAGCCTCACATTTTGGCCAGCCTCTGAAACCTTATCCCGTTTCTTGTGCTGTCTTGGCTCCGGGTATAAACGTTGTGAGCATGTGAGCCGCGAACGCTTCCCGTCCCAATGCAGCCGCCCGTGACGCCGGCGAGCACCATCTCCACCGGAACAGCTCCACTTCTACGACCACCCACCATCTCCTCGCCACCATCCGCCGCAACGAAGAGGCAACTGCTCGTGTCCGCTGGCGGCCTGCTCCTGATCGTGGCCGCAAGCACTAACAATGCCACCAGCAGGGGAGCAGCGGCCGCGGCCGGCTACGACCCGGTGACGGAGGCGGAACGCGCCGCGAGCGCCGCCGTGTCGCTGCGCATCGGCGAGGCCGTCCGGCTGCTTGACCTCGGGCGCGATCTGCAGGCGCGCGGCGAGTTCCCAGAGGCGCTTGCGTCCTTCACGGCTGTGGTGAGCGGGTACAAGGACCTGGCGCTGTCGGAGTACGTGCGGGTGGGGCGGGCGCTGGTGCTCTACGAGATCGGCGACCGCGACGAGTCCATCACGGAGATGGAGGACGTGTCGGTGGCGCTCAAGGGGTACCCGGAGATCCATGCGGCTCTGGCGGCGGCGCTGTACGCCGACAAGCACGCGCCGCTGCTCGCCGAGAACCAGTTCACCATCGCCACGCTGCTGGACCGCACTACACCGACCTCGCCTACGTCAGGGACACCAAGCACTGGCCGCCCAGCCTCGTCACCTCCCTCAAGAACTTCATCACACTCTCCTAGGCTCCTAGCTGCTGCTACTACATGCAACATACATCATAGTATTCTCTTGCGAGGGAGTATAATATACATGTCTGAGTGCTCTGGCGAGCGGAAGGGCGCCGGTGGCGTGCCCGCGGCGCCGCTGGCCGGGCGCTTCTGGGACTGCTCGACGGAGGCTGGGATGGGAGAGGGGATCGGAGGGCGCCGCCGGAAAACTCTAGCGCCGCCGGCGTGGGAGGGAGGCTGCTCGGGATCTCGTTTCTCTCCTCTACGCGATCTGAGAGCCGCTCCGTCTGGTTTGGATGACGACAGGGTTCCAATGGAGGCGGCGGAGGAGGTGTTATCGGAAGTGTGGGAAGTTTCTCGGGATGACATCCGTCGGCCGGCCATGACGGAGGAGGAGATTGCGACAGAGTTATGGGAGAAGATCGGATTCCCCTCACAGGCGTCACGGTTCTGGGAGAAAGCTTCCTCCTCGAGTTCTGATGATCCGAAAGGTACGTCTCCGTCTTCTGTGTGCAGGTCTGCCGAGGCGCCGGTGCTGGACGAGGTGGTTGCGCCGGGGATGGGGGCCAAGGCGCCGCCAAGAAGGCCGCTGCGACGACCTCCGGTGCGGATGGGGTGGCGTGGTCCTCTTCCTCGCCCTCGGATCACGCCACCGCCATGCCTAGGCGATTTCCTACCGGAGTTCCCACCGCCTACGGTGGCTCGGGAAGGAGGCGGCTCGCCGGCGGGGACAGCTGAGGGTGGGCGGACGTCGATCACGGAGTCAAGGGCGGAGAAAGCGGATCCAAAAATTCAAACTCCGCCCTCACCGACAGGTGGGCCCAACTTGCATGCGGCTGTGAGTCGTCGATCTCCGTGGGCGCATCTGGGCCTTTGG
Source organism: Poa pratensis (assembly GCA_947311845.1). Taxonomy (NCBI): domain Eukaryota; kingdom Viridiplantae; phylum Streptophyta; class Magnoliopsida; order Poales; family Poaceae; genus Poa; species Poa pratensis. Next base: position 113,395,954 of record CAMZMU010000085.1, on the reverse strand, counting down.
TTCGAGGGGTTATGGAGGGTTGACCAGGTCCGCCCTAGGCCATCTCCTACCTCTCGATCGCCAGGCGCGCGCGAGACTACGCCGCCCTCCCGCTCGACATCCACCTCTCCAACCTCGTCTGCGCCGGGCTCGAACGTGTGCCGCACGCTGACCAGATCATTCGCCGAGGTCGCCTCCGTGTCGTCTCCCATGGCTGCGCCTCCGCCGGGCTATGGGGATCCGCCGACTTGGATCCCGGTGGCGGCTGCTGGCGCGCAGGGTCGCGGGGGTGGGGTGGCGTTTGGCACCTCGGCCGGCCCTCCCAGTTTCGCCCCACAGCAGCAGGGTGCGGCGCAGCAGGCCCTGTTCGCGTCAGCTGCTCCTCCTCCGCCGGCGGGATTCGCGTTCGGCGCGGCTCCAGCTCCGGCTCCGAAAAGAAAGAAGAAGAAGAAGAATGCGACAGCAGGGCAGGCGCAGCAGCAAGCTCCTATGCCCGTGGTTGGGGCTCAACTTCAGAATCAGCAAGCTGTCATCGGGACGGGTATGCAGGTGCCTCCGGGTGTGGTACAGCCGACGGTCGTCCCTGTGATGCCAGCTCCGGCTTCTGTGCAAGAAGCAGTCATTGCTGATGCTGTTGTGCAAGGGCCAAGACGACGAAGCCGTGGTGCTGGAAATGTGCTGTGCATACTCATGCCACAAAAGACTGTCCTGTTAAGCACTACTGTGTAATCTGTGATAACTCGAAGCATCCGACGCCCATGTGCCCCTCTCTGAAGCTTCCAAGGCCCTCGGTCCTCGTGGCTGGTCATGGACATAAGGATACGATGTTCCTTCAGTTTCCAGATAATTTGATCAAGGCTGATCTGATCCCCAATGATGTCCCGGTTGCTCTAGTGAAGGTGTTGGGGACGGCCGCCACCGCGAAACAAGTTGAATCTCAGGTGGCTCGGCTATGTCCCGCAAAGTCTTGGCGTTGGGAAGCGATTTCGAATGGCATCGACTCCTTCACTGTTAACTTCCCGACTAAGGAGGATTTGATACGCTTTGATGGTGTTGAGCTTGGGGTGCCTTCTCAGTCCACCAAACTCGTGTTCAGCCAATGGCAGCCAGTGGATGTGGAGCACAAGATGGAACTACAACAGGTTTGGGTTCATATCACTGGTGTTCCAAACCCGCTGAGGCATTTCTGGGGGCTGTGGGCAGTTGGTTCTCTTATTGGCACCACTATAGATGTGGATACGATTACACTTCGTCGCCGAGGTGTGGTTAGGATTTTGGTGGGCCTGATGTGGACAGACTGTTTTAAAACTGATGAGGAAGGCAAGTTTATTAAGACTGATGGTGTGTTGCGTCTTAAGGGCTATGATTTCACCTTTCGGCCTGAGGGGGAGGATTTCATTCCGGAGGCCGACTTTGTTCCGTTTGTTTGGCAACGCAAAGGAAATGGAGGCCCTGATGACAATGGCTTGGAAGAAGATGGATCTAGTGACCAATCGGGACATGGTGGTGGGGCTGATAATTCTTCTAGTATGGCTATTGATCCTAGTCCAGCTCCGGGTGGGGGTCAGCCGCAAGGTGCTCCCATGACTCATGCTCTTGATGGAATTGCTGTCACCCCTTTCAACCCAAACCCGCAGACACCTAGGGCGAAGGAGTTGCTGCGCCAGTGGAAGGAGGCTGCTATGCAGCGAAGCCTCCTGAAGGATGCAGCGAGTTCAGGTGGCCCATCTGTCCTGGGTGACGGACTGCAGTTGGCTGCCCGCGCGTCCCAGCGGCCTGCGGACGGTGATGGGCTGGCGATGCTGGGCTGTGCCTCTCAGACGAGCACGGCGACGTCGGGCAACTCAGACGGATTGCAGTCTTCTGCGGCTGCGCGGCCTGAGTTGGTAGGCGTTGGGCAGCTTCCGTCCGCCCACGAGCTGCAGCTAGCTCGGGAGGATGGTGGGCCGAGCCCCTTGGACCAGGCGGGTCTGATCCCCGGGGACGACACTACGCCGTTGTCCGCCACGGTACAATAGTCTACCGCGGACGTGGTGGGCAACTCGGAGGCTGCAGCTGAGCCAGTGCCGTCGCGAGACGAGCTGCTGGTGGGTTCTCTTGGATGTCCGATGACAGGCAACGTTGAGGGAAGCTCCACGACACGCCGTAACACCGCGGTGGAGGATACTACATCAACCTTGTCCTCCCCCATGGTGGAAGCGGTGCAGGTGACATCGTCGGCTTCGGACACAGTGGTTGAGGGGGCTGCTACATCGACTGTGCCTTCTCCCATTGTGTCTACGCCTGCGGGGGGTCGCCCGCAGTCTACGGTGTGCCCTAGACGCAGCGCACGTCACCTGACCGCGAAGGATGGCGCCTCCGCGACGGATGAGGACTCGCTGGCCAAGGCGATGCGTCGCAAAGCGGCGGCGTTCTCTACCCCTATGGCCGGTACATCCCAACCTAAGCATTCATTTTTGTCCTTTTCAACGTCTACTTTATCTTCTAAGTTGTCGGCAGTAGGCGTCAGTCTAGGCACAAATGAAAAGGAGGTAGTGCTTTTGGCTAGTGTGTTGAAACATGTCGAGTATGATTGTCGTAGGGTTTCTCCTAGGGATTCGAGTAAGCCGGTTATCTCACCTATAGAGGATGATGAGGCGAATGACACAATAGATGGACAGCTTCTATCACATCTTGTAGGAGAGGTAACCGAAGTGGATTTAGACGAGGACGGGCTGGGATCTTTTGATGACCTGTATGCCTCAGGCCGGAGATCTAAATCTGCTAAAAATAAAAATAAAAAATCCGCGCGCAAAAACGCGAAAAAGTCAAAATCCCCAACGTTTTCCCGATGAATGGCATTTTTGAAAATAGCAGAGGTCTAGGCGACTTGGCTAAACATTTGAATATTGCGCATCAGGTACGGGATTATAAGTTGGATTTTTTGGCTATTTCGGAAACAGGTAGACGAGATTTTCCGAGCACTATCCTAGATCGCCTTTCAGGCGGCGTGGATTTTACTTGGCATTCTTGTCCTCCTCGTGGTAGATCGGGGGGCATGCTTCTCGGCATTAGATCAGATACCATGGAGTTATTGGATGTTTCAGTTGGAGATTTTCATATTAAGTTCCACGTCTGTAACAAATCCGATAACTTTATTTGGAGTCTAGTTGTCGTTTATGGTGCTGCCCAAGAGGAATATAAGGCGGCTTTTCTTCGAGAGTTGGTTAACTTAGCTAAAGATAACCCTTATCCTATTATTATAGGCGGGGATTTCAATATGCTTCGATACCGACACGAGAAAAGCAGGGGAAGGTTCGATAGTCATTGGGCTCACTTGTTCAATGCTGTTATTGATAGCTTGTCCTTGAGGGAGGTTCATATGACTGGGAGACAATTCACCTGGGCGAATAGTCTTCCAGAGCCAACATACGAGAAGCTCGACCGAGTGCTTATGGATTCCCGTTGGGAGGATAAGTATCCATTAGTTACGGTTCGTGCCTTGGAGCGTATCGAGGCTTTCTCGGACCATGCCCCCATATTCTTATCTACTGGGACATTGATACCTCCTGCAAAGTCACAATTCAAGTTTGAATTAGGATGGCTGTTGCGGGACAGTTTCGATGATCTGGTTAAGAAGATATGGTCTCAGCCGGTTGTAGGCGTTAGCGCCGTCCAACGGTGGAATAATAAAATGCGAAACTTGCGTAAATTCCTCCAGGGATGGGCGAGGCATACAACTGGTATGTTAAAAAAGAAAAAGAGCGCCTATGTGCTATCATTGATGAGCTTGATAAACTAGCAGAAGTACGAACCCTATCGGTACAGGAGATTGAACTAAAAAGTCAATCAAATGTTCAGGTGGGACGTATGTTGCGGGAAGAAGAGCTTAAATGGTACCAACGGTCTAAGGCACAATTCATTCTGCAAGGGGATTCGAATATGAGGTATTTCCACAATGTTGCTAATGGCAGACATAGGAAGAAACGTATTCATTCTTTGCATCAGGATGAGGGCCTGATCGAGGGGCAGGACATGCTCAAAGAATATATTACAAGCTACTATAAAGGTCTGTTCGGGGCTCCGGAGGAAGGAAACTTCACTCTAGACGAGTCACGTACGGATGATATTACCCAAGTGACCCACGAGGAAAACAACCTGCTCATTGCTCCATTCTCTGAGGAGGAGATAAGCAAGGCGGTATTCCAAATGGATCATAATAAGGCACCTGGGCCTGATGGCTTCCCAGCTGAGTTTTATCAGCATTTTTGGGAGACCATTAAGTTCGATTTGTTAGAGTTATTCAGCTGTTTGCACGCTGGACAACTAGAGCTTTTTTGCCTTAATTTTGGGGAAATCGTCTTGTTACCTAAGGTTCAGGCGGCTGAGAGGATACAACAGTATCGGCCTATATGTCTCCTGAATGTTAGTTTCAAGATCTTTACAAAAGTAGCGACCATTAGGTTGAATTCTGTGGCAGATCATGTGGTTAAACCTACCCAAACTGCTTTTATGCAGGGGAGGAATATACTTGATGGGGTCGTGGTTTTACATGAGACCGTCCATGAGCTGCATACGAAGAAACTTAATGGTGTAATTTTCAAAATAGACTTTGAAAAGGCTTATGACAAAGTGAAGTAGCCATTTCTACTACAGACTCTGAGAATGAAAGGTTTCTCCGAGGAGTGGTGTGAATTGATCCGAAACTTTGTTGTAGGCGGAAGTGTAGCGATCAAAGTCAACGACGACGTTGGTCGCTACTTCCAAACTAAAAAAGGTTTAAGGCAAGGTGATCCTCTGTCGCCTATACTATTTAATATAGTGGCTGACATGTTGACCATCATGATTGAACGGGCAAAATTAGATGGCCAAATTGAAGGGGTAGTACCACATCTGGTTGATGGGGGACTTTCTATACTTCAATATGCGGACGATATAATTCTTTTTATGGAACACGATCTTGAGAAAGCGACGAATCTGAAATTGATATTATCAGCATTCGAGCAATTATCAGGATTGAAAATTAACTTCCATACAAGTGAGTTGTTTTGCTTCGGTGATGCTCAGGACGCAGCTGCTCAGTACTGGAGGCTCTAAGTTGATAGTGCCAGAAACAATGCTTGTACGTCACACGTCAGTTGGGAACCCCAAGAGGAAGGTATGATGAGTGCAGCAGTAAGTTTTCCCTCAGTATGAAACCAAGGTTTAATCGGACCAGTAGGAAAACGAGGTTTGCTTCGAAGGTGTTGGTGAAGGAGTGTAGTGCGGCGCAACACCAGGGATTCCGGTGCCAACGTGGAACCTGCACAACACAACCAAATTACTTTGTCCCAACTTAACAGTGAGGTTGTCAATCTCACCGGCTTGCTGAAAACAAAGGGTTAAACGTATCAAATGGAAGATGATGTTTGTTTGCATAAAACAGTAGAGAACAATGATTGCAGTAGATTGTATTTCAGATGTAAAAGAATGGACCGGGGTCCACAGTTCACTAGTGGTGTCTCTCCAATAAGATAACTAACATGCTGGGTAAACAAATTACAGCTGGGCAATTGACAATTGATAAGTGCATATAACATGCATGTGTGAGCTGTGGTGTCTACTATGAGATTCATTTGGTCATTACGACAAAGTACATAGACCGCTATCCAGCATGCATCTATGCCTAAATAGTCCACCTTCCGGTTAACATCCGTACCCCTTCCAGTATTAAGTTGCAAGCAACATACAATTGCATTAAGTAATGTGCGTAATGTAAACAATACATTCATCCTTGAATAAAATATTGCTGTTTTACCCCTAGTGGCAACAACACATCTACAACCTTAGAACTTGCTGTCACTATCCCAGGTTAAATAGAGGTTAAACCCAACTATCATGCATAAATACCCCTCTTGGAGTTACAAGTATTCACGTGGCCAAGACTTCAACAAGTAACGGAGAGCATGCAAGATCACAAATGACATAGACATGATAATATAATATTCAGCTCCACATAGGTATCAATCTAAGTCAGATCCCAGCAAACACAACATGTAGCATTACAATAAGATGATCTTGATCATGATAGGCAGCTCACAAGATCTAAACATGATGGCACAAGTGGAGAAGACAACCATCTAGCTACTGCTATGGACCCATAGTCCAAGGATGAACTACTCACGCATCACTCCGGAGGCGGGCATGGCGATGTAGAGCCCTCCGGTGATGATTCCCCTCTCCGGCAGGGTGCCGGGAAGAGCTTCAGGAACCCCCCGAGTTAGGGTTGACGACGGCGGCGGCAGCGAATATGTTCTGGATGAAAGGCTCGGTGTTTTAGGGTTTTCGCGTCTCGGGGAATAAATAGGCGAATGGGCGATGTCGGCGGACCCCCGAGGGGCCCAAACCACCTGGTGGCGCGGCTGGGCCCACTGCCGCGCCTAGGTGTGGTTTGGCCACCTCGTGGCGAGTCTTCGTCTCTCCTTCGGACTCCGTGTACGTGCTGGAAAAATAGGGACCTGGCCTTTTGTTTCGTGCAATTCCGAGAATATTTCCAGAAGTAACTTTCTGAAACCAAAAACAGCAGAAAACAGGGAACTGGCACTGTGGCATCTTGTTAATAGGTTAGTCCCAGAAAATGCATAAAAGTGATATGAAGTGTATATAAAACATGTAGCAAATGGTATAATATAAGCATGGAACAGCAGAAATTATGGATACGTTGGAGACGTATCAAGCATCCCCAAGCTTAGTTCTACTCGTCCTCGAGTAGGTAAAACGATAACAACAAATAATTTCTGAGGAGACATGCTTTCACACAATCTTGATCAATATATTGCAAGGCTCATGTCATGAATGAAGTGACTCAAAGCAATGGTCTATAGTTTGCTAACAAATAGATAAAGAGTAAACAATGAATCATAAAGTAAAAGGCATTGAAGCAACACAAAGGATGATTAAGTTTCAGCAATTGCTTTCAACTTGTAACATGTATATCTCATGGATAGTTGTCAACATAAAGCAATATAACAAGTGCAATAAGTAAATATGTAAGAATCAATGCACACAAAGTTGACACAAGTGTTTGCTTCTAAGATAGAAAGGAGTAGGTAAACTGACTCAACATAAAGTAAAAGATAGGCCCTTCGCAGAGGGAAGCAGGGATTAAATCATGTGCTAGAGCTTTTTAAGTTTTCGAAAGCATATAGAGAGCACAAAATAAGTATTTGAGAGGTGTTTGTTGTTGTCAACGAATGGTAGTGGGCACTCTAACCCCCTTGTCAACCAGACTTTCAAAGAGCGGCTCCCATGAAGGACGTTATCTCTACCAGCAAGGTAGATCATCCCTCTTCTCTTTTGTTTACACATGTATTTTAGTTTCTTTATAGATGACACTCCTCCCAACCTTTTGCTTACACAAGCCATGGCTAACCGAATCCTCGGGTGCCTTCCAACATTCACATACCATGGAGGAGTGTCTATTGCAAAATTAAGTTGCTTACTGATAAATCAGGGCAAAACATGTGAAGAGAATTATTAATGAAAGTTGTAATTAATTGGGGCTGGGCACCCCGTTGCCAGCTCTTTTTGCAAATTATTGGATAAGCGGATGTATATGCCACTAGTCCAGGTGAAAGTCTGTCAGAAGTAAATGACAAGATTGAAAGATAAAACACCACATACTTCCTCATGAGCTATAAAACATTGACACAAATAAGGAGTAATAAAGTTTTGAATAGTTTAAAGGTAGCACATGAAATATTTACTTGGAATGGCAGGAAATACCACATAGTAGGTAGGTATGGTGGACACAAATGGCATGGGTTTTGGCTCAAGTTTTGGATGCACGAGAAGCATTCCCTCTCAGTACAGAGTTTAGGCTAGCAAGGTTGTTTGAAGCAAACACAAGTATAAACCGGTACAGCAAGAATCACATAAAAACATATTGCAAGTATTATAAGACTCTACACTGTCTTCCTTGTTGCTCAAACATTTTACCAGAAAATATCTAGACCTTAGAGAGAACAAATATGCATCCCAAGTCTCAACAAGCTCTACGGTAGTTCTCCACTACTAGGCTTTAACTACATGATGCAAGAGCTTAAACATGATCTACTTGAGAGCTCAAAACAATTGCAAAGCATCAAATCAAAACAAGACAATGATCTACAAGAATGCATATGTCTTTTCCAATACCAACTACTACATGTAGCATTTTCTTTCTTCCAAACAAACACCAATAATTTATTTAAACATAAACTCTCCAAATGATAATATAATGCAGCAAGAGAGTATTTATAAACAAGTGCTAACAGCTCGAAGAGATGCAAAAAACAGGAGCTAAAAGCACTGCAGTAGCTAGTTAAGAATACTCAACAAATATAAGTGAAGAACATGAGTATTCACATGAAAAAGCGGAGCGTGTCTCTCTCCCACACAAGGATTGCTAGGATCCGAATTTATTCAAACAAAAACAAAAATAAAAACACACAGACGCTCCAAGTAAAGCGCATAAGATGTGAAAGAATTAAAATATAGTTTCACTAGAGATGACCTGATAAGTTTGTTGATGAAGAAGGGGATGCCTTGGGCATCCCCAAGCTTAGACGCTTGAGTCTCTCTGAATATGGTTGGGATGAACCACGGGGGCATCCCCAAGCTTAGGCTTTTCACTCTTCTTGATCACATAATATCACCCTTCTCGCTTGATCCTTGAAAACTTCCTTCACACCAAACTCAAGACAGTTCTCATTAGAGGGTTAGTGCATAATCAAAAATTCTCATATTCTGTAATGATACAATCAATCCCAAAGCTTCTGGACATTAGCTACAGCCACCAATGCTTTGTGGAGCAAAGAAATCCACACAAACACAGTAAAAGAGCGAATGCAAAACAAAAGGCAGAATCTGTCAAAAACAGAACAGTCTGGAATGACGAATTTTTTCGAGGCACTTAAGTTGCTCAGATGGATCTGGCCTAAAATAATGAAAGTTGCGTACATATCTCAGGAATATGCGTGATTTTTCTCAGAATTTTTTGAATTTTCTACAGGGAGATAAGCTCAAATCCGTGACAGCTAAAAATCTGTCACTGCGCAGAAATCCAAATCTTGCATCAACTTTCAATATAGAACTTTACTTGGCACAACATTGCGATAAAATAAAGATACAAAGGAGTTGCTACAGAAGTAACAAAATCCTTGACTCAAAGAAAACAAAAATAACAGCAAATAAAAACGATGGGTTGTCTCCCATAAGCGCTTTTCTTTAACGCCTTTCAGCTAGGCGCAGAAAGTGAAAATCAAGTGTTGTCAAGAGAAGAAGCATCAACGGAGAGTTTAGAAGTTTTCTCAACGATGCATTGCACTTTATCTATGTAAGTTTCAGAAACTCCCCTTTCATTACTTTTAGGTAAACTATCCTCATCAAATAAATTTTCAGGCACAATCCAATTAAAGTTCTTTTCTAGTGCCTCATGCATTCCTGCAATCTTAAAAGGAATTGGTATTTTATTCTCTCCTTCATAACTAGTTTCTTTAGTGTACTTGGATCTTTCCTTCTCTAATTTTTCAAGTATATTGGCGATATCAATGTAATAACCAAGCATCCTATATCGCATAAAAACTTTTCTAGCTTCACTAGCTACATCTCCAAATTCTTTGAGAAGGGTTTCTAAAACAAAATCCTTCTTTTCCCCCTCTTCCATATCATGAAGTCTAAGAAACATATGCTGCATTATAGGGTTAAGGTTAACAAACCTAGCTTCAAGCATGTGGACTAAGGAGGCAGCAGCAATTTCATAATTAGGGGCAAGTTCTACCAAGGATCTATCTTCAAAATCTTTCAGCTTGCTAACATGACTAAAAAATTCTTCAATGTTGTCTCTTCCAATGATAGACCCACTACCCACAGATATTTCTTTTAAAGTGTACTTAGGGAGAGCATGATGAAATAATAAAAACTAAACAGAAAATAAACTAGATGCAAGTAACTAATTTTTTTGTGTTTTTGATAAAGAAGCAAACAAGACTAAATAAAAATAAACTAAGCAAGACAAATAACAAAGTAAAGAGATTGGGTGTGAGAGACTCCCCTTGCAGAAGCAATTCGGTTTTCCCCGGCAACGGCGCCAGAAAACGTGTTGGTGGCTCTAGTTAATAGTGCCAGAAACAATGCTTGTACGTCACACGTCAGTTGGGAACCCCAAGAGGAAGGTATGATGAGTGCAGCAGTAAGTTTTCCCTCAGTATGAAACCAAGGTTTAATCGACCAGTAGGAAAACGAGGTTTGCTTCGAAGGTGTTGGTGAAGGAGTGTAGTGCGGCGCAACACCAGGGATTCCGGTGCCAACGTGGAACCTGCACAACACAACCAAATTACTTTGCCCCAACTTAACAGTGAGGTTGTCAATCTCACCGGCTTGCTGAAAACAAAGGGTTAAACGTATCGAATGGAAATGATGTTTGTTTGCATAAAACAGTAGAGAACAATGATTGCAGTAGATTGTATTTCAGATGTAAAAGAATGGACCGGGGTCCACAGTTCACTAGTGGTGTCTCTCCAATAAGATAACTAACATGCTGGGTAAACAAATTACAGCTGGGCAATTGACAATTGATAAGTGCATATAACATGCATGTGTGAGCTGTGGTGTCTACTATGAGATTCATTTGGGCATTACGACAAAGTACATAGACCGCTATCCAGCATGCATCTATGCCTAAATAGTCCACTTTCCGGTTAACATCCGTACCCCTTCCAGTATTAAGTTGCAAGCAACAGACAATTGCATTAAGTAATGTGCGTAATGTAAACAATACATTCATCCTTGAATAAAGCATTGCTGTTTTACCCCTAGTGGCAACAACACATCTACAACCTTAGAACTTGCTGTCACTATCCCAGGTTAAATAGAGGTTGAACCCAACTATCATGCATAAATACCCCCTCTTGGAGTTACAAGTATTCACGTGGCCAAGGCTTCAACAAGTAACGGAGAGCATGCAAGATCACAAATGACATAGACATGATAATATAATATTCAGCTCCACATAGGTATCAATATAAGTCAGATCCCAGCAAACACAACATGTAGCATTACAATAAGATGATCTTGATCATGATAGGCAGCTCACAAGATCTAAACATGATGGCACAAGTGGAGAAGACAACCATCTAGCTACTGCTATGGACCCATAGTCCAAGGATGAACTACTCACGCATCACTCCGGAGGCGGGCATGGCGATGTAGAGCCCTCCGGTGATGATTCCCCTCTCCGGCAGGGTGCCGGGAAGAGCTTCAGAACCCCCCGAGTTAGGGTTGACGACGGCGGCGGCAGCGAATATGTTCTGGATGAAAGGCTCGGTGTTTTAGGGTTTTCGCGTCTCGGGGAATAAATAGGCGAAGGGGCGATGTCGGCGGACCCCCCCCCGAGGGCCCAAACCACCTGGTGGCGCGGCTGGGCCCACTGCCGCGCCTAGGTGTGGTTTGGCCACCTCGTGGCTCTTCGTCTCTCCTTCGGACTCCGTGTACGTGCTGGAAAAATAGGGACCTGGCCTTTTGTTTCGTGCAATTCCGAGAATATTTCCAGAAGTAACTTTCTGAAACCAAAAACAGCAGAAAACAGGGAACTGGCACTGTGGCATCTTGTTAATAGGTTAGTCCCAGAAAATGCATAAAAGTGATACGAAGTGTATATAAAACATGTAGCAAATGGTATAATATAAGCATGGAACAGCAGAAATTATGGATACGTTGGAGACGTATCAAGTACGCCGAGATATTTGTCTGTGAGCAGGGTCAATTCCCTATAATGTATTTGGGTATACCTATACATTATCGGAAACTTACTAATGCGGAATGGAAGCTCGTCGAGGAGCGTCTACAGGCTAGATTATCTAGTTGGAAAGGAAAATTACTGTCCCTTGGTGGAAGGTTGGTTCTCATTAATTCGGTACTCACAAACATGGTACTGTATATGATTTCCTTCTTCCAGTTACCAAAGGAGTCTTGCAAAAATTGGATTACTTCCGATCAAGATTCTTTTGGCAAGGGGACGGATAGAAAAAGAAGTATCGACTGGCTAAGTGGGATGTTGTTTGCCGACCTAAAGATCAAGGAGGGCTGGGTATTCATGACCTCGCTGTCAAGAACTCGGCCCTCCTCGGAAAGTGGCTTTTCAAGTTGCTGACCGAGGATGGTATCTGGCAAACACTGCTTAAAAGAAAATACATCGGCACAAAGGCGTTATCACAGCTGTTATGGAAACCTGGTGATTCCCACATTTGGGCCGGCCTAATGGCGACTAAGAAACATTTCTTTCGCTTTGGCGTATTTAATATTAAGAATGGCACAGAGATTAGATTCTGGGAGGACAAATGGTTAGGAAACACCACCCTCCGAGAGCAATATCCGGCACTATACAATATTGTTCGACACAAAGGGGACACTATAGCTACTGTTATGCAGTGCTCGCCTCCCAACGTGTCGTTCAGACGAGATTTATTTGGGCTAAGATTAGCATCTTGGAATGACTTGTTGGCACGGTTGGCTTTGGTCCAACTTACACAAGGACTCGATGAATTCCAGGTGGAATCTATGTGGGAACGGAAAATTTTCCGTAGATTCTATGTATAGGGCACTCGTGCATTCTGATATTCCAGTCGATAACAATAAAAAAATATGGCAAATGAAGATTCCACTTAAAATAAAAGTATTTACGTGGTATCTTCGTAAAGGTGTCATTTTAACCAAGGATAACCTTGTCAAACGGAATTGGCATGGAAGTACTAAGTGTATGTTTTGTTCCCAACAAGAGACAATAAAACACTTATTCTTCGAGTGTAGTTTCGCACGTTCTATTTGGTCATCTATCCAAATAGCGTCTAACTTATATCCACCCAAGTCGGTTGCAAATGTTTTTGGCAACTGGCTTTACGGGATAGATAAGAAGCTTAGACCTGTTATTAGGGTGGGAGCGATTGCCATCATATGGTCGCTTTGGCTTAGTAGAAATGACAAGGTTTTCAGTGATAAAAATATTTATCATATGCAGGTTCTCTACCGGTGCACAAGTTTTCTCCGTTCGTGGTCCACCTTACAGCGAGTGGGACATCGAGACCTCTTTACGGAGGCGTGTGCACGACTGGAAGAGGTGGCGAGGGACATTTTTTCACAATATGGGTGGCCGCTTGATCGCCGGATTGGTCCGCCATAGGCGTGTGCACGACTGGAAGAGGTGGCGTAGGCGTTTTACATTATTACATCTCTGGTTGTAATTCGTCTGCTTTTGCACTACTTTTCCTTCTTTAGTTGGTTTGCGGCTGTGTGCATCTTGGATGCAGAGGCTGGGTGTAATACTTAAACTTTTTGAGTAATAAAGCCCTTTATCTAAAAAAATAGTATTCTCTTGCTGATCTTTTTCGGTTCCTCTGTCACATATACGGAGAACAAAATGGTCACCTCCAAAACACGCACAAGGTTTATTCTGTTTCTAATTTTGCAAGTATGTCTGAAGACGAGTGCATTGTATATAGAATTGTGCACTACTTGTTGTTCAGTCATCACTAATCAAGTAATCAGCACCCTCCTAGCTTCACCTCTCTAGCCTCCGTGGTGTCATGTGGATGACGAGATGGATGGATCTTCGTTATTGTGATTGGTCTCCAGCTATGTGTGTCTCAGTCGATAGTGCTATGGATGTCCTGTGATCGCAGAGTTTCGAGGCCGGCAATAGTATGGGACGCCCCTCCATTTTGAGATCAAGTTCGATTCAACACAATAGGTGCTAAGCACGACGACTTTGGAGGAGATGTCATCATGCCTAGCAGGCGGTGTCGATGTGGCGTCTCATCCAGAGGCATCAAATTATGCATGATCCTGGCATATGCTACGTACGCTATCTCCTTTGCGGTGTGAAGTCATCCATGTTGCTGCTCGTTCTAAGGTGGTGCGATGCTGGATGAAGTCGTGGTGGCATGGGATGTCATTAGCTTTCAATTTCTCCTCATGCGGCATCTGGTCAGCGTTTGTCGTTGACCGGACAGGTGATGATGATAAATGCGTCAACATTGAGTTTGCACACTTCGGTGAAAACATTTTGACAGTTTTGACGCGCGCTTGCGTCCTGCCCTTGTTGAATGTGGTGGCTCAAAACTCGTATAGGAATGAAAATTCCGGCTCAAACTTTGCTTGGACTTTGATACGTCCAAAACGTATCTATAATTTTTGATTGTTTCATGCCATTTTTATGCTTTTAGCACTTGTTTTATATTAAGTTTATTATTTATTTGGACTAACCTACTAATAGTTGCAAAAGTGTACAATGTTCTTGTTTTACTCTTTGATGTGTAGAAATTATCAAAAATACAAGAGGAAACCTTGTTGGAGTCGAATTGGGACTTTCCTGAAATCTGTCTGAGAACTTTTTATGAAGATTGCCAGTTTGACCCTCGAAGATGACGTTATATGGAGACCTGGCTGTTACGAAAGTTGTCACAATTTTCCATACGAAGATTTTAAGCCCGAGATCAGCCCAATCGGAGTTCGGACGCGGCCTATAGGCCCGTTTTGGTGGAACCCTAAAAGGGGTGACGGAAATCCGAGAAGATATATAAAGGGAGGAAACCTAATTCGTGGAGGACTCCTCCACCCACGAATTTCAGCCACCAAAAGCCACGTTTTTGCCTCCCCCATGGATCCCATCTCCATGGGGGAGGGCTCCCAAGAAGCCATGAAGGAGGGAGGCTAAGGGGCGGCGCTCCCCAAGCTTGCCGGCGGCGGGGAAAGGAGTTCCCCGCACCGCCGGCGCCGCCGCCGCGCTGCCCCTCTCCGCCGTCTTCACCGCCATCTCCATCACCATCTCCTCCTTGTATTCAGTGGTTCATCCTCCCACAAACCTCTGTACCGTCCTATGTAAACATGGTGTTTGATGCTATAATATTTATCCTATGATTTACATCATGTTTCCGTAGTTTATTTGTCTTTTGATTGCTTAATTGAATGCATGAGGTTCATTAGAGTTGTATGTCTATATGGTGCTGTCCTTTGGTGTCCATTATACTTGTGCGCGCATGGATCAAACACCCTAGGGTTGGTAGTATTTGTAACGAAGCGGGGGAAGTTCTGCCGGAGTGACAGAAACCTGAGAACGCGAACCGATTAGTTGCACGTATGGGAGTAAGAGGACCTTGAACTTAAGGCTATGGTTGGGGAAAACTTAATGCATTGTTAGTATTTGCGGATGCTTTCTAACAATCCAATCATATAGTACTTGTAATCCCAAGTAGTGGAGTGCATGTATATTTAGCCTCTCCCACATAGAAAACTGCATCGAAGACAATGAACCAAGTACCTTCACTAATTAATCTTGGACAAAGCCACCACAATTACCACCACTTTCCACACTCATGGTACTGTTAGTATATGGTTACTTAGTGTACTTTATTGCTGCAGCACTAACTTTTACTTTCTTGTATTTATTATCTTGCAAAACTACCTCTCATACCCGTATTGCTACTGTAGTTTTATTTCCTAGATAATGCAAACGTTCAGTGTGCATAGAGTTGTATCAGTGGTTGATAGAACTTGAGAGATTACTTATCCTACCTTTAGCTCCTCGTTGGGTTCGACACTCTTACTTATCGAAAAGGCTACACGCGATCCCCTATACTTGTGGGTTATCAGACTTGTCATTATTGGCGCACATGTAGCTTTTCCTTTTTTAATGCATTGACTAAAAATTGTGTATTTCTTCTTTGTTTTGGTCTTTTACCATAAGGTTAACACTAGTAGAAAATGGGCCTTCTGTCCGGAGCTTTAGTCCCGGTCGTGTTTGGGCCCGGGACTAATGTGAGCATTAGTCCCGGTTCCAACGGCTCACATTAGTCTCGGTTCCAACGGCTAGGGCGCCGTACGGGCACGGCCAGCTTTAATCCTAGGTCAAACGGGACCTTTAGCCCCGGTTGGAGATACCAACCGGGACTAAAGGGGTTGCGGCAGGGTGGGGCCGGTGCGAGCCCGTTTAGTCCTGGTCGGTATCTCCAACCGGGACTAAAGTCTTTCCCTACATATCATCTTCCTGCTCGAGCCATCTCCATTTTTCCTGCCCGAGCCATCTCCATTTTTCTCGTTTCCTCTCCCGAGCTCGATCGAGTTCATCCCCATTTTTTTCACGATTTGTCAAGATTGGCGACGCCCCATCTATCCAAGGGTTCTAAAAGGTTAGCAACTTCATCCTTTCATCTGTCATTGCTAGAGCTAGCTAGGTGTTTGATGAAATGCCTAAGTTAGTTGCTACTAATTAATTCTAGTTTAGTTATTAGTGTTAGGTTAGTTTCTGCTAGTGGAAGGTTATTAGTTGCTGCTGCTAGGTGATAGAAGTTATCAAAAAATAAATTTAGAGGTTGATCATGAAGTACTAACTTAGTAGAAAAGATCCATGAAGGTAAATTGTAAATGGGATGAAGATTTGATAATTATGTGGGAAGTTTATTTGATTTATATGCAATTTGAGCTCAAATTAAAAGATGGTTTGTGGGTTTTAGTGTCGTCCCGTCCCCGTCCCCGTCCTCACCGCCGTCGATCGCCCGCGCCGTCCTGTCGCCGGCACCACTTTGGTGAGCCTCTTGTGTTCTTATCTTTTAAAAAAAAATCTTACTTGTATGATTTAGATAGTTACTTGTATAATTTTCTTACTTGTATGATTTTTTGTTATATATAGTGCTATGGTTTTGATATCCGTCCCCGTCGGCCCTCGTCCGGTCTATGTTTCAGATGTGGTATATTATCTTTTATAACTATTTGTTTCATTTCGTGTTTATGACAATTATGCCGACCAACTTCACATAGATATTTTTATCTAGGAGGTATGTGAACCGGAAATTCCAACCGACCCTCTTGTCGAGAAGTTAAATTTAGTTGAAAAATAAACGATGATTTGAAAGAAAAATTGAAAAGAATTGAAGAAAAGAAGATGACATTGGAGTTGTATGTTGCCGATGTCGTCGATAATCACAAAATCAAGATGGATGCAATGTGCTTGAAGATTAGAAAGATTAGAAAATATGCCATTAATAAAGAGGCTTGGTATCATTATGATGTTGGATCAATTATTACCTTAGTTGCGATTTTTATCGTATTTGTTGTTGCATTTAAATGCTTTAGATAGTTGTATGTTAGTTTCAATGTATGTTTTAGATGCTCTAGATAGTTGTATGTTGTTTTATGAGAACTATGTATGACATTTGGTCACTACTCTACTTTGGTTTTAATGTGATGAACTTGTATTAATTTGGCCACTTCTCTATTCATGATGTTGTATAATGGTTTTTGATATACTTATATAAAGCAGATGAGCCGACAATGGATGTACGATGACCGACGCTCTCACGAGTTCATTAATGCCCTGCATTATTTTATCGGTGTGGCTGAGACAAACAAGCGGAATGGTTTTATATGTTATCCATGTGGTGTCTGTAAGAATAAGAAGGATTACTCTTTCTCAAGAATCTTTTACAGCCACCTGATTTGATATGTATACACACAACTTATATATTCATATTGATCTCCTCCTTTAAAGATGGAAGAGATGCGGGAGAAGCTCCTACCAAAGAACCGCCTACGAGCAATTCAAGAGAAATTGGCGGGATTTTTTCTTACGAAGGTCATATCTGAAAACGGAGAATACCATTGCCACTAATGCCTCCATGTAATTTAATGATCCCCATGTAATTAAATAGATATATATACCAAATTGTATATATATGTATGCTCGTAAGAGAAATTATATTATATTATATATGCATCAACGTGTACAGTATGTAGTAGCGTAGAAAATGTATACGAAAACTTGTTTAAAATGAAAAAGAATTGAATGGAAAACACAAAATGAAAAGGAAAACACAAAATGAAAAATAATTGAATGGAAACACAAAATAAATAAATAAACAAAATCTTTAGTCCTGGTTGGTAACTCCAGCCCAGCGCACGAGCTTCGCCCACGTGGGTAGCCTTTAGTCCCGGTTTGTGGCTAACCGGGACTAAAGGACGGGGCCTTTAGTTCCGATTTCGTTGTCCCTGTTGGGTAACCGGGACTAGAGACCCTTTTTCTACTAGTGTAATGGTAATCTGGCAAAGGTTCTGCCACGGGGAATGTGGCATCGGGTTTGTTCATTTATATCTTTTTAAACTTTATAATAAAAAAGTTGTGTGCATTGTTTCAATGAGAGGCCGGGGTTTCATTCCCCGTTTCAGAAAAAAAATCTCTACAAGTTCTCGACACAATTGTATTTCCCTTAGATTTGGCATGCTTGCAAAAAAAATCGATTCACCTTACGATCCGTTCCAAATCCTGTCCCAACTACTCACTCAGTATCTTATTATAAGACCTTTTGGTAGCTCAAATTTAGCTACCAAAACGACTTATATTTAGTTACAGAGGTAGTACTTAATTTCTGCTGGAGTCTGGCCATGGAACGTACTAACACCCTCCATGTTGTCATGCAGCAATGCATCCCAAAATAAATTATTTATAATCCTTGAGTACCACGATTGGTGCATTTCTTGTACTCAAATTATTAACGTTGAGGATCAAGCATGGTGCATAACCAAGATAAAAATTACGTTACTCATGATTAATCTTGTATGACTATGTATCCTTAGGTGGCCTAAGGATACATAGTCATACAAGCATTGTTATGATGTGGAGAAGGTACGGATGTACTCCCTCCGTGTATAAATATAAGAAGTTTTAGCTATCCAACATGTTGTCTACATGTATACTAATATGAGTGCACATACACACTAAAATATGTCTACACATATCTAGATATATGTGAATGTGGACAAATGCCAAAACATCTTATATTAAAAAACGGAGGGAATATCTCCTACCAACGGTGAGTGAGCTCATTGATGCACATACCCGATCGTGGGATGTGGAGAAGGTACAGATGTATCTCCTACCAATAGTTGGTACTCAATATTCCGCTCCCATCTCGACAGCAAGAAGACTGCTGGGTCTGGCACTATGATAAACGAGGCATTTTCTCCGTACGCTCAGCGTATAGAATTTTGGTTGAAACTCGAGAGAGGAGGACTGCATGGCTGGACAAAACCGCAGGCAATTCTGATGCGAGGCGGAAGGAAAAGGACTGGACTGCCTTATGGCATGTTCAGGTTCCATCTAAATTGTGTGTTTTTCTATGGAGGCTCGCAAAACATACATTACACTCGGCTGATCGGCTCCATCCACTAGTAGGGAAAAGCTAATTGGCAACGTGCCACTTTTGCCCATTGGCAACGTGTTGTGACACGTTGCCAGTATCGCGCTGCTGCTATTTTTACTGGCAACGTGCGCACGAACCTCGTTGCCAGTAGGCTTAGTAGTGGCAACGTGCCAACTACGCACACGTTGCTACTAATCCCCTTTACCAGCAACGTGCAATTGCCCACATGTTGCTAGATTTATTGTGAAAATAACAGAAACAAGAATACTGATAAATGCCCAGTACCACATGACAGAATAATCAATATTAAGCAGTAAAACACAATATGACACGATAATCAACGAAGCTCAGATGGGGCTCCTAGGAGCATGGGCACCAGGATGGAATACGATAAGTTTTAGGTATGTAGACATATGCATATACCTTGGGTATGTATAGTTTAGGTATGTAGGTGGTACATATGATTTTGGATATGCATATTATGGGGTATGCATACCTAATATATACACATACCTAAGTTATTTATATATATACCTGATCTGTACGCGTACAATTGGACACACATACCCAAGGTATATATAACATGTAGATACCTCAAATATGCATACCCAAAGGTATGTGTACCTCCTATATACCCAACATGTGCATACCCGAGACATACATGTCGTCTACATACCCAAAATGTACTGTATGTCATCTTGGTGCCCGGGCACCAGGGAGCATCTGTTAATTTACCCAAAATCATATGTACCACCTACATACCTAAACTATACATACCCAAAGTATATGCATATTATGGGGTATGCATACCTAATATATACACATACCTAAGTATTTATATATATACCTGATCTGTACGCGTACAATTGGACACACATACCCAAGGTATATATAACATGTAGATACCTCAAATATGCATACCCAAAGGTATGTGTACCTCCTATATACCCAACATGTGCATACCCGAGACATACATGTCGTCTACATACCCAAAATGTACTGTATGTCATCTTGGTGCCCGGGCACCAGGGAGCATCTGTTAATTTACCTATATATATATATATATATATATATATATATATATATATATATATATATATATACCAGGCCACATAACTTATTCCAAGTCTCCAATTACATAGATCGATAACACATAACTTATTACAAGTCTCCTAACTATATGCCTAGCTAATCACTTAGGGTCTCGATCACCTCAGGCTGATCAGGCATAAAGTTATGATCATCTCTAGGGTCATGATCCTCATACTCAGAACTGGAGGAGTTGTCGATCGGGGGGCCTATACATCAAATAGGTCTCGCCATGCACATGGTCGAGAAAGAAAGTGCACCTCTCGGCAGGTTGCATGCCGTAGGTAGCTAAAAGTTCTGTCCAACGAGCGCCATTGAAATATGTCCGCCCTGCCTCGTTGGTGCACAAGACTCTGAAACTCCGAGTGGGCACCGTCATCTGGACCAGTTGACCTCAAATGTCCCGTGGTCACTGATGAGAACGCCAACATGCTCCAAGAAGTCACATCTAGCCCTACACGGGATGATCTGAGAAAAAAGAACAATTGGACATTAGTGTTGTTATAATGATAGGATAATGCAACAGTCTAATCAATGAAATAATAGAACATTTACCAAGAAACATGCCTCATATAAAGAGTGCACATCATGAACTTCCAAGTGTCGGAACTAAAGGACCAATAAATGTATAACCAATGTTGTTATACATGTCAGTAGGTTATTTAGACCAACACTCTAAATGATAATGCACAAGAGTCTAATCATTGACATATGCATCTAACAAGCATTCACGATGTAAGAAAACTAACAAATTTGACAGTTAAATCAACAAGATGACATAAAAAGGTGACTCCTATAAATAAAGAGTGCACATCATGAACTTTCAAGTGTCGGAACTAAAGGACCAAGAGAAGTGTATAACCAATGTTGTTATACATGTCAGTAGGTCATTTAGACCAACACTCAAAATGATAATGCACAAGACTCTAATCATTGGCACAAATAATTCTCTAACATCTGAAATCACAGCTAATTCTACAGAAATTCTAAACATCGAAGAAGAGACAACACAAACAATAGATTTTTCACCGCGATGACTCGGATTCAGAGGACAGTAGCGATTACTCTGATTCTGAGCAAGACAGAACCTTCAGAAGGAATGCCAAGAAGGGGCTGAGTTCACGCAGGCCAAAGAACGACGGTGCGTCGCACCGCCGGTTTTTGGCCTGCCTGAATTCGGCCCCTTCTTGGCACTCCTACAGGTTCTGTATGCTCAGAATCAGAGAGTCATCCCTACTATCCAGTGAATCGGAGTCATCGGTGTAATAGAAGCCTCATATATCATTGCCAAAACAAGGAAAAAAGAGTGCCAAATTGTATAAAGTATAAGGTATTGTAGATACTCTCCTTTCCTTTAACATGACATCGTTTAAATCATCGGCCTCTAACATCTACAACAACATGGATAATGCACAACAGTCTGGCACATGGAACAAGCAAACATGATGTGAAGAAATTAAAAAATTCGACACGATATAATGCAACGGCTTAATCAACAAAAATAATGCACAAGAGTCTAATAATGGGCACATTATGGTAAAGAAATGTGAAGAAATTTTGATAAAATATATGTTGGATAAAACATACCATTGTGGTGTGAACCTCATCCAGGAGAACTACGCCAAACTTCTTCTCCATACAATGGGGGTAGCCACAATTCTGACACATGTTAAACATTTGCTACAACATAGAGTACGATTAGTCCAAATACAACATAGCGTACGATGAACTTCCAACTTAACCTATCATACAATCATCTAGTGCATCTAAATAAAACAACAACTGCGATAAAAATCGCAACTAAGGTAACCATAGATCCAACTGCATAATGAAACGAAGCCTCCTTATCAATGGCATATCTCCTAATTTTTCTAATCTTCAACCGGGTTGCATCCATCTTCATCTTGTGATCATGAACCATATCGGCAAGTTTCTTCAATTTTTCTTTCAACTCGTGATTTTCTTTTTCAACAATATCTAACCTCCTAGCAACCAATTGCAAATCGGTCGGCACATCCGGTTCACATATGGAATCCTAAATTAAAAAAAATCCATATCAACATCGGAATATTACACAAAATGAAATTACTAGCTAGTTTTACAAGATAATATATATACCACATCCGAATACTCGAGATCGAGATTATGGCAGCGGACGGAATTCAAAACCATCTTCAACGGGCATTATATATCAAACGATGCAAACTAAATTAATTTCGTCGTAAACAAACAACACATTGCAAACTAAATTCATTT
Source organism: Poa pratensis (assembly GCA_947311845.1). Classification (NCBI taxonomy): domain Eukaryota; kingdom Viridiplantae; phylum Streptophyta; class Magnoliopsida; order Poales; family Poaceae; genus Poa; species Poa pratensis. The sequence continues at coordinate 113,373,446 of CAMZMU010000085.1, read as the reverse complement.
TCGCCCTAACAAACAACACATTGCAATCCTATATATATTCATCTCCCCTCAGATCAAACCCGGCCGATCCACCGGACGCGGCACCTTCGTGGTCGGGCGAGAGATCCAGAGAAAGGGATCAGAGAGGGAGGCTCACCTTGGGCGCGTGGCTGCCCGCGCGTGCGCGGGGTGGGGTGGGATTTGACGAGGCCTGCCGCGGCCATCCGGCGAGGTGGCGGCGCCAGAGTGTTAGGGCTGGGCGGGATGGCTTGACGGCGGCGGCGGCGACGGTGCGACCCACCTGTGAGAGTGTGGGGAGAGAAAACCGTGGGGCAGAGACTCGATCGATCGCGCCAGATCGAGACCTTTAGTACCCAAACTAGTGGCGACGTGCAGAGCGAAGGGCACGTTGCTAATAAAACTAGCAACTCGCGGACACAACGACACGTTGCCACAAGGAACACAATGGCAATATGCACCCGCGGTCGCACGTTGCCGATATGAACATAGTGGCAACATGCATTTGGGCACACGTTGCCAACATTTTAACCGAGACCCGCGGGGCAGCAAAATGTTATTGGCAACGTTTGCTTTTTAGCATACGTTGCCAGTATGTAACTTGTCGCAACGGCCGACTTGCCCACACGTTACTAACTTTTACTAGCAACGTGCCGTAGTTTCCACACGTCGCAAATAAAATGTGTCTATAGGCTATTTCCTACTAGTGATAATCGACATATGGCGCCGCATAGCTCTTGTGCTTTGTGTGGTGCGCCAGATTCATGGAGACAAGCGCTGCTACACTGTAACATGGCGCGTTGTGTCTGGGCTTTGCTACCAGAAGAGATGGCGGAAGGTTGTGGTTAATATTCAAGAGTCGGATGCTAGAAGCTGGTTAGAAGCGGTGATCAGTTCACTACCGCACGGCATGATGAGCTGACACGGACAGTAGTTGCACTTTGGGCTATTTGGTATGCGCGGAGGGATGCGATACACGAGGAGGTCTTTCAGAGCACGCTCTCGACGCTAAGCTTCATTGACAGGTTTGTTGCTGACCTGGAAGAGAGAAAGTCCCCAGCACCGTCTAGCCAAGGTGGAGTGGTGGCTGTGCCGAGGTGGTGCCCGCCGCCGTCGGTCGTCGCCAAGGTAAATGTGGATGCTACGATCTCGAAGAATGATGGGGAGCAGCCGAGCAACTCTTGCTGCTATTGCGAGGGACGGAATGGGACTGTTCTTGTTCACATCGGCTGTTCTTGTCCAAGGAGCAAATGATCCGGAAACCCTAGAAGCGGCAGCATGCAGGGAAGGCGTGGCCCTAGCACGTGACTTATATCTACGGCGAGTGAAGCTGGTGAGTGACTGCGCCAATGCAATCCGCAACATAAATGGAGGGGAAGTGCTGGGTGCTTACGGCCAGGTAGTGCGTGAGATCAAGGCGTCAATGCGGGATTTTGATGAATTTGTGTTTGCACATGAAGGACGTCGATCAAATGGTGATGCCCATGATCTTGCTAGAGGTTCTCTGTATTATAGCCTAGGCCGTCATGTTTGGTTTCAAGATCCACCCGATGGTGTAAGTGTAAACATTTCAAGTTAATGAATAAGGGGTGGGATGCTAAAAAAACCATATATTGCGAGAAATCCACCATTTTATTAATAATCATCAACATCAGTACAAACAAATCTAAAAGTAATAATAAAAAGACGAATAGTTCTTTGTACCGTCTAGCGACGACTACAAACACTAGAGCGAGCCGAAGGGGTGCCGCCGTCGTCGCCCCTCCATCACAGGAGTCGGGCAAAGCTTGTCGTATTAGAGCTTGTTATAATAGACGGATGGGAAGTCGTCATGCTAGGCTCCAACATTCCAGCGTATAGGAGCAGCAACCATCGCCAATGAAGAGAACCCTAAATCAGAAGAGACAGGCCTGCAACCACACCAGCAAACACAAAAAACGACCGGATTCCAAGAGATCCGCTGGACATACGACTTCATGAGCCCTACGCCGGCGCTAGGGGCACAACCGCAGCGGGGATAGGGTGAGGGGACCTTACTCTGACTTCAGTATGTAGCCGCCGCCTCACCATTTCGAATAAGACACGAAAAGTTTGAAAAATAAGGACGAAACCCCCCGCACGCGAGAGGCCGTAGTACGCCACACCCCCAAGGCCTCAAGGGCAATCGATGACGGGACAGACCAGCGGTGGCGCCGGCGAGACGGATGGAAAAACTAAATCTGTTATTATGGTCACCCCTAAATCTGACTTACCCTCAACTTATTCTAAGCACGGGCGAACCGAATGAGCCACCATTAGGCCCCGCTTGGTTTACAATTTTTCCTTCCCCGGTGGAAAGCGACGGATTGCTTCAAAATATTACGCAACTTTCTAGGTGCGTAGAATTCTACTGACTATTTCCGGAGCGAATACCCTAAATCCAAGCGGGGCCTTAATGTGTTTTATGTCCCTGTGAGCTGTGACTCAAGTCCCTGCTAACTAGGATGGCGACTTGGTCAAAACCAGCTCAAAGGCTGAGATAGGGGGGCATATTTACAAAAAAAAGGCATTTGTAGCCTGGACTACATGTAGCCCTATATTTTAAAAAATCAAAAACAATATTTTAAAGTTTCAAAAAATTCTAAAACTAATTCTCGATGTAGCATATACCATATCCTACAGTTGTGCAAAGTTTCAATCCAAATTGTTTTGTATTTTGCGCTATGTAAAAAGGCAAATTCTGACAAAACTTGTAGGGGTACTGTTCACACACTAGATTTACAATTTTTTCTTTTTTGTGTAGCCTATAATATTGTGTATTTCGGATTAAGATTTTGCACACTTCTAGTATAATATATCCATGGCTATATGTACATATTTTTTTCAGATTTTTATATTTGTATTTTGAATGTTCCAAATGAAGGGCTACATGTATCCCGGGCTAAAAAACAGCACACTCGGCATATTTAGCTGGTTTGCAGACTTCAAAGGTGTTTCCTACTGTTTTTTTTTTTTTTTGAAACATAGCTTACATAAATCAGGCCCCAATGTTTTGAATACACTCACGTTTGGCAAGGTCCAGCACGCAGGCAGGAGCCGAGCCAAACAACACTTGCGGGCAGGCCACATTGCGACCTAGCTTAGCTAATTCATGAGCTAACATGTTACCCGTACGATTAACTTTTGAGAAAATAATGTCTGCCATAGAGCGATGTCTCCTGCATCATTACGTAGAACAGCTCCCCAAGATCCTGTTCGTTGCTCTTCGCAATGCCCTGCATCAACATTCAGTTTCGCCCAGCCGCTTGTACTCCAGAGCTCCTTGTACTCCTTCTCCTTGCAGTTAGACATCACATTTTGATTAGCTAGAATTATCTTACCTTTGGGGTCAGACAGCTCCTCAATATTCCTGGTACCATTCATCACGCTGAGGTAGGACTCAAGGAAAATAGCAGACTGATTTATACCACATTCATCCCCGAAAATAATATTGTTTCGGAGATGCCAAGTCCTACACCACAGGAACAGAAGTTTGGCTCTCATTTGATCATTCGAGTGGCTCAACAATATTAGCACCCAGTCGTGTCCTGTGTACCTGAGAGTGCAGTCTTCAGGCAGGCTCCACTCTTCTCTTAGTCTGTGCCGAAGCGCCCTAGCTTTAGTGCAATTTATCATCGCGTGGTAGCTCGTTTCAGGTTCCATCCCACAGATTGTGCATGTAGGAAGGTGATCCATATGTCTGTGGTGACGAAGTGCTTGGACACCCAAAGTGTCTGTTGCTAGTTTCCATCCGAAGACACGTACTTTAGGAGGAACATTAGATTTCCAGATTATGTTCCTACTGTTTTTGAACTTAAGGGTTACAACTTCAACTTAAGATAAGGTAAGGGTAAGTCAATGTGTACTGCACCGTTTATTAGCACGCGATCCCAGTCATGGAAGCACCATGTAATGTCCTAGAGTACTTCGTTGTGGCCGGTTGAGGTTTGCGCCAAACTCTTCACTATAATGTGTCAAACTAGGTGGAGTATCCTCCGGGTATAAACTGTTTAGTATCATTTATTCCTGAGGGATTTGTTTCGCAAATGATGACGTACCGGCTAACATAGTACTTCGTCACCATATGTGGTTGTTTCGCAAATGATGAGTACCTATGTGGTCGGGAAATGCTTCAAGTCCAGTGTTTTTGCTTGCCTTGCTTACTGAAGGATGACGCAAGGTTTTCTAACAGCTAAGTTCGGACACCATAGCTTTGAATGACAAAGGGCTCGAGAAGAGGGAAAAAAACCTGAAGATAAAACCAGTCCTATTTCAGGAAAAGAAGTCACGAAAGAGCAAGAGGCTGTAGTAAAGGAGTTCAAAGTACAAGATGAAACAGATAAGTAGTAATAATGTTCATCATATTAACTCAGTGCTAAACCAACAAAGTACACATGGTTTTCCGCTAAATATTTGCAGAGTACTGAATACCAGATTCTCCACAGGAGAGAAACAGAGGACACAAGAAATAAGAGCGAGTAGCAATGCGCATGCACCAGGCAGTTCGATCACATGGATCTTTATTAAGACCAGCAACCACTACTATGGCCAAGCTAGGCGACCAGTGACTGACTGAGGTAATGATAGATGAAGAGGACGACGATGACCGAAGGTGCTTTAATCAGACACAACCTTCTCAATCATCGTCTCACTGAAGGACAAGGCAGCCCTCCGTGACAGCTGGAGGGGCAATAGGCACAGCTGCATAAACGGCATCCACAGTTTCATCCTCCTCATGGGACTGAACCAGACCAGCAGCGTCAAAGATGTAGGCCTTCACTTCCTCAAAGCGTGCCTCCGGCAGGGAGACCTCAGCGAGAAGTCTCCATGCCGAAGCTTCCGATGCCTCCTCATAATCCTCCCTCCGTTTCAGTACAATGTGGCCACTGATCTCCCAAACGGCAGGGTTCACCTGCGTGTCCAGCAGTTCCTGGCTCACTTCGCCCAGAGCCTGCTTCTCAGCGTAGCACTACATTTTGGAAACGTTGAGCATCAGAAATAAATTCACCAATATTGTACTGAATCGTACATATCATGTCTACACTAACCACTAGGTACACCCATTATTTCTCTACAGGAACTCACAAAGGTTCACCCGAATCACTTAGTGTGTAAGAAATTAACTATGTGACAGCAGTATTCCAGTTTGTGATAATTTGCTATAGCTAAATTACTGCTTTGGAGTAGTAATTACATAAGCTTATATTTCAGTCATAACTGAAAAATTAGGCAACCATGTAATGTCTTTACCTGGGGAAAGAGGAAGATCTTCCTGCCAGAGTCAGAAACGAGGACATTGAAAGGCACATTGTTGTCTTGCAGCCAAATGCAAGCACCAGAAACCACATTGGCCAGATCGTTCAGGGAGTTGCCTTCCTCAAAAACCAGTCCTCTCACGGGGTAGTTCATCAGCTTCGACACCTTCACCCCACTCTTTATCCCACCCTCAGCAAGGGGAATCCTCTGGGTAGGTGCCTTCTCGACAGGGAAAGGCACTGTCAAGTAGTATGCCTGTCGAAGAAAAATGATTGACATATACGTTGTTAAGCAATGATAGACATGCTATGAACAGGCTGATTGCTGAGCTAAGTTTTCAGACCAAATGCAAACATGTGGCGACGCTAATTTCATCCCAAGAAATATTACTCCAACCTAGAGTGTATTTGTCGCCTTTCTGAAGCAAGGAACACAACTTCAATGAAACTAAGATATCATATATAGTGCCAAGAAGGTGCATATGATAGCTCTTTTTGCTTCCCAAATCCACAACTATGACAAATACAAAATCCATACCCCCGGGAAAAGCAGAGACCGTTAGTTGTGAATGCTGGATGATTTGTGAGTACAGATGAATACAGTACGGAAATACTATTGTCCACACAGTTCTACATACTGCTATATAATAAAATGTTCTGTGAAAAGTAAACTAATGTGCAGTACGAAGTATAATACCTGAAAGTGGAGGTGGTTGATGGTTGCGAAGGCGCCCAAACTGTTGTAACCAAGCCTGAAGTATGGGCTAGCTGCCTCAGCCGCCATATGCAGCGCAAGCAAAAAGCTCTCTTGGTCAATCCTCTGAGGCAGATGGTCCAGAACACGGGGAATAAGAAGAACATGGCCGTATTCAATCGGACTCACCTGCAATATGTCAAAAACAGGTATTAGCATCAAGAGTACACACGTTTGAAATCAAACCGATTGGCACAGGATCGGGTTGTACATTGATTGCCACAACGTTAGGAGCACGATCAGCAACAGTGATTGGGGCACTCTTCAGGAAGTAGCTGTCATCACAACCACCATTCTCAAACTGGAAGAGCACCTCCTCCTGGCCAACTTTTGTGAAATTGAACTTGGCAGAGTCAAATGGTTGAAGCACGCGATCCACTCGGAACTCTGTAGGGCGCTTCTTGAGGTGGCGTCCTTCATTCAGTTGAGCAACAAACCCAAGGTTTCCAGGGATCACCTTGGTCTCACATGCAGTGACATCATATCGAAATAAACCTTGGGCCATCCTGTCCTCCCACTGGAAGATATGCAACAAGATATTAAATTTACAAGAAAATTAGTAGCACAGAACTGCACCAAGAGAACTTTAATTGGCATATTATTTTTGGATTTTTAGTTATGGTTACTCGCTAGTTGCTTATATAGAATATCCCACCAGCAATGCTATAATAACGGTGATATCTTGATAAGAGTAATAGGAACTTCACTTTAAAGGAACGACGGAAAGAGGATGCAAATACTATCTCAGTCATCTCGTAGAGGTAGTGCAATTTAAAAATGCCGTATAAAACAAATTATAAACTATTTCAGCTACTGTTCTCCTGCCCAAAATACTGATGATGAGCTTCTGTTTACCTGGCCAAGCAGGAGATTGATGAAGAAATCAGTGGGAACAGCATCCTCCTGCGAAGGTAGCTTTGTCGGGTTTGCCTTGAAAGCATAGACAGGAAGCTCCGAAGCTGCTCAGAAAAAGCAACAAGTGTTAATTAACCAATTTAATTAAAAAGTACAGTATTAATTCATCACACTGAAAGCAACGGTTCTGCTGATAACAAATGTATCGAATTTGTCCATAATTTTTTTCTCGGACAGATCTCTAAGATCCTCAAGCATGCAAATGAATCCTATTTTTATCCTACCCAGCTGGAGAAAAAATAAACTACATCTGGTCAACCAAAAAAAACACCCACGGTGACAGTTCTACAACCAGAGAAAAAATAGTAAAATTCGTTAAAAAAGAACATCCTTTCAGTACAAGTGGTAAAGCAATTGTTTAGTTGAAAAGATCCCCAGCTTTCTGGGCAGATTTCGTTTTTACAAAAATTTCAGATTCCGCATGCATCTAACAGACCGCCGGAATCTATTAGAACAAAAGGAATCAGTACGACCAAAGGATTCTGATCTGAATTGGGAAGCTAACGACATTAGATTCATTCAACCTAGGACAAGTAGACTCACCAGGCAAGCAGCAATCCCCGAGGCAGTTCCTCCCGCACCCTCCGCGCGGCCGCTCGCCAGCGCCCGCGCCGGCGTCTTCTTGGTAGTTGGACACGACCGTGGGTACCCTCTTAATGGTCAGCTTCATCTCCATCTTTACGAAGGAAGGTGGTCTCTCGCTCTAATTGTTGTACTACTATGTTTCTCTATCGGGGAATCAGTCAGTGAGTTTCCGGATGGATGGTTAGGGTGGGATTTGGTTAGCAGGGAGGCGGGCGGCTCAGAGGCGACCGCCGCCGGCGAGGAAGAGGAGGTCAGATGGGCTTCCGCCGGCGGACGGGAGGGCCCCGCGGCCGCCGTGCGGGGAGGGGCTCGAGGAAGCGATGGTGGCTGTTGGCTCCACCTGCGCAGCAGCGTGGCCGCGCCGGAGGGCTGCAACGCTAGCCGTGATGACTTTCAACGGGCCCAATAGGGAAGAGGGGTAAGCTCCGGCGGGGACTGCGGCGGCGACGGATCCGAAAGCTCTCTCTCTTCGCTCTTCTCTTCTGTTCTCCGGCGAGGAGGCGGAAGTCGATGGCGAATAAGCAATGGCGGTGTGTGGGCTTGGGTTTGGCGTTGGGAGGGTGGGTGGCGTTAAATAGGCGGGATGCGTGTGGTGGCCTTTTCGTTTCCTCTTCGTCTTTGGATTGTGTCATGTGTGGTTGTTGATGTATGTGCAAAAAGGGACAGAAGACAAGGCCAGATTCTCTGCCTGCTATATTTTCTTTTAGATTTACTCCGTGACTAAGAGCATCTGGCGCCCAACGCGCATGCGCTGTATAATCGTTTTGCAGCGCCGAAATAGGCGCGCCGCGCGCAGATTTCGCTTTAGCAGTCGCGCTATAATTTAGCGCGTCGCTGCCATGCTTCACCAGGCGCGCTAGATTGCAGCGCGCGAGCTCAGCGGAAACAACATTTGCACTTCAACATACAACCGTGAAGATCAAACAAATACCAAATAAATCAACAATAAATTGTATAATTATTATTACAACACAAACAAATAGTTTTTGTCGAATACAAATAGTTCAGCAAACAATAGAATCAACTAGATCACCCATGGCCAAGTGGTCATCAACTAGATCCGCCGGAATCCCATATGCCATCATACGCAAAGCGGCGGTCACCTTTTGATAGGTGCTATGCCCTAGTTCACCGGCGGCGTTCCTCCTTTGCTGAAAGAACCGATCATGCCTCGCTAACTTCATAGCGATGCGCTTGAACAAGTCAATCCTCATTCTAAAACGGCGCCGAAAATAAGACTCGGGATATATTGGATGCTCCACAAAATAGTTCCTCATTAATCTTTCATGAGCATCGATTCTTTCCCTCCACAATTTGATACGGCCAACAACGGAACCACCATGCTTCCGTTTTCTCATCGCGCGAATAGCTAGGATCATTGCAACCTCTTCCTCCTCTTGAAGATCAAATTCTTCATCGGAAGAATTGTACAAATAACTCATCTACATGCATCAATGCACTCTAATTTAAATTCTAAAAATAAATATGAACCAAATTCATCTAAGTTGAAGTTCACATGTCATTGTTACCTTAGGTGTTTTGTCAAACACCTTGCGCGCGTGCAGATGTGCGCCCGCGAGGTGGCAGCGGCTACGGGTCGCCGAAGCAGCGGCCAAGCGGCGGCGAAGCAGCGGCGACGAAGCGGCGGCGAAGAAGCGGCAGCGACTGTTCCGCCCCAACAGCAGCCGCCGGAAGCGCCGGAGGTGTCGGTGAAGGCCCGGCTCGCCCGGCTCGATTCAGCGCCGCGGTGAGCTCCGCGCAGCCATATATAGCGGCGGCGCGCTAGGGAGTACCGGAGGCAGCGCCGGCGACAGGGAAAATCGACCGCGCTGGCGCCGGACAAGTTGGGGGGGAAGATATGCGAGCGGCGGCGCGAGCAGTGAGATTTTTCAGATCTGACGGTTGGTAGCTCGCGCCAGATTTGCTGTCGTCCCGCGCGCTGTAGTCGCCGCCCCAAATTTGGGGCCAAATCTACCGCTTGGCAGCGCGCGCTGGACGTTTTTTAGCGCGCGCGGGTTTTTACCGCTGCCGCTGGAGCACTGGATTTCGCTCCGCGCGCGCTAAAAAGTCGTTATTTCCAGCGCGCGGTCCAAATAGGGCGCCTGTTGGAGATGCTCTAAGGGTGTGTTTGGTTGGATGGCTAGCCACCAGGTGGTTAGTGGTAGCCACTTTTTAGATGGTTTGCACCTATTTGGTTTGTGGTGTTGGGTGTGTGGGGGTAACCATATTTTGGGTATATTCCCTCCAAAACGTGGTTGAACTCAACCACCGGCGGGCTCGCTAAAATCACCCGCCAATCAGTTTTCGGTCGCTCACCTCTCTCGAAAAGCCCGCGAACGACGATCTTATCTGTTTTCCTTGTTTCTTTTCCCCTCCCATATGTTGCTGAACTGAGTTATTTTATGTATAATACTTACTGGACTGAGTTATTTTATGTATAATACTTGCTGAAATGAGTTATTTTATGCCCAATACTTGCTGGAATAATTCATATTTTTGGAAACCGAGCTACGTATAGCTTGTCCTCCAAAACGCTGCTCTCACTATGACATGTTCTATTTGGAAATTGTCTGCGCTATTGAAGCATGGTGCTGAAATTTTTGTTTCTTCGTGTCTAAATGATGGAACGTGATGTCAAAATATATTATATTTTCGAAATTCTTATTATTCATACCATACTTTAAACGATTATGTAGCCAAAGCTCATGTTGTGAGGGTATTTTCACCATCGTATCAAAGAGGTTACCATATCACCCCACACCTCAAACCATGGCTACCCATAACAACTTTTTACCACTTCAACCAAACACAAAACTTGGCTAACCAACCCACACAACCAAACATGAAAAGTGGTTACCTCCAACCACTTTTTCATAGCCACTAAACCAAATACACCCTAAATCACTGTCGGATGATGCCATCTTATAATTTCAATTACAAAGCACACGCAATATGATGCAAATCTAACGCTTAGTGAGTTTGTAACTAGAAAAAGTAGTTGCAAGCGATACAAATCTAAGTTGCAACCCACTTGTAACTCAGACACGAATCGCGATGCAATCTAATATGGAAGGGAGGCGACTGAGATTTAGTTAATTCTCACGCGGCTGAGAACTAGCATTTCCGTTTCTTTTACACCACATTTTGGATATTCGGAGGAGTATTCGAGCATTTGCTTGTCTAGTTATAGCAGCAGGCGAACTTTCACCGAATAGCACACGCTTCTTGGTGAAAAAAATCAAAAGTATTTTGAAAAATTCAAAAAATCATAAGTGTTTTTTATAATATATGTATAGTTCATTTATTCACCTTGTGTAACAAATAAGCTTGGTGGTTAGAAGTTACAACCTCTCTTCAAAGTTAAAATGTTTTGGTAGACTACTTTTGCGGAAATTCACTTTGGCACACAAGCTCATATGCTCCTGCTTGATTAAAAATAAATTAATAGTAAAACATTGCAAAAAAGTTCTGAACAAAATTGGAGATAAACATATACAAGTTTTCTACATACGTGAAAATTTGCGTGATGAAATGACATTTGTGATGCTCTGTGCAAAAAAAACAAATCAGTGGCCAGAATGGAATTTTAAAATGTTGTTTTTAGAGCACTGATTTTGTTTTTTTTTCGCATATAGCTTTCATCATGAAACTTTGCACATATGTAAAACACTTGTATATGTTTGTCTCCAATTTTTCATTTTTTTAAACATTTTACTTTTTTCTTAATTTATGTTAATCTAGCAGGAACATGTGAGATCGGGAGCCAAAACGCCTAAATGTTTTGGTAGACTATTTTTGTCTATAAATTATTTATATTTTGGAGCAGAGTAGTAGGTTTTATCAATGAGTTTTCTTGAAGATGCAATACAACAATTTTTCCACGAACTTCTACATGAAAGACCGGAACGTGCATGCCTCTTCTTTTTGCATAATTTGATATATTTTGAATTTGTCTTCTCAATCTAATGTCATGGTAACTTAGGGTGTGTTGGTTGCCTGCATAGAGGTCTAAGATCATCTCCAACCACAATGGGCAAATTTGGCCCCCAAACTGTCCGTGGACACGTCCGGACGTGTCCGCAGACAGTGACCGGACCGCTCCTAAAAGTGGTCTCCTCCAACCGTGTCCCCCAAAGCCTACCCAAATTATGGGGTCATTTGCATGTGATTGGTGGAGAATGAGAGAGAAGAGTCAATAAAGGATAAAAGAAAGGAAAACAAAAGAAAGCGGACGTGACCGGACGCATCCGGTCGCCCCCAAACTCTCCCCACATATGGGGTGAGTTTGGGGTGTGCCGGACAGCCCGGATGTATGGGAAGAGTTTGGGGGAGACGGTTGGGTGCACAATTTTACTCTCTCCTGTCCGAACGGCTGTCCGGACGTCCGTCCGGACGTTTGGGGAGGATTTGACAACCGTGACTGGAGATACTCTAACGAACCAGAGGGATGCAAGGTGTTTGGATGTCTGCACAAGAGGTTAGACCTGACATGCATGACCTTTAAAGCACCTCTCAGTCAAGCCCTAGTAAAATGACCGAATTGGCCATTTTGAACGAGTCAGCCTTACACGGGTGCAAGGGGGTATCAGCGTGCACATAGGTGGAGCCCAATGGCTCTTGCGATGCATGTTCGTACCTAAGGTTGCACAAGATAGTTCTACTCGGTTTTGGTGTGTCTCTTTCATCTCATCTCTTTTGATCTACACAACGTTGTTCTAATTCATTATGAGCTAGAAAAATGATGTACATCGACGACATGCTTTCATTCCCACAATCGATTCGAAGTTTAGTTATTTTAACTCTCCAACTTCTAGTTTATGTTTAGAGTTTGATTAGATAAACTTCATCAAATTCATCGTACATGGCAGATATTTTTAAAATTCCATTGACCAGTAGCTTCATCTCGTACAACTCTTCATGATGTAAGTTTTCCGTTTCAATAATCATAACTGAAGGGCAGTGGCGGATCTAGAATCATAAATTTGGGGGTGCCACAGTTTACTACAGAAGGTATAGGGAGAATTTTTTGGGAGAACTAGACTACAGATTACATGATTTAGCCTAACTATAATTATATACAAAAGGTTTTGCATTTTTGGAGGGGGTGCCATGGCACCCATGGCACCCCCCCTAGATCCGCCCCTGCTGAAGGGGTTTTGAGTTTTTTATCTCCATGGTTTATTGGTTTGTGTGAATGTTTCCGGTCTACCTCTCTCACCTACTCTGTCTTGATCAACTTCTTCCTGTTGAGAGTTATCCGGTTACAATTGCCTTTACAGGAAAAAAAAAATACACATTGATGAGCTGATTTCATTCCCGCACACAATTCTTTAACTTTAAATCTCCAATTTTATGTTTACGTCTAGATTATTTTGAGAATGTTTGTTTGGAGCTTAGAGTTGTGTTTTTTAGCAAAGTGTTGTACATGCAGAATTTTCCATTTTTTAAGTTTTTTTCGAGTTTTATTTGTCATCCGACAATTTTGCACGGAGAAGAGCACATCTAGTGCTGCCATAAATTAGGGTATTGTCGTGCTCCCAAGTCATGGTAGCACAGCTAGTGGATTTTTACACAAGATATTATCATCTTGAAAAAGTGTGCCTCCGAGTTTGTCTCGCCCACGGGAAAAAAGGGGATAAATTTAACTATGAGTAGTAATGAACTCTGGCGTTGAGCTAATTAAATTCTTTTTTATTTTGGAAAACTCTTTTTTTCTCAGTACATTTATTGAATCTGAAGTTTAAATTTTGTAGCAATATAGATATAACTTGTACAATTCTACTCGCTCTTCTTCAATTGATTTCACGTTTTTTGTTCATTTAATTTATTGCAAAATCTATTCTAGGACAATGTGCCAGTTTAAAATTAAAAAATGTCAATTAAAAAAATTGCAACTAATACCTGAACCTTTTTTTTTACTGAGGCAACACTACTGTGGCTAATACGAGATTGAAAAGCTATGGTTGCAATTTTGTTTGAGAAAGAGGACAATATCACGTGAAAACAGGGAGGGGCGTTTTCGGACCTGGGAGTATATGCTACCGGTTTTTTAAATGCACTGTAAGATGTTTTAAAATGTCAAAAATATTGATAAAAGTATTGACGGTTACATCTCGACATTTTTATGTGTTTCACGAAAAACCGTCATTTTTTGTGTCATCTGTAAAGAAGGCAAAATTACGTGCTAAAGAAAATGCTTTCACGAGATTTTTTTGGCCTTTCTACACATACCATAAAAAAATACCGATTCTCCATGATAATTTCACGTGTCCAAATAGAAAGTCGACATGTACGCGCCAAATTTTGCTCCGACTATTTTACATTTTTCGGTAGCTAGAGCGTATAGTTCTATTGTGCCAAAGTGATTTTCTTATGAAAACACAATTGAGCAAAACATGTCTCCTTAAAGGGCGTGTATGGTTTCCTGCATGTGTTTTAGTCCATTTTACTCCCTGCGGAGGCAGGTCTGGTCGAGGAAAAACACGGCCTCAGCCACGATGTGCAGCCCGTTTGGTTTCCCGCAAAGAGGCAGCAAGGTTTGTTTCCCTTGGAGCAAGTTTTGAAGCACCGGTGTTTAGTGTACATCTCTGTTTCATGTACTCTCACCTCTTCTCTTGTGTCTCTTGTGGTGAGTTTACCTCACACTATATCAACACCGGTGATGACTACAACGATGGAACGACGCAGCAGTGTGTGCTTACAAACGCACTTACACAGTGGCGGACTCAGAAATTGCTAGAAGCTCGGGCAGACAAGCTAAACATGCTAATTTTTTGGAAAAATCACAACAGAAAATCATCAAATACAAGCTTTGCAATCCGTGGCGCTAGGTCCGTCCCTGCACTTACACCAACCACTATAGCTGCTACTTCGCCGATGAAGATCACGGAGGCGAGCGGCGGCGATAAAGGTCAGAACACCCTATGACATGCGCAGTATAAACGTACATATGTAAAGAACTAACTCTACTCGTATATGACCTCCAAAACAGAAAAGTTACAATACGAAATTTATGTAAAACGTCGAGATGAACATGCTCGTCAAATGATATTTCAAACGGTCAACCGATCGAGTGCGACGAATTCGACAAAATTTGTCTAAAATGTTCCGAACATCGGTTTGAAATTAAGAAACCTACTCGTCGACACACATAGTTTTCACGTACACTTTATTTTGTTCCGAGCTATATTTGTAGAGGCACTAAGTTGAGGAGTTCAAATAAGTGCGAAGGTCTGTCTAGAAAAACGGCCAAATCGACCGTTCATATCTAGTCTGGCTCGTGGGCTGGCCTAAACAACCAAACCAGCAAATTTTGCATCCCAGCCTGGGTCACAGGCAATCAAACACGTCCGAAGCCTATTTTAGAATCTGGTCCTGTCCACCACGTACTGCCTAGCTCTGCCTGCAATGTACAGATGAAGTGATACGAACATTTTACATTTGTGTCGATGGAGCAGTGCCAGCCGTGTAAAATGAAAGCTCAGAGTGCAGCATACGTGGTGAGGTCTTGAGCCGTACGTGAACTCGTGAATGGTTGGGCATGCGCGTTCCATCCGTCATATTACAGTTTATAGTTTCTGTCCTTTTTTTTCCTGTTGTTGTGATCCGCACAACACTGACGCACGTGCACAAGACAACCTCGCCAGTCGTCTCATGTGTCGTTGACTGTCTAGGCAACGGTACCAATAATACTCCTACTTAACAGTATAGAAAACACTAATGTTGAAAATAAATATGAGTATACATGAAATCCTACTAGTTGCATCAAATATCCCAAAGGCAACACATGTATGCGGCAAGAGAGGGCAATATTTGTAGCTATTCATGAAACATTTGTAGCATTGAAGCCACATTTGTGGCAGACGTCCATAATCGTCGCAGCATCTCGTTAAGATGTCCGAAACAAAATGAACACGAGTTTGTAGCATTTGAAAACCACCCATGCAACATCAAAAGATCAACGACAACTAACCTTGTGTTGGAGCACCGACTTCCCCGGAGCCTCACCGTTGTTGAATCTGGCCAAAATGGACTCGTCCCGCTTGCCTCACCATCTTCCGTTAACTTTGAACCATGTGAGAATTTCAGAACATAGACATTTCTATCTTCATGGGGTACACATATCTCCCTCACACGTGCATTCTAGAGGGATCCGCCACACATCAACATTAATCTCATAGTTTTACCGTAGATACTTTGTTAGGAGTCACTACTACTCATCGACTTGGGTCTGAGAGCTCTCGGTGGGCTTGGAATGTTATATAATACCTCATAAGATTAGATCCAAGTGAATAGTGGCATAGAGTCATATTGGACCTCAAGTGCTAGAGCCCATCTCCAGACATCTATATAGAAGATCCACACACCTTGTCCCTCCACCTACACTTCCAAGTCATGATGAACGAATGGAGCAAATCCACCCAAGACGTTCCTACATGTGCGTGTGGATAACTTGCAGGAATTGCACCTGCCATGCTTGGACAAACCATACAAGGGGTCCATGTCCATGAGGAGGAGAAGTTTGTACTAGCTACAACCGCGTCTACTTTCTTCCATGACTCTACCATGAGTATGAGCGTCCAGCTGTAGTCTTCTCATCTATAATAACAACAATCTTTGTTTACACGATATGAATTTTGATTTTCTGCCAGCCTACAGTCTACCCCTAGCCCAAAACTCATATTTTTAGGAAATGTTGTGGGAGAGATTCTCACTGCAAAAGTTAAAATAATAATAAAGCAGTATATAATACAAATGTGCATAAATGATCAAAAAGATTTATGTTTCTGTCTGTAGCCAATCTTTAAATTTATGGGAATATTTAGTCTTCTGATTCTACGGCTGACTAGAGCCAATAACCAAAAATGCACCCTTTTCCTTGGGCTGACAGAAGCACTTCCAAATCCAATTAAATTGTGGAGAATGCTGATAACCAATAAGAAATGTATATGTTTCTTGGGAAGAGAGGTGTTGATTTCCCCAAATATAACTCCACACATCATTGGCATTCTCCTGAAAGCAAATAGTAGCTTGATGACATATTTCTTCCATGATTAGAAATGCTTCATAAGCTTGTTGAGATAAAGGGAGATGAAACAAATATTTTAAGAACTCTTGATGCATGACATGATTGATAGTTACAATGGTATCTCCTGCAAAAGTGACCAGATGAGAAATTTGTGTTGAAAACAGGAATCATGTAACAAATCGGTAAAAAATTTAGCTGATTTTCCATCTCCCTGACTGCATCTTGCAAAAAACTTGTAGAGGAAAAGGAGTTCCATATTACCTCTCCACTAGAATGACCCTTCCATACGAATACCAGGGAGGCAGGGACCTTAATTATCATGAGAATATCAAACATGTTATTAGACGTTGCTATTACTGGATGTCCCATTAGGGTTTTGTTAGTACTACCAGTGGGGGCGTCTTAGCACTGGCCGTTGATTCCAGCCCGTTAGTGCAAGTAGTCCAGCGTGGGTGCAACCCACACCACTAGTGGAAGTCTCTTAGAAGAGGGGCTTCGATTCTGGAGGCGTGGCCTCTAACAACTATACTGACTTCATCGATGAGCAAATCATGATCCCTTGTCGCCCTGCCCTGCCATCGATACCTTTGTGCCAACCAAAGGATATGGGGCACTTCGCATAATACCTCATTGCCGTCTGCCATGGAGAACCACGTGTGCGGGGCCTTTGGAACTGACCATGCCAGCATCGCTGTTAGCTCGCAATGGTGCTCCTCGAGGAGGTTCACCGAATCTGGGACGAAGTGCTGGAGGGGTGTAGTGACTACACGAGCTCGACGTGATGGGGGAGTCGAAGGAAGTGTATCTGTCAGCGGAGGAGCGGATTTGAGAATTAACTTGGAAAGTGGTGGCACGAGGACAAGAGAGAAAGATACTCACAAGTGAGACCCGTGATGAGTTCATCATAATTGGCACATAGGCATGTCATCTGGGTTGTGATTTGTGGCCCTCCTTGTCAGTTTTGATTCAAAATACCAACAACCGTGTGTCGGTGGTATTTGTAATAAGATGGCTCAGTTTTAAAAATTCTCGTATAATTGGCTGTTATGTTTAATCCTATCCCAAAATATGGTGTCTCTTTTTCGTAGTTCTCATTCTAAAATCATGGAAATGAAAAGGTAGTAGGATTGAGAAGCCATGGCTTGTTACAAAATGTAGAAAACAAAAAGATGTGAATTTCTTAATATGCACTTTAGACGCTTCACATTAAATTTGATAATGTGGAAATATTGGAGAGCAAGGGTAATGAAAAACACGTATACACCTTTTTTTAGGTCCGAGCTTATTTCAGAATTGCTCCCAATCTATGGATTTTTACTTTCCATAGAAATTGCATGGTATTCCTATTTTCTCAATTCCTACAATATATACGAAATATTTCTGTAAACTATGGTTTAACTACGGAGTGAATGATGAACAATTGGTTGCAGAGAATATTTTTGAAAGGGGTTCCCTTAAAAAACAATATCTTCTAGTTATATGGGAGAAAAAAAAGATTAAACAACAATATCACTCAGCAAACGACGCTGACAAGAAGAAACATGCAGCAAGCCCATTCCGAATAGCAAGTGGCATGCAAAGCAATCACCAATCAGCTTCTGCATGTGTGCCTCTCGCGGTCCACAAGTGCAGAAAAAGAAACAATATCCGTTCTAGAGCATCGTTGAACTATGATTATGTTCTGATGACGGAGACGATTTTGATTCAAAACTTTCCTGGCTACTCACATAGTGTGACCTCACTCTTTTTTCTCTTTGTGTAGAGTTCTCTCCTTGGTCGCAGATGGAAAACCCCTAGCCGGCTAGCTAGTCATGCGCATGGAAGCTTCCCAGCAGAGAGGTTTTATTTTAGTCACCTCTGAACAAATGAGTCAGTTTATCTAATCTCCGTAGTAGCTGCACTTCAAACAGATTTGCTGGATAATCATCTGAGATAAAAGGGTTGAGCAAGCAAATTCGAGTCCCTATATATGCCAAACTCCAAAATATTACTAGAATATTTGACATACCGAACAATTATAATGTATATGCCATAATACACAGCAATTGGATATATTACGAATCATACACATTCAACTCCCCGTTGAATAATGTTTATTTGAACAACATTATTTGTTTAGTGTTATTTGAAGATGACTCAAATCTTGGTTTTCGAAACACTAGATACATAAGATGAATAAAAGAAAATTAACGTGATGCCTCATCAACAATCATTTTTTAAACAAATTTGCTAATTTGTTTGCCGAACGGACAATAGCGGAATCCTTGCGCACAACTCACCTCCGCTCGTCAAACTGCTGAACTCGCGCCCAAGGACAGATCCATGCCGAAGACCCTATCGGGATTGTGTTGCTTGGCGATCAACTGATCACGTGAGAAAGTCACATAAAGAAGAGACAACAAAGAATACAAACTGACACTCCCTCCCTAGTCCCTACGACCTAATGCTCAACCTTTCTCGCCTAGAATCATTAGCGTCCTAATCGATCGTGGAGAGCTAAAGTTGATCGTTTTGCTCCGTAATGGAATCAGGATTCGAGGTCCATGGTCGTGAGTCTGTTGAGTCCAGCGCCAACCACAAGTTCAAGTGAGGCCGTCGACTCCAAGTTGACCAGTGTTATGGGTCCTGAATGCCCGATGGTCTGTCATTTATCGATCTAATTAAATATGGACGTTACCTGGGAGTGCACGCGCGCTTTTTCAGATCGGAGCGCACACGAGTGTAATACGGAAAGTATTCCTCTCACATCCAAAAATAGCATATTCTTGTCGGGACCACACCCGGGACGTCATCCTCCCTCTCACAACATGCAAACTAATTATCATCCAGCATGCAAATCCACTCAGCACGGAAACCTCCCTCTCACGGCTTTTCCCCACATCCATATGCAAACTAGTCCAAAAATTAAAAAATGCACTACTTTTCATGTAGTTGTCAAAATAAAAATACATTTTCACCATTGCGTTCCCCACGACGAGTTCTTTGAAATGAGATCCCATGAGGACATGTTTCGTTAATTATTTTCGAAAAGCAACTTTGTATTATAAAATTGCTTTTCCATAAACAACCACTTTTTTTACTTTAAATTGACAGAAAAAGCAACTTTGTACTCTAAACTTGCTTTTCTACCACAAACACGAAAACTATGCGAGAATGAGGGGGGCTTATTTTTAATCCATTAAATGGCCACTCGTCGGTATTATGTGAGAAAACCATGTTTGTTCTAAAAAAGAATTGTATATGTACTTCTTAGTTGCTATTCTAAAAAGCAATTTCTTGGAGGTAAAAAAGGAAGGGTTTACAAAGTTGCTTTACAAAAAAATATCAGACCGTGTTCATGTGGAGTTTTAGTTTCAAAAATCTCGCTACGAGGAACACTACTTTACTACTTTGAATACCAATAATTTATTTTGGTTTGAAAATTATGTTTTACAATTTAAAACAGATTTGCATGTGTGGCTGATGGCTAACATACATAGTTGCTATTCTAAAAACCAACTTCTTTGATGAAAAAGCAAGTTCTTGCCTTAAACTTGCTTTCATGACCGAAAAAGCAAGTTTATAATACAAAGTTGCTTTTCAAAAATAGTTATCAGAACATATTCATGTGGGATCTAGTTTTGAAAATCTCGTCGCAAGGAACACGGCAGTGAAAACCGATTTTAATTTGGACGTTTGGTTCGAAAGTTATGTGTTTTTTAAGATTGAAAATAGGTTTGCATGTGGCTGATGAGTAGGCGTTGAAAACAGGAAAAAAAGCCTTCTACATGGGCAGCACCGCAGCAGGCAGCCTGTCAGGGGCCACTCGCTCCAACTGCCGCGTGCGCCGCGCGCCAGATATAGCGCACGCGCACGTTCTGTCAGTTACCATTAAATATTAGGGGCTCACTCAAATTTGGGACCCTATGCGGCCACACGGCCCGCATTCCTGTAGGTCCGGCCCTACCGAGATAAAGGATTTCATAAAATAAGATTATTTTTGTTAGTTTTAATAATCTACAACCATATAATTCTCGTAATAAAGTACATTATTATAATATCCTAGAAAATTGTAGTTTAACATTATCTTTGAGACTTTGATATCGCTAAAATAACATACCATGTTCATACAAAAATATACCTGTTGAACAAGCGTAATATATCTACTCAATCATGTACTCTAGGATTCTGCCCGATTAACTATTATGATGGAATTTTGACTTATTTTTTGCGAAAATAATATGTGATATTCATAACGCACTCTTGGGAGTACGATCCACTCTGGATTTCATTTTTGCTTCTCTGCCGGATCCATCGATAAAATCTCAAAAGGATTTCACTTTTGCTTCTCATACAATAATATTGGTTTTTGCTGTGGAAAGCGTTTGCATATGGCCAGCTGTTAGTTTTTTTGAGATTTCCAAGACTTAGTACATCTGTAGTATCTGAACTCACGCACAACGCACTCCACACACACACAACACCACACACACGCCACCCGTGCGCAAGCTAGACCTAACCAGACTATACTAAGACTATGAGCCTTTCCGCGAGCCTAGATCTTCCGGGAAACCCTGCGGTGGTGGGCACACCACAATACCAGTGTCGAACCGCGGTGGAATTGGCTCAGTGCAACACTGTTCACAGTGAACACTGTTCACGTGAACAGTGCCGCACGGGTGAGACGCCGGAAATTCGCTCCCGTGGGGAGTCGAACTCTGGCGGGCGGTGAGGCCACTGCCTCAGCCAGCCAACGCGCCACGGGCGCGTCCTCGGCCAGCTGTTAGTTGGGACCAAGAGTGTGGGCAAATCTTGTCTTCGTCCTGGAATTCAAGTGGGTGCCCAGGCCCCCACGTGATGGGATGGTTTGTGGATCAAATTACTCGGATTAAAATGAACATGGCCGTCTTCTCGCGAGAAATTCATCGTCTATAAGAGCATCTCCACCGGACCTTCAAATTCGTGTCCAACACCCCCGATCGAGGTCCCATTAGGGGTACCGGACATATGTCCGGTCAAATTTTGGAGGCCGCCCACAGCGGCGTACCCCAAAGGCCCACCCGCAAAGGCGAGCAAAGGATCGAACACCTTACGGGCGGCAACTTGTGTCGGCCGCGACATTCGAACTATTTTAAAAAGATACAAATTTAAACTAAAACGATACAAGTTGTAAATTTAAACTAACACGTTACAAAGTTAAACTAAAACCGTAGAAATTTAAACTAAAACTTAAACTAAAGCCTAATCTAAACGCCGTCGTTCGGGCCAGCCACGCCGTCGTGCGTGGCCTTCTGGGCTAAGCGGGAGCGCACACGCCTCTCCTGCCGGAGCTGACTCGCCGCCCGGCGCATGGCATCCCTCTCCGCCGCCGACGCTGCCTGCGCCTCAGCCTGCGCTTGCCTCCCGCGAGCCTGTCTCTCCGCCCGCAGCTGGTTCAACTCCTCGTGCGCCTCCCGCTCGGCGCGCAGCCGGGAGGCCGCATCCGCTAGCTCCTCCGCCTGGGCGATGAGCTGTTGCTGCGTGGTCTCCTCCGCCTGGGCATTCAGCTGCTCGTACGCCGCCCGCTCGGCGGCCATGAAGGCGCAGCAACGCTCGTCGCGCTCCGCGCTCAGGATGGATGCCTGCATGATTACGGCCTCCACGGCGTTCCCAACCTCCTCGTAGCCAAGCCTGACCTGGCGGCTGATACGTCTCAAACGTATCTATAATTTTTGATGTTTCATGCTGTTATTATACCAATTGCTACATGTTTTATTTACACTTCATAGCATTTTTATACATTTTCTGGGACTAACCTATTAACAAGATGCCGAAGTGTCAGTTCCTGTTTTCTGCTGTTTTTCTCTTTCAGAAAAGCTAGTCGCAAAATATTCTCGGAATTGGACGAAAATGAACGTGTGCAAATATCTCATCGGAAGACTCCAGAAGCCAGAAGGGGAGACGGAGTGGGGCCACGAGGCAGCCACACCACCCTAGGGCGCGGCAGGGGGTGGCCCCGCGCCCAGCCCTGGCGTTGCCGCCTCGGTTGCCCTCCGACGCCGCCCTTTCGCCTATATATTCCCGATGTCCCGAAAACCCTAAAAACATCGATCATATTCCACGAAAAGTTCCGTCGCCGCTGCCGTCGTCAACCCTAGATCGGGAGGGTTCTGAAACTCTTCCCGGCACCCTGCCGGAGGGGAGATCCTCACTGGAGGCCTCTACACCGCCATGCCTGCCTCCGGAGTGATGCGTGAGTCGTTCATCCTTGACTACGGGTCCATAGCAGTAGCTAGATGATTGTCTCTCCGCCTTGTACCTCCATATTTAGATCTTGTGAGCTGCCTAACATGATCAAGATCATCTTATTGTAATGCTACATGTTGTGTTTGCTGGGATCCGTTGAATATTGATACTATGAGCAAGTTGTTTATCAATCTATCTATTTATGTTGTTTATGATCTTGCATGCTCTCCGTTGCTAGTAGATGTTTGGCCAAGTAGATGCTTGTAATACCAAGAGGGTGTATTTATGCTAGATAGTGGGTTCATGCCTCCAGTAATCTGGGCTCGAGATGACAGAAACGACTAAGGTTGTGGATGTGCTGTTGCCAATAGGGATAAAACAATGATGCGTTGTCTACGTGTCATTTGCATTGTTTACATTACACACTTTATTTTATGCAATAATCTGTTGTTTGCAACTCAATACCGGAAGGGGTGCAGATGCTAACCGGAAGGTGGATTATTTAGGCATAGATGCGTTGGATAGCAAGTCTATGTACTTTGTTGTAATGCCCAATTAAATCTCATAATAATCATCTTGTCATATATTGCATTGTCATGCGCTTATTATTTGTCAATTGTCCAGCTGTAATTTGTTTACCCAACATGTTAGTTATCTTTTATGGAGAGACACCACTAGTGAACTGTGGACCCCGGTCCATTTCCTCATACTGATAAAACCACCAACTGCAATCATTTGTTCTCTGTTACTTTCTGCACTCATTGCTGTTTTCCACGCAATACGTTTAATCCTTTGTTTTCAGCAAGCCGGAGAGATTGAAAACCTCTCTGTTTCGTTGGGGCAAAGTAGTTTGGTTGTGTTGTGTGCAGGTTCCACGTCAGTTGCGCCGCTGACAACCTTCTGAAGAACCTCTGTGTCCTCCTGGTTCGATAAATCTTGGTCATATTTCAAGGGAAAACTGCTACTGCACTACATCATACCTTCCTCTTGGGGTCTCCCAACGAACGTGTGTTGTCACGGTCAACAAGCAGATCTTCTGGTGCTGTTGCTGAGAAGTAATAAAACACTCTACTATTAACACGCCATCAAGACATTTTTCTAGCGCCGTTGCCAGGGATACTGGAATCTCCAGATAGGGGAGTCTCACACTTCCGATCTCATTACTTTGTTTTTGTCTTGCTTAGTTTATTTTATTTTATCTTGTTTGCTGTTAAAACCCAAAAACACAAAAAAATTAAATTCCTGCATTTAGTTTATTTCGGTTTGTTATTTTCTTGTTATGTTTTAATTTTGCTAAAATGAGTAATCCTGAAAACACTAAGTTGTGTGACTTCACTAGCACAAACAACAATGATTTCATATGCACACCTATTGCTCCTGATAAAAGTGCTGAAATTTTTAGGAGTGTAGGAGATAATGGTTCCATTACCTTTGATGATAATAATTTTGATTTTGATGGTTGTAATATAACTGAAGTCATTATGTTCTTGCAAAAGCTAGCTAAGAGTCCTAAGGCAAGTGAAATAAATATGGCCTTTACTAAACATATCATCAATGCTCTCATGCATGCTAGGGAAGAGAAATTAAAATACATCAAACATGAAAGGCTCCTTTTGGTGGAGAGATTGTATGAAATACTTCGATAAGTATAGAGAAATCACTACTTGTGTTGTTGAAAATGGAAAGGCTATCTCACTTTGGAAGGACTTCTGGCAGAATGAAATTCTGGAATTCAAATATCCACATCTGCATTCATTTGCAAAAGATGATGATATTTCAATGGCGGATGCACTTCAAGTACATAACTCCAACTTATATGATCAATTTCAGCTCCCCCTATCAATCATTGCACATGACGAACTACATTCTCTACAGAATGATCTGAACAATATTGAACAAACAGATGAGCATGACACATGGATTCTAGACCGTGGGCCTGTATATTCGACAAGGAAGATCTACATATCACTAATTGGTAACCAATGCATTCACAAGACTATCCTGGAGATCTGGAAATCATGCAATATTCCAAGACAAAAATTCTTTATCTGGCTGTTGCTGCACAACAGATTGAACACCAAGGAGCTCATGGTGCACAAAAACTTTTACGTAGAATTCAATTACTATGTTCTTTGTGATACCTTCCCTATGGAAACCATGCTTCGTCTTTTCTTTGAATGCAACTTTAGTCAGAGCTTTTGGTGGGCATTGGGTATTGAATGGAATGGCGATCTGGACATTCTCGACATGATACAAGATGCTAAACAGAGATACTCGATACCCTTCCTGATGGATATCTTCATTACCTCCTGCTGGAGTATTTGGGACCAAAGGAGCAGCTACATATTTCGAAATATTATGCCAGATCATAATCATTGTATCATTTTATTTAAAAACTCTTTTAGTTTGAATATGCATAGAGCTAGACCTAGCCTACGTGAGGGTATGCAACATGGCTTGATACCTTATGAACCCTCACTAGAACTTTTGGACTGTAATGGTTGTATTTATGTGTGATGAGAAAATGGAAAATTAACAGTAGGGATTTTCCCTACTGTTTGCGCTTCAAAAAAATAAGAGAAATTAAAACGTGAAGCTTCTATCCCTAGGAAGTTAGATGATGGTTGGGAGCCCATCATTAAAATGAAAGTGAATGATTTTGATTGCAATGCTTTGTGTGATCTTGGTGCTAATATTTCTGTTATGCCTAAAAAGCTTTATGATATCCTTGATCTTGCACCTTTGGAAAAATGTTATTTGGATGTTCACTTTGCTGATTCTTCTATGAAGAAACCTTTGGGGAGAGTTGATAATGTTCTTATTATGGTTAACAATAACCTTGTCCCTGTTGATTTTGTGGTTTTGGATATTGAATGCAATCCTTCTTGTCCTATTGTGTTGGGAAGACCTTTTCTTAGAACTGTTGGTGCTGTTATTGATATGAAAGAGGGGAATATAAAATTTCAATTCCCACTCAGGAAAGGTATGGAACACTTCCCTAGAAGAAGGATGAAACACCCTTTTGATACTATTGTTAGGGCAAGTTATAATGTTGATGTTTTAGTCTTGACAATACTTGATTCATGTTTCATGCCTAGCTAAAAGGCATTAAAGAGAAGCGCTTATGGGAGGCAACCCATTGTTTTTACTTTCTGTTATTTTTTTTATTGTGTCAAGGAGCATGTTTACTTCTGTAAAACTCCTTTGTATCTTTTATTTGCTGTTTTGTTGTGCAAGAAAAGTCTCTTATGACAAGATGGTACCTATATTTGGATTACTGCACAGGAACAGATTTCTGGAACGTCACCGTTTCTCGCCGTAGAAAATCAGAAAAATTTGAAAAAATCTGCCAATTTTTGTGCGTGTTCCTGAGATATGTACGCAACTTTCGTACGACTAAAGTTTTTCGATTTGAGCGACGTAAGTGTCCCGAAAAAAATCATCTTTACGGACTGTTCTGGTTTTGACAGATTCTGTCTTTGTTTTGCATTCTCTCTTTTACAAGTGTTGAGTGGTTTCTTTTAAGGTGAAAGAGCATCACTTAAGCCTAGTAACAGTAGCTAATGTTTGAAAATGATTGCTTATGAATTTGTGTCCTTACAGAATCAAGTGAGATTATTTGTTTTGATGCACTAACCCGCTAATGAGAAAAATGTTGAGTTTTGGTGTGAAGGAAGTTTTCAAGTGTTAAGAGAGGAGGATGATATTATAAGATCAAGAAGAGTGAAAAGCTTAAGCTTGGGGAAGCTCCCATGGATCTCCCCAATATATTCAAGAAGACTCAAGCGTCTAAGCTTGGGGATGCCCAAGGCATCCCCTTCTTCATCAACAAACTATCAGGTCATCTCTAGTGAGACTATATTTTTATTTCTTCACATTATATGTACTTTTCTTGGAGCGTCAGTGTGCTTTTGTTTTCAGTTTGTTTTTGTTTTGTTTGCTGCTCTATACTTGTTGGATCCTAGCACTCTTGTTTGGGAGAGAGACACGCTCCGCTTTTTCATTGGAATACTCTTGTTCTTCACTTATATTTGTTGAGTATTCTTGTCTAGCTACTGCTAAAGCTTCTAGCTCTCTGTTTTCATATATCTCTTGTCAGAGCTATTAGTTTCTTTTGAAGAAAGTACTCTCTTGCTTCACTTATATTTGTTTGGAGAGTTGTTCAAATAAGTTGATTGGTGTTTGGTTGGAACAGAAAATGCTATGCATGTGGTAGTGGTATAAAATGCTTACATAAGTCTTGTAGATCACTGTCTTGAGTAATTTGATACTTGTCAATTGTTTTGAGTTACCAAGTAAGTAATGTTTAGACTTGTGCATCATGTAAGTAAAGGCTATTAGTGAAGAACTACTGTAAAGCTTGTTGATATTTGATTTGTATCATTGGTAGTTCCAAAGTCTAGATATTTTCTAGTGAAAGGTTTTGGTTAACAAGGAAGACAATGTGGAGTCTTGTAATTTTTCAAGCATGTTTTTTATATGAGTTCTTGCTGTACCGGTTGACAGTCTGTGTTTGCTTAAATAACCTTGCTAGCCTAAACTCTGTACTAAGCGGGAATGCTGCTTGTGCATCCAAAACCCTTGAGCCAAAATCCATGCCATCTGTGTCCACCATAACTACCTATTATGTGGTATTTTCCTGCCATTCCAAGTAAATTTTTCATGTGCTACCTTTAAAATATTCAAAACTGTTACAACTCCTTTTTGTGTCACTGTTTACAAGCTCATGAGGATGTGGTAGATGGTCTTTATTTCACTTGTTGATCAGACTTTACACCTGGACTAGTGGCATATACATCCGCTTATCCAATAATTTTGCAAAAAGAGCTGGCAACGGGGTGCCCAGTCCCAATTAATTACAACTTTAACCATTAATTCTCTTCACATCTTTTTGCCCCTGAGAAATCAGTCAAGCAATGTTCATAAGTGTGTAAACAAAAGAGAACGAGGGATGATCTACCCGCTGGTAGAAATAACGTCCTTCATGGGAGCCGCTCTTGTAAGGTCTGGTTAACTTGTGACTTAAAGTATTGTCTATTTACTGATTCGTTGACCACTAACACACACCTCTCAAAATATATTTTTATACTCTCTATATGCTTTCAAAAACTTAAAAAGCTCTAGCACATGATTTAATCCCTGCTTCCCTCTGCGAAGGGCCTTTCTTTTACTTTATTGTTGAGTCAGTTTTCCTACTTCTTTCTATCTCCACAAGCAAACACTAGTGTCAACTTTGGTACAACAGTTGTTATATAATGATATGTTTGACTTATTGCATTACTTTGCCTTGACAATATCCATGAGATAAATATGTTAAAGTTGAAGCCAGTGCTGAAACTAAATCTTCCTTTGTGTTAGTCAAACACTTTCATTTAGAATCTATTGCTTTGTGAGCTAACTTTTATGCAAACTCTTATAGCTCCATTGTCTCCAAAGTATTATTCATGAAAGTTTGCACTTGTATGATTCATTTTGTTTACTCCTTGTTTACTTGTTAGCAAACTATAGACCATTGACTTGGATCACTTCATTCAGTTCATGTGCTTTGCATTACTATTTGATCAAGATTATGTTGGTAGCATGTCACTTCAAAAATTATGTTGTTTTTATCGTTTACCTACTCGAGGACGAGCAGGAACTAAGCTTGGGGATGCTTGATACGTCTCAAACGTATCTATAATTTTTGATGTTCCATGCTGTTATTATACCAATTGCTACATGTTTTATTTACACTTCATAGCATTTTTATGCATTTTCTGGGACTAACCTATTAACAAGATGCCGAAGTGCCAGTTCCTGTTTTCTGCTGTTTTTCTCTTCAGAAAAGCTAGTCGCAAAATATTCTCGGAATTGGACGAAAATCAACGTGTGCAAATATCTCATCGGAAGACTCCAGAAGCCAGAAGGGGAGACGGAGTGGGGCCACGAGGCAGCCACGCCACCCTAGGGCGCGGCAGGGGTGGGCCCGCGCCCAGCCCTGGCGTGGCCGCCTCGGTTGCCTCCGACGCCGCCCTTTCGCCTATATATTCCCGATGTCCCGAAAACCCTAAAAACACCGATCATATTCCACGAAAAGTTCCTCGTCGCCGCCGTCGTCAACCCTAGATCGGGAGGGTTCTGAAGCTCTTCCCGGCACCCTGCCGGAGGGGAGATCCTCACCGGAGGCCTCTACACCGCCATGCCTGCCTCCGGAGTGATGCGTGAGTAGTTCATCCTTGGACTACGGGTCCATAGCAGTAGCTAGATGGTTGTCTCTCCACCTTGTACCTCCATGTTTAGATCTTGTGAGCTGCCTAACATGATCAAGATCATCTTATTGTAATGCTACATGTTGTGTTTGCTGGGATCCGATGAATATTGATACTATGAGCAAGTTGTTTATCAATCTATCTATTTATGTTGTTTATGATCTTGCATGCTCTCCGTTGCTAGTAGATGCTTTGGCCAAGTAGATGCTTGTAACTCCAAGAGGGAGTATTTATGCTAGATAGTGGGTTCATGCCTCCAGTAATCTGGGCTCGAGATGACAGAAACGACTAAGGTTGTGGATGTGCTGTTGCCACTAGGGATAAAACAATGATGCATTGTCTACGTGTCATTTGCATTGTTTACATTACACACTTTACTTCATGCAATAATCTGTTGTTTGCAACTCAATACCGGAAGGGGTGCGGATGCTAACCGGAAGGTGGATTATTTAGGCATAGATGCGTTGGATAGCAAGTCTATGTACTTTGTTGTAATGCCCAATTAAATCTCATAATAATCATCTTGTCATATATTGCATTGTCATGCGCTCATTATTTGTCAATTGCCCAGCTGTAATTTGTTTACCCAACATGTTAGTTATCTTTTATGGAGAGACACCACTAGTGAACTGTGGACCCCGGTCCATTTCCTCATACTGATAAAACCACCAACTGCAATCATTTGTTCTCTGTTACTTTCTGCACTCATTACTGTTTTCCACACAATACGTTTAATCCTTTGTTTTCAGCAAGCCGGAGAGATTGACAACCTCTCTGTTTCGTTGGGGCAAAGTAGTTTGCTTGTGTTGTGTGCAGGTTCCACGTCAGTTGCGCCGCTGACAACCTTCTGAAGAACCTCCGTGTCCTCCTGGTTCGATAAACCTTGGTCATATTTCAAGGGAAAACTGCTGCTGCACTACATCATACCTTCCTCTTGGGGTCTCCCAACGAACATGTGTTGTCACGGTCAATAAGCAGATCTTCTGGTGCTGTTGCTGGGAAGTAATAAAACACTCTACCGTTAACACGCCATCAGCGGCTAGCCTGCTCGTTGCGCCAGCTCTCGAACGAGTTGGCGGCAACCACCTGGTCAGGCCACAGCGGCGGTGGGAGCACCTGCTGCTGCGGCGGGAGCGCTTGCTGCGGCGGCGGCGGCACCTCGTCGAGCTTCGGTGGCGGCTCCTGGCCGGGGTACGGGTCCTGCACCTGCTTCTGCTGCTCCTGCTCGTCGACGTCGACGTCGTCCACATCCGCCCAGTCGAACGGATGTTCGGCGGCGGCGGCGTCCTCCTGCGCCGTGCCGTGAGCACGGCGTGCTGCCTGGGTGAGCGTGGCCCATGAGGTGACGAGGCGGCGAGGCATGGCTATGTGCTCAAATGGATACGGCTGGACTATGTGCTCAAATGGCTACGGCGAGCGTCGGTGCTGGTGTGGCGAAATGGCTGCACGGCGGGGGACTCTTATAGCCGGCCTCGGCAGGAAACCGAGACGGGAAGCGGTGGCTCAGGGCGGGAAGCGCCGGGTGGGTGAGCACGCGTCGCGTCGGAGTTAATGGCGGCGACACGTCTCCGCCACTGCGCCGCTTGTGAAGCCGGGAATAGCTGGGCGCTCAGCAGGCGCCGCCGTAAATGCGAGGCGTGCGGGAGACGCATCGCCGTCCCGTCCCTTCGTCGCCTGCGGAAACGCGTCGCCATTAACGCGGGCGGAACGGCCTCTTGCACGGCGCCTTAAACCCATGGCTAGGCGGGCGTTGTGCCTATAACGTGCGGGCCACCCCTATCGGAGGTCATGTCCGGGCAATGTCCAGCACCCCCGAGAGGACTCCAAGTTCAGACCCCATTGGGCCTTTTGGGGTCACTTGGAGGCCCCCCGGTGGAGATGCTCTAATGTGGCCATCTGAACTCTTGGCTGCTATGATCACTGACTTGAGGCCTTGCGTGGCTTTATAAAAGAGACAAGACAATCTAACAAAACAGAAGAAGAAAGACAACCCAACACTCCATGGCTGCTATAGTTTTTTATAGCCTAGTTATTCTCTATAACTTAGTGAAATATATCATGTGATGTGGACGCGGATTGCAATTGACAAAAGATTAATTCAACCAGAAAAAAGGGTCAGTTATTTTACATGACTATACAAAAATGATGCGTCATGTATTCCTTCCAGCTATGCAGACATCTAAATACTTGCTATTCCTTCTAAGAGTACTCCTAGATAAATCGACTAAGGATCACACTTGGGAGTTGACTTTTGGTTGTTTCCATGTTCCAACGCACTTATATACATATGTTAGTTAGGATCAGTTGCAAAGTCTGTGGGATTCCGACGCTCCGGCGCGCCGTTTCGGGCCAAACCCTGTCTGTGCACTACTAGGGAAAAGGTCATTAGTGGCGCACCACTTTCAGTCTTCTGTGGCGCATGGGTGGTGCGCCACAGATACATCGCCACTAAATTGCAATTTTGTGGCGCATGGGCATATGCGCCATAGAAAGACCACGATTCTGTGGCGCACCTACCCCCATGCGCCACAGAAATATTTCAGTGGCGCACCACACAGTCATGCGCCACAGAATTCGGTGCGCCACAGAATAATACAAACATGCGCCACAAAATGCTTTACCGGTATTCTCGATTTGTTGCTGCCCTGCCCGCGGTACAAATACGGGTATATTACAGGATTTACATAGACATAATAGAAACAATAATACATTTGACACGGTATATGAAAACATACACATTACTATGTCATCACATTACTTAGAGCCCGAGATATATACATATAGTGACAAGTGCCGAATTTTTACACAAGTCTTGGTACAAAAGTTCATCATCTCACGTTACAAATGAAGTGGTCATCGCCTACACTAGGATCAGACAGAGTACAGCCGCGATGATGGTGAGCAAGAGCGGGAGCACGATCATGGAGCCTTCTTCTTGATCGGCGCCGGGAATGGTTTATAGCAGTCTTTCGTCGTCCACGTCCTGGTGTCATTCTGCATCTCTAGGCGTTATTCGATCTCCCTCTGAGGCAACCCTGGAGTTGGATTGGGATATATATTGGTTAATAATATCAATAGAGTATGATTTATTCATCTAAGTGGATAAGTCTATAATAAAGAAAATAAAGAAGCACTTCTTGCGAGTGAGGCAAGGCTTTCTTTTATAATACATCCTACCTTTGGCGCTGTGTAAGGCCCCCCCCCTTTTGTGTTGACATCTTCGATGATGATTTCCGATAACTTCATCTGGATGCGATGGAAAGTCTTCTCTAAGATCAGCATTGGTGATGTCCCCCGCAAATTTGGCCCATTCTCGGATATTAGATGGCATCCTCGTTTTCTCTACATCTCGGACAAACCCTTTAATGTGATGGAGGACGTAGAAGGCCTCCTTCACGCTGCCAGGCTTCTTCTTGATGCAATGGAACTCGGTCACATGCTTAAACCGGTGTTTGTTGTCATTCCTGAAACATTCCCCCTTCTTTTTGAAGTGGCCTCCCTTTTGGGCGTAGCCCTCGAGAGCCTCATCGAGAACACCATTTATTCTGGTGTAGTTTTTCTTCATCCTCAAACTACCCAAGTCGAAATAAGTGGCAAAGGACCACTTCGGGTTTAGGATGATGAGGGTGTAGTATTTGTCCCTGCTCAACACAATTGAAACGGAATGTTGAAAGGATCAGCAATGGAAGAAATCTATAAGAAAGCTAAGTTACGACGGCGGCGAGCGGATGTGTACTTACTCGGGAAAGAAAGGCACAAGAAGGCTGTTCTTCCTCTTGTTGTTCAGCATGAACCTCTAGGTACTCCGTCGCCATGGTCCGTGTCCTTGATCCTTCCACCAGCTGGCTGTCACGCATGTAGTAGGGATCCGCTACCGCGATGTATGGGGTTATTATCTCTCTTGATCTTCATCGCCATATGAGCGCGTATAGGCGGACCAAGTTATAGTCCAGCCGTCTAGAGTGAAATAGCTTGAAGACTCCTCGTACGCTATGAAGAACAGATCCGCTGGGGCTCATGGACGAAGTCCAAGTCCTTGGCACCTGGGCCATGAACACCGGGTAATTTGGATATCGTCTTTTTAAGAAGAGGCCCTCTAGCAACAAGATAGCTTGATGCAAAGAGTGCATGGGTCCACGTGCGAGGCGAGCAGCTCCGGAGGCAGTATCGGTTTACCAGCTTCATGAACTCGGGTCAAGCCATCCGCACGGGGTTATACCATGTCTTCATGACGTCGGAAACTCTTAGGAGCTGGCTGGCTCGCAGAGGCGCCTGGCCTACTTCTCTTCTGTGCTTCTTCTTCTTCATCTCTGGGGATCTGGGTGTGCTAACCCCTCGCAAACCGTCTATGCAGTGTGCCAGGGCTAAAAATGTTAGCCGTTTGTCTAGTGATTCATCGCCGGCCGCCGGAGGCGTTTCTGAGAAAAACCCTGGAAGGTCAGGCGTTTGCGTGCATGTAGTGGACGACCAGGTGATCGCCGTGAGCGCGGAGGGGTTCGTATTCCACAACAGGCATTATCCTCATCATTGTCGCCGTTGTCATCAAGTTGAGGTGCAACGGCGTTGCCTTTGGACGGTTGCGGTTCAGATGTTCCCAACAGTTTTTGGTGGCGGCTGGTGGTGGCGACGACCGCCGTTCCTTCCGGGTGGAGGTGATGGCTGCAGGCTTCGAGGGCCGAACAATCGGCGCCGGAAGATCGAGGTGGCGCCGGTGGTGCGTCTGAACCCCTGAAGACCCCCCTCCTAACAAGACGAATCTGGGTCTTCGGCCATGACATGACCCAGTTGAGGCAATCTCCAAGGACCATGTGGTCCTCGCCGGCTCCCGGAGGTTGATAGGGGGGCGATGTCGCGAAACTCAGGCACTACCATAGCCAACCTGACCCTCATCATGGCCTCTCCATTTTAGTGTTGTGCATATCGCGGCTCTTTGGTTGTACGACACTGCCCTGAGCAACTTCTTTCAACTCGCCGCCGGCCACCACCCTATGCAGGAGTATGCAAGGCATGTCCTGAGTCAACACATGTTGGGCATCATGAGATGACAGTCATCACAGGCATAGTTATAGAAGATGACACAGACTAACTAATTAGTTACCTTGGTGATGGCGTTGAGCTCGGCTAATGTCGAGACAAGGGCGCCGGTGCCGGCGGCCGGCCTATCATTCTCCGGCCGCTCGGGTGCATTATCAAGCACCGCCGCCGCCGCCGGCAGCGCCTCGGTATCTTCCACGATAGGAGGCGTCGGTGGGACCAAATGGAGCGGTGGCTGCGCCGCGGCGTTGGGCAGCGGGGTCACCAGTCGGGCGACACGTTCTGGTTCATGCTGGAGTTGCTGCCGATGAAGCTGGGCACGTGTATCGGCCCCTGTGACCTCCCGCATTCCAAGCAGCTAACCCCTCCATCAACCCAGGGGTAAGATCGCCCGATCTTCTCGTCCACTAACTTGTCCACCGTGCTGGAGTCCACTTTTTCCTGCTCTAGTGACTCCACCTTCTTCCTTAGCTCCACAACCTCGGCTTTATCCCTAGTCGTCTTCCTCCTCTCCTTTCTCGTCACGGCGTCCGAGCTGTAATACTCGAGGAACTTCATGCTCGTACCAAAGCCGGACACATGGCCAGCTGACCTCGGCGGTGCCGACTTGTCCCTATTCTTGTAAACGTTTGTCGCCCTGTTGAAAGTCATGTCCCATGGCTCCGTCGACCCCTGGGCCGACGGGCCGGCCTCAGCGTCAGCCTTCAACTCTGCCTCCTGCAGACAAAGGAAATTAAGGTGAACCCACTTAGAAATTTGGCTTCGTTATCTAATTAGATCAACGCAATGGACTTTGAGATATCCGCGGTAATTAAACTTCTTACCAGCACTTTCTCGAAGTCCTTCACATCCTGATCGTCTTTAACGAATTCCCCCGTCACCAAGTTCAGATAGTAGCGGGACCGGACAAAGTTCCTCACCTGCTTGTCTGTTATTTTTTCCCACGGGTTGTCTTTTCCCAGACGTGCAATCTGGCATCCTCCTTGTCCCAAATGGGTTGTTTTCCTCGTAACCGCCGCTTCCCAAACGGTGGTTACCTATGTTCAGGTCCCGCATTTCCTTCCCCCACTTGGTCCATTTTTTAGCCTCGTCAGATTTTAAGGACAACTTGAATGCCTCAAACTCTTCTTTGTCGAGCATCGCTCTTTGCTACTTATCTCCTCCCAGCTGTCACCATTCTCAATCTTCTTCTTCACCCGGGATTTCTAGCTGCTCAAGGCGGTGCTCATCTTGTGAGGCTAAACTGTCCACCTTTTTGTTGAACGGCTCCGGGAACGTGTATCGTTGGTGAAGGTTCTTGAGGAGGTTTTCGACCAAAGCCTCATTGGCCTTGCTTCTGAGGTCCTTCGTGTTGATCGACATGCTTTCCCGGATGATGCACCCTAGTTGCATGTTGTACCCTTTGGCAATCTCCTTAGGCGCCACTGGTAGGCCACTTGGCGTGACCTCAGTGAACTCGTCTGTGACGTTGGTGAGCGCTTGCGGTGTCCGATCCCTCCTTTGCTTCTTCTCCTTCTTCTGAGCGGTCGGGTTGTTGCCGATATCACCATCCGTGTGGTCGCCGCCATCGGTGGTGGTGGTGTCATCCTCATGGCCGCCTTCAAAGCTGGTTTCGGCGTCATCCTCCCGCCCTCTTGCTCATCGTCGGCACGGTCGCCACTAGCAGCTCCGGCAACGGCCTCCACCTCCTCCAACTCCTGGGACAGAAGCCGGAACGACTTGTTGGTGTCTCTAGCTTCTTCTTCGACGCTCATGTGCTTAGAAGTGCCGGGCTCCGCGTCGGCCGACATGTTTGCACTACATTAAAAAGAGGCAAAAAGTTAGTACAACAAATATAAGAAAAAAAATCACTTAATTAAGTACTAAGATACCCTGGCCCATGCATTAGTCGCAATACATATGTCCTATTTTTAGCAAAGTCATGCTAAAATTCAGGAAAAATTTCGGCATGACATTTGCTAAAAAAGGGACATATGGAGTACCCGAATTTGTCGGAACGGAAGTTAATCGACATTTCGGCAATCTCAAGGGCCTCATGGGTACCTGCATACATTTCACAAATCATGTTGGCCGGCATCGCCGGCAGCAACATCACACCAACACAACTTCATCTCCGCCGGCAACAAACACAATATCACAGATACACGACAATCACAAACTTCATCACCACATCCACATCTCACCTGAAAGAACGTGGAGGTTCTTCTAAATTTCCTGCATACGGCAAAATAATGCATTAGTTAATTAAACTTCACCTTAAAAATAGGAGCATTACATGAATTTGTCTTAACTCTACTTCCACAACTAGAAAGTATAAAATGTTGCAAATTCCAACTAAAAATGCATCTTCAAGACAGTTAAAAAGTATCAACTTCGGAGGCTTACGAAATTATCAAATCTTGATCCTATTTACAATGTACCTTCATGGATCTCTTCCACTACGTTATTACTTCATGATAAAGCTCAAAAATAATTTTTTGAGAACTTCTAACACCTTAATTCAAGTCAGTTTTAAAGGCATGTTTAAACAGTGACCATATTTAACACAACAAAATTTTCATCTCCAATTTTTTTCATGTACTAACCTAACACTAACCTAGCAACTAACCTAACTGCAGCATTTCGTCGAACACATCGCGAGCAGGCGAGGGGAGGCAGGGAGGGGCCGTGTACCTCAGACAGGGGGAGGGAGGGGCGGAGTGGAGTTGCTTCCTCAAGCGCCGCCGGTCCTGGAGGTGCTCCGACGCCGAGAAAGAGCGGTTCCGGCGCACGGGATGGGCACGGTGGCGCCGTCGAGACCAGGGCGTGGGGGACGGTCCAGCGCACAGCGGGGATGTGGCGGTGGCGATGGCGAGAGAGCGGCGTGGGGCGACAGCGAGAGCAGGGCGAGGGGGCGACGTCGACGGCGAGGGCGGCCGGAGCACGCGGGACTTAGCGAGCGCCCTTGGGGCCGAGCGTGTGGGCTCGGCGACGGCGCACAGGGGACTAGCGCCAGGAGGGAGGGGAGGTCACCGGCGACGAGTTGGGGGGGGGCGCGCACAAGGTTGGGCGGGGGCGGCCGGCGGCGGCGAGTTGGGGCGGTGGTGGGTCGAGCGTGGGCGAGAGGGGAATTGCGGATTTTGGGAAGAGAAAGGGAAGGATCGAGGCCTGAACGGCTAAGTGAAGTATTTCTGTGGCGCATCGGCCCGGATGCGCCACAGAATTATGTGATTCTGTGGCGCATCTATTGGAGGGACGCGCCACAGAATTCTGTGGCTAGGTTCGAATCCTGGCTGTCTCACATTTTTTATTCTTTAAAAAAAAATTTAGTTATATTTAAAGTAAGAACAGACACACATTTTAAAGAAAAGAATATACACACATTTGTTAGTAGACCATTATTTTATTCATGATATACATATGCTTGTCTCACACACACACAAATTAATACACAAAAAAAGTCTTCTTCGTCCCGGTTCCGAGCTAGCTTCTCTTCACAATCTTCTTTCCCTTCTTCGCGGTTGAATACTTTAGGCCGGGCACCTTGAGATTTCTTCGCGTGAATGGACAACCTTTAGTAGGTAGGGAGGTCTTCCTTCTTTCTTTACTAGTAGTAGGCATGTCGAAGTACTTGTCGAATTCCTCCTCGATCTTCGGATCGCCGTTCTTGTCCAAGTCTTCCTCGTTGGCGTCTCCTTCCATTCCGATGATGCTCCTCTTGCCCCTCCTCACGACAACACGGCTAGGCTTTGACGGGTCGGTAATGAAGAAGCATTGGTCAATTTGGCTAGCGAGTACCCATGACTCATTTTTCGCGGAGGCGTTCTTCGATTTGGCATCGGGTATAACCATGGTGGTGAAATACCGGCCTTCTTTTTCGACGTTCTTGGCCCATCTCACATGGAAATTGGCACCGACTCTCCACAGTAGTTGAGCTCACATATCTCCTCGATCCTTCCGAAGAATCTTTCCTTGACAGTAGTCTCGTCATCGTAGGATAGCATAGTTACTCCTGAGTTTTGATATTCGCTATTCCTGTCCTTTTCCTCGGTGTTATGCTCTTGCTGATGTCGTACGACTGATAGGTCTGATAGGTCCTTACGTTGTGCCCGGGCCCTGTGATAAGGAGAATATGAGTTTTTCATCTTCCGTAGATGGCGTTATGCTCTCTGCTTGAACCAGTTGCCTTTTTTGAACCAACGCGTGAAGCTGGAGTTGTGCTCTTTGGTTACGTCTCCCTTCTTCCTCGGCCGGCCCAGGTCGATGTAATTCTGCTCGATTAAGCTTTTGTGCTCTTCCACCCAAGGTTCGATCAATTGTAAGTGTTGTAGTGACCCGGTGAGCCCTGTCGAAGTCATCGCGTCGACCAAGAATGCCGACATGGAGTGAGCGGTAGCCCTCGCGGTGACCAAATCCAGCGAGCCTGCCGAGGTGCGTCCTGGTGGACAGACCAACATCCTGGTTCTCGGTGCTTAGATAATTCTGGCAGAAGGAGATGCACTCGTAGGTTAGAAAGCCCTTGGCCATGCTTGCATCTGGACGGGACCTGTTGCGAACGTATCCTTTCATGACACCGTTCTGCCTTTCGAACGACATCATGTAGTGCAGGAACGTCGGCCCGAGCTGCCTGATGTCATCAACGACATGGAGAAGGAGATGCATGCAGATATCAAAGAATGCGGGCGAGAAGTAAATCTCGAGCTCGCATAGTATCACCACGATCTCTTCCTGTAGCCTGTTGAGCTGCCTCACGCCGATCGACTTCCTGGTGATGACGTCGAAAAAGTTGCAAAGGCCAAACAGCGTATCACGGACGTGCTCTTCCATTATCCCTCGGATCGCAACGGAAAGTATCTGCGTCATCAGCACGTGACAATCGTGAGACTTCATCCTGCCGAACCTCTTCTTCGTTGCGTCCAGATATCTGCTTATCTTCCCCGCGTAACCGTGAGAAAATTTGACTCCTAGGAGGCACCTGAAAAACTGCTCGAGCTCCTCCGGACTCATAGTGAAGCAGGCAGCGGGAAGTACCACCGCGTTCTTCTTTACCCTTTTGCGGTGACCTTGAGTCCCTTCCTAATCATCATCATCATCGTCATAACTATCGGGGCCTGAAGATCTTTCCTGATGCCAAGCCATTTCAGATCGTATCTTGCTTTCTCCCATCCTTGGTCCTATCCGACATGTTGGAATGAGTGCCAAGCAGACTCTCGGTAACATTCTTCGTAATGTGCATTACATCGAGGCTATGGGGCGTGTGGAGGACCTTCCAGTACTCCAAGTCGTGGAAAACAGACCTCGCTTTCCATACACCCAGCAGCGGATCTACCCTCGGTCGCTTCTTTCCCGGCGCAGGGCACTCTCCCAATTTTTAAAAGCTCCTTGATTTCTGCGCCTCTCCTCGGGCGCGGGGCTCTTTCGAGCTCGTCTTTACCATTGAAATATTACCGCGTTTTCTCCACGGGTGATCCATGCGAAGCCACCTTCGTGCCCCTGGGAACACGGTTTTCAAAGACTCGGGATCCCTTGGTAGCTGGAGATGCGGAGTCTCATCCATGCACTTGACACATGCGCAGAATCCGTGGCCCACCTGGGCCGATACATATGAGTAATCAGGATAGTCCTGCACCATCGTGAGCAAACGGCTCTCATATCGAAATAATCTCTAGTGTAGGCGTCCCACATATGGGCTGGCGTGTCCCACAACGTGGCTAACTCCTTTTTCAACAACCCGAGATACAGATGTATGTCGATACCTAGTTGTTTCGGCCCCTGAATGAGAATACTCATGTGTATGTACCTTTGCTTCATGCACAGCCACGAGGGAAGGTTGTAAGGCCATACAAACACGGGTCAGGTGCTATGCGTGCTACTCTGGTTGCCGAACGGATTGAGTCCATCGGTGCTCATACCCAGCCTGACGTTCCTTGCGTCGCCCCCAAAATTTTCGAATGCGATGTCCAATGCTTCCCACTGGCTAGCGTCTGAAGGGTGTGTCAGGATCCAGCCCTTCCGGATCTTCTTCGGGCTTCTCCCTTTCCGCGTGCCATTGCATGAGCTTTGCTTTCTTAGGGTCCACGAAATACCGCTGCAGACGGGGAGTGATAGGAAAGTACCATACCACTTTTCGAGGAACTTTCTTGTTCCCACACTTGTACCGTCTGTGGCCGCACTCCGGACATGTGGTTCTGTCCTTGTACTCGCCCCGATAAATTGCGCAATCATTGATGCAGGCGTGGTATTTAACGTGCGGTAGGTCAAGAGGGCACACGACTTTCTTGGCCTCCTCGATACTACTTGGCAATGTGTTCCCCTCGGGAAGACGATCGTGCCAGAATTGCATTCTTGTTGAAGCTCACGTCGGTCCATTTGTTTTCCGCCTTCATCTCCAGAGTATCAAGTGTTACTTGCAAGCGCGTATCCTGGGGCCGGCACCCAGGATACAACGGAGTCATCCCGTCTATTTTCATTTGCGCCAGCTTGGCTTTCTCTCTGGCTGCAGCTCTGGCGTTGCTCGTCTCCTTGAGGAGCAGTTCTTGAACATGAGCGTCCTGCAAGACCGAAGTTAGCGGGGTCTGCGTGTTCGCGTCTTCTCCACCACCTATACTCCTTCATCATGACCGTGTCCGTCGGTATCTCCTTCGTCATGATGATCTTGTCCGCCGGCATCACCTTCATCATGATCTTGTCCGCCGACATCTCCTTCGTCATGATAACCATGTCCGGGAGACTCTTCGTCTTCTCGCCTGCCCTCGTCTTCATGCGCACCATTTGCTGTCGGCGCCTGGTTGAAGCCTAGCATGAAACCGCGCCTGAGCAGGTGATCCTCCAATTGTCCAGAATCAGGGTCGATCCAGCTCACGAGTTTGCATGTTCGACACGGACATCTTATCTGGCGCCTGTTGCACCGAATCATGTCCGCCTTTGCTTCTTACTTGTATCTACTGATTCGACCGGAGCTCATCATGACGACCATGGTTGCCTGCGCGTATACATAGAGCAGAAATGAGAGTATGTTAGTTAGAACCGCAACATGCACACACACAGACACACATGCATGGTCGTGAAAAATTTGGCATGACCTCTCCTAAAAGTAGGACACATGGGTAGTGCAAAAATTTGCCGAAATGGAAATGAATCAACATTTCGGCAAATATCCATGCACCACGCCGGCGCAAGCAACAACAAAAAGCTTCTTCGCACATGCAAATATTCATGCACACCACACAAGCTTCATGTATAAACATCGTCTCGCCATCGTGCAAACCGCCCGCGCGACAAGCGCTTCACCTACAACAAACATCCATACACACCGCCGGCCACACAAAACATGCATATGCATGTCCATCCAACTATACTCACCTAGTAGATTCGTTACCGAGACGTGACCGCGATCGATGAGAGAGTGTGTGGTGTTGGAGAGAAAATAGTGGAGAAAAAGAGATGTACTAGGAGAGGAGGAGAGTATATATGGAGGCTCCCCCGACCCTCACCAATTATCTATCAAAAAAGTAGGTTTAACTACAAAAATGGAGAAAAGTATGGGCAAAATGGGATGGAAGGGAGGAGGAAGACGAGCTGGGCGGAGGAGGGAGAAGAACAAAATGGGTGGTAGGTAGGGGCTGCCACCTTTTGTAGATCTGGAAAAGTATTTCTATGGCATGAGGTCACATGCGCCACAGAAAAGGCGCTTTCTGTGGCGCATGAGAACAAATGCGCCACAAAAGCACCATTTCTGTGGCGTATCGGACCTCATGCGCCACAGAAAAGACACCCAGCCAATCATTGGTGGCGGCCCCCACCATATTTCTGTGGCGTATGAGATCAGATGCGCCAGAGAAAGCACCATTTCTCTGGCGCATCTGGCCTCATGCGCCACAGAAAAGACACCGGAGGATGAAAGCCAATCATTGGTGGCGGACCCCACCATATTTCTGTGGCGCATGGGGCTGCATGCGCCACAGAAAGTGGCGCCTAGGCAAGCGATGTGCCACAGAAAGTGGCAGAATTCTGTGGCGCACCACTGCCGGTGTGCCACTGAATATATTCTGTGGCGCATGGCTATATTGGTGCGCCACAGAAAGTGGTTCCACCTATAGCCGTTTTCCTTGTAGTGGTGGCCCCAAATCGTCAACCCCTTTGACAGGCTTTGAAAGGGATTAACCAATGAAAATGTTGTATCTCATGCTTATGAAGCTTTGTGCCCATTTTGGGCAAATTATAATGAAATGTGACATGAAGGTCACCGTATTGAAAGAGTAATTGTGAACGCCCCAATAATAGCCTATGCGATACCTCGGGCAAAAGCCTATGCTGGCGACGCCTTCGGGCGCTGCTTACCTTCCTTAAGGCATCATTGTGAAGGTTCGTGTCCGCTCCATGATGTGCTTTGGGCGAAAGCCTCAAATCCTTCCCCAGATCGGACAACAGCGACCTCCGATGTCGTTTCCCCTTTGGGGGCATTGTCTTGGAGCCATTTGTTGGTTGCTTGGTGTTTCGGCTGGAGTGCGTTTGGTATGTTGGTTTGTTTGGTGGTGGTGGTGGAAGTGATCTAAAGTAGTGGCCTTTGCCTTGGTCACCCTGGCGATGATGGTCGACCTCTCTCTTGGATGCCGTGGCGGCGGTGAGGTCTCGGAGTTCGGTTCACTTCGACGTTGTTTGAGGTTTCGTTGCCTCGCATAGTGCTCTGGATATCTCTATTTGTGATGGAGGCCCATGGTGGTCAAGAGGAGGTGCAGGGCTGTCTCGGCGGATCATTGCCTTTCGGCACGGTCAATGGCTTTCTTTGCCACGACGTGACTAGGCGGTGGGATGCCCTTCGATGGTGGTTGCGACTCTCCTAGCTCTTCAAGGTGCAAAGTGATCGCAGGGCAAGCTAACGACTTCTTCTCTTCATCTTCTCAGTGGCGGATGTTCTTTCGACTAATCCAACAAAGCTAGTTCCAGCTCTTCTGAGTCTGCCTAGTGGTGATGGGTGCTAAGTTCTTTGTGATGGCTGTTTGTTGTAGCTCCTTTCTGGTTCTGTTTGTATCTTTCTCTGTCCCTTCTTATGTGTGTTGGGGGCTAGATGTTGTAGCTGTTGTGGTGTTGCGTTGTATCCCGCTCTAATTTTGAAAAAATGAAAATGGTCCATGTTGGCTTTTGCCCGCCGTAGCAGAGTTCAAAAAAAAATATGACATGAATTGTTCATCAACATGGTATTCTAGATACAAAGTCAAGTCAAGTCATACATGATAGCATTTTTGTGAATTTATTTTCTCAAACTATAAAATTGTAACTTTGGTATTTTTTCTAGGAACTAGGTCTCACAAAATTATGTCATGAGTAAAATTTTCATTTTTTTGATTTAGTTTTAAATTTTGTGGGATTGAATTCAAAATCCGGTCAAAACTTTGCCGAGTGTTACACTCGACAAATTGTGTGTCAACAGCGTTGGTTCTACTCCTCTGTTTTTTAATATAAGATGTTTTAGCATTTATCCACATGCATGTGTACACAAATATATGTAGACATGTTTAAGTGTGTATGTTCACTCACTTTAATATGTATCTAGACAACATGAACAACACCTAAAACATCTTATAGGAGTATTAAAAAACAGAGGGAGTAACTGACAACGATCCAAGGGTATAGTTCCGCACGTGTGGCAATTTTGTGCCGTACGACAGCTGACCTCAGAGCCGAGGAAACCGGCCGGCGAACGTTAGCCATGGCGTGGGC
This sequence comes from Poa pratensis, assembly GCA_947311845.1. Classification (NCBI taxonomy): domain Eukaryota; kingdom Viridiplantae; phylum Streptophyta; class Magnoliopsida; order Poales; family Poaceae; genus Poa; species Poa pratensis. The sequence goes on along the minus strand of CAMZMU010000085.1, from coordinate 113,329,709 downwards.
GATGACGTCACCTGCTTATCATTTGCATTCACATAAGAGATCTGATCGCTTTTTTTTTTGGCGAGATCTGATTTTTTTTTTCAGAAGGTGACTATATTATTATTTTAGATAGCCGCCTAGCGAGATAGTACTAAACCGGACTTGTGTGTGGGCTGTGGGCTGTGGCAGACACTCCATCGACCTTTTTCCGACTATTTTTTTTCACATTGTTTTAGTTGACTTAGAGACGGCCAACATCTTTGACTGAATTTGTTAACTTGTTCACGGTGCACATTGATTTTTATGGCACCAAAGATTTACAAGCATGTATAGGACTACAATATTTACCTGTGTGTATTTTCATATTACTATATTGACTGAATTTGACTATTTATCATAGGCACATTGCATCCGAGAACGGCGTGACTAAGGACGGACGGAATAGGTATGTTACATATTTTTTAGGTAGGAGAGATTGTGACACGGTGTTTTGACTCGTAGGTCTAAACACATCCATTATGAAAAATATTTTTAAATACATTTTAAAATGTCAAAAATTCTAAAGAAAATTTTGGGTGTACATCCGAATATTTTATGTTTGCACACAAAGTTTCATGGAAAAGACATTTTTTGTGGGCTGTGTAAAAAAGACAAAAAAAAAACATAAAAAAATGAAAACTGACGCCGCGTGAAGGCATCGTATAGAATTTCCATCTCGCACCTCTCGCTCTTCCGCTTCTTTCTCACCCAAGACAAACCGCGGCTCGTTATCGCCTCATAGCGAGGGGTTCTTCAACGTCAAGATGTGGACCGACTACAGGTGTTCTTCTTCTCCGGCGACGGCGAAGGACGTGCGTGCTTGGTAGTTGCGGTGATGACGGTATGCAGCAGTACAATCGCTTGTATTCTCCTAGTGTTCTGTTATTTGTATTTGTCTCAGCTATGTATCCGTACTATTATCAATATAAGTAATCTATGCCCACGGGGTACATCGTCAAAAAAAAACAATTCCATCACGCCTAGGCCTATCATTTGTATATTTTTTTAGGGACAGGCCTATCATTTGCTGCCAGCATAGAAACTAAGCCCATCTGGACGCGGAGTTGATCCAAAGAGGGCCTCCCGTGTGCGTGTGGGCTTCTCTCACTCAGTCACTCCCTCTCTCGTCCATGGCCTACCGCCGCGGAGCGCCTCCGCTCCCCTCCGCCTCCGGTGGCTCCTGCGGTCGCCGATCTCGCGCTGTGCGTGCCTCATCGTCGCCTTGGCGGCTCTCCTCGTCGTCCTCTCCTTCACCAGATCGCCCGCGTCGACCTGCCTCGTCCGTACCCGCCCCACCAGGCCCGTTTCCTCATGCCTTCCCTTTACTTCTGTCTGTTAGTACAGTTTTTCCCGCACCAGTTCGTGCCTTAATACTTCGGTTATCGGTGCAATGGAGCTGCTATTTGCACAAATTTCTCTAGGTCTGTGCCCCCGCTGGTAATTTCATCTCATTTCTTGTGATGTGTCATGGCTCGTGTGCAGTGTGCTCCTGTGTATGGAAAATAGGGCACAGGGTTGTTGCTACAATAGCTGAGCATTCGGCAATCGGCATGCCACTTGCGGTAGACCCAGATGAAGTATACAATTATTCTTAGTGTTCTTATAACTGAAGGCTGATCAAAACCAAATGTTGTAGCTAAGAGTAAACAATGTGATATGGCTAGAGAAACCATCCCGGCATCTCGGGAGTGTTGAGCCAGCGCAACTTGAGAGTAGTGCATGACTTAATTTTCATGAAGTTAGATTCCCTTTTTTTGTTCCACTTCCTCTTTTTAATGAAAAAAGTTAAATACCTGGTGAGAAGTGTTTCTCTGATGAGTTATTGCATGTTGTTAAGAAATATATTCTTATCATAATGTTTAGTATCCCATATAAATGTCAAATTCTTGGAAGTTTCTTACTCTATATAAAAAACTACCATATGTGTGCAAATTGAAGATTGGCAGACTGAGCTTCTTAGAAATACAAAATTACTTCATGTGCTGGCCAACCATTTTCTTTTAATGAAACTAATATTGACTCGGGGTCTAGTCTTCATCTATCAAATGATTGATTACTGAACTAGAGTAATAACTGATGTTCAGGTGTCAAATGAGCGCTATGGGGGTCTAATGGCTACGGTTATCATGATTGTGTCACACCAACCCTTAGATATACTGGTAATTTTCTTTCTTATGTAGCAATACTTTCTCAAATATGTGGTGACTTCTCCATTTACTGAGATGAGATGTTCTGTGTGTTCGCATATTAACAAAGTCTATTTGCTGGTGATATGAAGGTAGAATTTAGTGCAAACTACTATCATTAACCACACTTTATGGATTTTTTCTGTAATGACCAATTATAAACTTCTAGTAACAAGACAAATGAAATTATTCCTTGACTATTTATTCTCTAATAGGTTTCAGATAAACGTGTTTTCTGATAAAGGATGTCTTCTCATGAAACTATGCGTACAGTTCTATGAACTTCCATATTTTCAAGTAAATAGTATCTAATCAATCACCCGTAAGGTTTAAGTATTTAAGATAGAGTCATGATTAGAATTTTATGAGTTTTAATTAATGTATATGCTTTCAGTGGTGTTATGGCTTAATTCGGATTTTGCACTAGGAGTCAATTTTAGAGTAGACACAAATGTAGCACTTTGTTTAGAGACCAGTTTTAATTGCACTAGGAGTCAATTTTAGAGTAGACACAGATGTAGCACTTTGTTTAGAGATCAGTTATTATATTCATTGCGGTCCTAATTTTCCTTTGGTGTTTGTACATTTGTTCTCCCCATCTATTAAATGAAACATCTAGGTGCACTGTGCAGTGTCTTACATTTGATAATAGGAATATGTGCTTTATCTGCAATAGGTGAGGTGTAGCTTATTCACATGTGTTCATTCTAGAGTTAAATGTCCCTAAATCCATATCTATATATTACTCTGCTGTACAAACTCTGCCACTCAATTCAGTGCACATACTTGTTTTCC